>VZTG01004484.1:151686-496686 GCA_013397845.1 Melanocharis versteri | reverse complement strand
TAACATCACTCTGCCAAAGCAGACTCTATTATTGTCTTTTAGATCTGACATAAATTTTTTAACTCCAGGGAATGGGATATTAACCCTATATTACATTTTTTCCTAGCTAAACTACAAAGAAAATAACACAGTGCTTAGACATTAAGGAGTAATAAGGTAGTCAAGACAATTTCCAACAGTTTTTAAACATCCTGCAAATGCTGCTAATTGGTTTAATGACACAGAAAATGGAATCTGGTCTGCAGCATTATGTATTCCTTTGCTATGTGGTCAAATGCGCAGAAGAGCCAAAAAGGTCTCCAACACGTCCAGGCCTGAAATAACCAGTGCACTGACTTGCACTTAGAACAGGCTGGAACTGCACTTATATACCCTGCAGTTGGGAACCACTGTTTAAAGATTTTTACTTTTTTGAGCCCACCAATCCTGAAACTAAGAAGTGTTGCACAATCAGAAATGATCCTTGTGGTTTGCAAGAGCCAAACTCTCTTCTGCCATGATAACATACCAGGAGATTCCTGATGGTGTTTCCTACCTTTCCTTTTTAGTGTTTAAAGAGGGTTGATCATGGAGTCCAAGGACAAGTCACATCTCCTCAAGTGTCTAGATGAGGATACCACTTGTCTTTCCACTTCACTTCCACAATTAAGTCATTTTATCACGGCCTAAGAGCTCCTAGGACTTGAACCAAGTGTAAACATACAGATTACAGGAAGTAAGTGGAACAACAAAGGAACATTTCTGCTCCTCTGCAAGGGAAGCAGCACAAACACACTGTGTGGCCCAGTCTGCACCACACTCCCACAATCTGAAACATACCATGCACTGCTTCAGGTGAGTATCTTGTTGGGGTGGTTCATGCTTTGACTATTATGTAATGACAGAGCAGAGATGCTCTATAGGTCCACATGCCAATGTCTAAGGGGAAATTACCTACAGAAAATGCAGAATTACTGCCTCTCCTGATGCATCCTACACACCAGCTCCTCAGTGGTAATTCACAGCTTTAGGCTGTGCCTGAAAACAACTGCAGCTTTGGTAGGATCTGGCCAGGTCTAGCACCAGGAATCACCTCTTTCTCCACAAAAAAGAGATGGCTGGCTGGCGCAAGGGCTCAGCTCTCCAACTCTCAGAACCTCATTCTGCTCTGATTTAGCAAAGCCCAAGGTGTGTGAAGGATTAGGACATGCTGTAAGGATTCTGTGTGTTCCTGGACTCCAGGACAAAAGTATGAGGGAAGCAATTGAGGTTAAAAGCAGATAATTTTTTGTTTACTTCCAAGTAACCACTGGGCAAGAGGTTTATTTATTTTAAAGGATTTGTTAATACTTCTAAGCATGCATGTACCTGAAGTGATGTGAAGGCCCATTTCTAAATACTGAGATCTATAAATCTCCATGACAAAGTTTCAGAAACTGTTTTTTTTTTCCCAAACACGAAGAATCCAACAGAAAACCCACTCAATATGCTACAGTACAGATGTTACAACCCTACCACAGCAAAACTGCGACTTTGTTTTTGTGGTCTACTTTCCAAGCAACTCTATATTAGTTTAGTATAAACCTGTGGAAATGACACAGAGGGCAACTTTTTTTGGTGGACAGACAACCAAATCTGTTTCTTAGCATCTCAAGCGGTGACTCCTAAGCGTTCTGGACCAGTGAAGCTCCACCAGTTTTTGCACTGACTTCCAAATTAATCAAAATTTTGATTATTAGGCAATTTGAGCTATATATCCTGCTCTCTGAATATGCATAGGGGTATGTAATGAGAGCCACAAAGGTTTTAAAAACAATCTGGCAAGATTTACCTTGAGCAGGTAAGAGTGCTACTTCTGCATCCAAACCTGGACTGCTTTATTGAACAGACCTCCACTGCAGTCAACAGTCACTACACTCAAGCATGGTGCAGTGAGTAGGTGCAATGCTGATAAAAAGTACAAGATACTCAAATTGGGACTTGTAGCTATAAAAAGGCAGCAAAAAGGAAATAAGCAATTCTGTTCCAGTGTTTTAATCACACAGCAATAAAACGTAGAAATTCCAAGCTCACAGAAACAAACCCCATGTTCTTTTTGACTTAAGTATACGAGTTTCATCTGTTTGAGGCTTGCGGCTGATCTTCCCACAGTTGTTACACAGCCCTTATCTGTGTAAATAACAGTACCAGAATTGGGTTTGTGACAATTTTTAAAGACCATTCCTTGATCTAATTACCTTTTATCCTTGAGAAAGCACCTGAATACTTTTGAGCCATATGAATCTGAAAAAAATTCAGCTAATATCACACAAGAAAAGAAGTGAGAATGGATCCCAACCATAAACACAAAACTTTATGTCTTCTGACACTGGAAACTGCATTGACTTCTAACTTGAGTGATCCCCAAAATTCAGTACACTGGAAAGAATAATAGACTTCCAGTGATGTGAGAAATGAGATATTCATGCTTGAAAAGTAAGTATTTTCTTGAGTTTACATTTAAAAAACTATTAAGCTCTAAATAAGGAGCAATTTGTAAAGATTTAAAGTAGAATGGTACAATTAATTTTTTAAAACTCTTTCACCCTTCTTGGGGAAAGGAAAGTGACTAAGCATGTCAGTCCCACACACTGCTAATGGCCATTCACTTCTTCCTGGTTTGCACACTTGTGTGTCAGCACAGCCACACATGCAGGATGAACAAGATGCCACGGGCAGTTTGATGGCATGGGAGCATCACTAAAGCATGCGTAAGTTTTTGGCACGAGGGTGGACATGAACTGCCCTTCATAGTACCTTCTCCTCCAAAGCACCTTCGTTCTGCAAATATTGCTGCTGTTGCAAGCAGCACCTTCCACTCTGGCCTACACAGATCCCACATAAAGGCTCTTGAAAACCAAGCCAGCCTGGGAAACCACTGGCAGTCAAGCCAAGAAGCAAGTCATGATGCCTGCACAAAGGGCAGAATGAGAAAAAATGGTACTGGCATTCTCCTCAGGATACCAATCCAAACCACTGGAAGACATAGCGGGGTGGCTCGCCATGCTGGCTGACTTGGTGGCTTGGAAATAACCACAGGTCAAATTCAGTTTGAAAACACTGCCCAGTTTCCACCCACGTTGAAGGTATCCTGTTATTCTGCTGCTCAGATTGTTGCCAAAAGGGCTGACTCTACCTCCCAGCATCAGCAAACAGCCTGCCAGGCTATAAGAACTATCGTAAAAGCATTAGGTCAAAAACCCCAAAGCGACCAAACAAACCCCCCAAAAGCTGGTGCTGCAAAATTGGCCACTAGGAATCAGAGAACTATCAGAATCCTCAGTTGCTGCCTCAGCAACTGAGAAGACATACAAAATAAGAGAATGGGAGAAAGCACAATTTTCCTGTTGTGGAGAAAACATTAGAATGGCAGCAAGTGTGTCAAGGTCTGTCCTGACTTTGCTGTAGATGATAAGATGGGCAAGATGCAGCCTCCATGTAAACACACACAGGAAGGCCAAGTAAGTTATCCTAAGCAATCTCTCTTCAGCTGCCTCTCATCTTTGGGAGTACTTAACCCTATGTTGTCGAACAAGGATTCAACTCCTTGAGCAGAGTTAACTAATAAATGGTCAAAAAGAAAATCTACCTCTGCTATACCTCTCATGTGATCCATTCCTGTGTGAATGCTGTATTTAGTAAGATGGAGGTCTACTGACTTACACCAGGGTGAAAAATCTAGCATTAGTGCAGGCTGCTCATAAGCTAGCTGTGCAATGGGTTCAGTCTCATACTCTGGTATTTGGCTCTGTGCAAATTTAAGACATCAAGAGCCAAGAGCCTATGGGTCTGTGGGTTCCTGCTAGAAGGCCATAGAGAAGCTGCAAGAAAAATAAGAGACAAAGTTCAATCAGCTGTGTTTCCAAGTTTTCCTTTGAACACAAAGATTCCAATTTTGTAAAGCCACAGTAATGCACGTTCCTGAAGGACATTTGCACCCGGTGAACCCCCAATATACTTTATCTCTTTTGCTTCTATTCTGTATGAACTAAAGTAAAAAAACCTCCAAATTGTTATCTTCTTCATTACATCTCTTGCTCAGGACAACTGCCAGGATGAAATGGCTCTTACTGAAAATTCCTGCCAACATCCACAAGTGCATAAATGTGCTATGCATTTTCTGTATTGACTGTCCTTCTCCTCTGTCCCTCGGGCCTCATCATAGATCTGGACCAGGGGATAGCTTCCACAGGGACACATCCTGGAAGCCCACCTGAAGCCAAGGGTTTCTGCTTGCTACAGCTGGTCACCACAGCATAGTTGAGTGCAGACTTCTTTGCAGCAGTAAGATGTGCACCAATGCAGAGGATGAGGAGGCTGATACCAAGTAGTTTACAATGGGAAAAAGGAAATTCAGCTATGGGTCAACCTTAAAACTGAACTCCACATATTGCTTTGACCAGCTGAAAGGTCTTTGTGACTTTTCCTGTGATCAGTGTGTTATGGACCCTTCTGTGCCGACCACAATGCGGATTAACTTGCAAGAACATGGGAGTGATGATCCTTTTCTGCTTTGCAAACTATTAACACAATGGAAACTTGTCCAGTTCTAGAAATATCTGTCTGTGGGTACTTTCCTGCTGACAAGAAATTACAAGAGCAACAAACAGACCTGCTTTTTGATGCAAAAATAAAAACAAGCCTAAGGATCCTGAAACAAATGCACACTCCATCTGTGTCTCTTAACACAGGTATACTATTTCACAGTACAACCCTTTTCCCCTTCTCAAACACTTACCCTTGTCACTAACATTTAAGGCAATTAGGATTACCTTGGATGCCCACAGTAAGGCCCATTTATTGTGTATTTTCAAACAGCATTAATTTTTGGCATTAGGAACTCAGGATAAAAGGTAAAGATCTGAATAGAGATCTTTATTCAAGTATGCTTTACCACGGATTATCTCATTCTTTTCCAGTTCATGCTTGCAGTTTTAGCAACTAAGAAGGTAGGGCTATAACTGATGTAATTAGAAACCAGAAGCTGGAGAAAATATCCTCCTGTTGACTCCCTCACCTCTGGTTTTAAATACTCTTACAGTAATATGTGAAACAATCAAATAAGGCTTTCCACTTCTCACTCACTACCAGCAAGACAGACAGGATGCAAAAATGGTATTTGGGAAGCATAGGCTTTTTTCTCAGACTCCAAAACATAGCCTGAAACTACACCAATCTTTTTTAAAGCAAACTGTCCTCCATGCTTGCATGCACGAACCAGAGCAGAGCAGTACTGATGGACCAACGCTATCTCTTATCACCAGCTTTACATTCTGTGGCTAACTCGACGTCATTAAGCCACTGCTGCAGGCTAGGAAAGGCAGAGGACGAACAAGCTCAGAAAAACATCAGGTGTGCTGAGGCGAGTACCCTTGCTTTGAATGACTGAAAGGCAGAATTCAGCTAATAGGAGCTCTCTTGGGCAAAAGTGAATGGTTACTTGCCTCTTGTGTACGTACTCACTGAAAGTACTCACTCTACCGAGCCAGGTACACCTCCACAGAAACCTCCCCAGTTTATATTCCACTGCCAGGAACCCTAATGGCTAGTCCTCTCAAAAAGAAAGGATTATTTTAATGATTTCATAAAGATTTTGTGCTGGAAGACATGAAGCAAAATCTTCTCCAGCATCTCAACATAAAGCAGGCATTTCCCACTGTTGGGTAACAAGGTAAAACAGGCATTTGTGTAGACAGTTTTCAAGTCATCTGTACATGAAAACATTCTGTACAATTACACATAAAGCATGCCAACCTCAGCCACAAAAGAGCCGGGATGAAGTCACGGATTTGACCTATTTTTAACCTGGAAGAAACACCACAAAGAAAGGCATACTGACTAAACGCAAAAGGCATCTCCCTTTTCCCTCCCTAGCCTTCTCCAGTCCTTTATTTAATCCCCGTGTTGTCCTGGGCACACAGCTGCACAGCAACATGGGGAATTCTAATGAAGAATAGGTGCTGTATTGCCAGAACTGCCGAGACGCACATGCTTCACCTTCAGGCTGTAATTCCTGACCAGCAGACCTACTTTTGGAGATCCTTACTTCCCTCAAACATTCACCAGAGGACCCAGTGGTTTACACGGATGTACTCTACACCAGAGTCCAACAGGATTTTTTGAAAAACAGAAACCAAGCCACCAACAAACCATCTAAAGATTCAAGATTAGAGAACAGCCACAGAAACACAGGAGGAGGCATTGACTTCCAGCAAAGGAAGACTTAAAAAGTGGCTGTGAGGGATAGGGGGCACTTGGACATCTGTCACTAACTGAAGAGCAGCAAGGAATCTCAGAGGAATGAAGCCATTTGCTTCATCATGTAACAAGACTGTGACAAAGCTGGGACCTTAAATCTCTTTATTCGTGGAAGTCAGATACTACCTCTCTATTCCACACACAACACTGGAGACTGATTCTCCATCAAAAAAAGATGTCCCTGGTGCATTATACTCAGAAGACTGACAAAAGACAGGCAGTGCTGAGAAAAAAATGAACTTCGAATCCACTCTCTGGATTGTTTTTCTTACTCCTATAGTAATAAAAACCTAACAAGATTAACGTGGAAATGTATCAATCATTTCTCATGAGAAATACGTAACTATCTTGCCAGCTGCTGGTGCACAGGCCCAGATTTCTATTTTGAGCATCTTATCCTGCCAGAACTGGTTTTGCACAAAATTGCTGTGTGATGGGGGCCAGAGTTTTGGAACTACCTAGACTGTCCCACTGCTGGGCACAGCACCAAGACAGGTCTTAGCGCCTCACATGCCTCTCCTGTGTGGCCATCTTCTGAAGCCAGATCCATGAAATGAACTGTGTTTACAGAGGTTTGTTTGGTTTGGGATTTTTTCCCCATGAAAAGAGAACAAACCATTCCACAAATCAGAGTCACAAGAGGCCACACAACCATGTGAACAGACAGCAACCCTTGATGGCAAGGCAAGAACAGCAATGGACTGCCTACAACTCCAAATCTTTGACAGTAATCATAGAATGGTTTGGTTGGAAGGGATCTTTAAGCCATCTAGTTCAACTCCCTTGCAGTGAGAAGAGACATCTCAAACCAGATCAGGTAGCTCAGAGTCCCATTCAACCTGACTGTGAATGTTTCCGTGAATGTTCCCACGCATGACCTCTCTAGACAACCTGTGACAGTGTTTTACTACCATCATTCCAAAAAATTTCTCCCAATACCTAGTCTGAATTTACCCTCCTATAGTTTAAAACCATTATTCCTTGCCCTATCGCTACAGGCCCTATTAAAATGCCTGTCATGCCCTTTCTTATCAGCCCCCTCTAAGAACTGAAAGGCCCCAGTAATGTCCCCCTGGACTCTCTTCTCCAGGCTCAAAATGGACTCATCATCCATGCGAGACTGTTGAGGAAACAAGGCCAGCTGAATCCTCTGTTTGTCCTGTTCTACATTTGCAGAAATACTTGATTTCAGAAAAAACAATCAGTGGGCTGTATTTTTCCAAAGCAAAAGCTTCTATCAGAACAACTGCCAGCCAGCTCTAAAGAAGAGAACATGGCATTGTCTCTTGGCACCCTAGAGTTCCCTCAGGCACAGTTAGGTGACTTCATGCTAATTTTGTGGAGACTGATTACTATCCATCTCCTCTGGGGTCCACATCTTCTCCTAAGCTGGTGACACAGGCTTTTCCATACATCCCAACCACCACCTAACCAGCAGATAATGCCACACAGAGGTGACTGAAAGGGCAAGAGGCTTTGCTGTGGGATGAGTGCTGACACTGAGGGTGCAGACAGAGGTGGGGACTGCTTCCTGTTTCAAGAGAAGACCTCACAGGCTACATCTGTCTCCTGGAGCAACACAGGAGACAACTAGAGAGTCCCGATTCCTCATCTGCTTCTGGGCATCACTACAGCATAGCTGCCTTTGTTTTTTAAGATACATGTATTTCAAACCTGTCTACACAAAGAAGTTCCTTGTGAATAATTACCTTAGAAGCACCAACTGTCCTACCTAAAAATGCACTGCCATTTGCAACAGCTGAGGCAACAAGAAGTGTTTTGAAAAATATGGTTCATTTGAAAGGAAAGAGTGCACTTGAGACTAAGGATAATGTTATCAAGTAGCAGAGTATGTGGAGACACAAAATAAAAGGCACAAAGTTTCTCCCTTACGTAGCTGTGCTAAAGGAAAGTAACAGGATTCCAAGAGCTCTAATAATCACATCAAACCTTTTGGTATTCAGCACAGAAATCCAAACACAGCATTATTCTGGCTGAATGTCTCTCCATTCCTGGGTCAGAAAGGCTGTTAATTTTCACTAGTGTATCAGGAAAAAAAAAAAAAGTTTGCACAACACCAAGACTAGCCATGTAAATATAAATGTTAAATCTGGTCACTTCTCTTTATTTTTCATTGTTACCAATCTCAATTTATAAAAGAAGGATGAAATCCATGGCCAGGCTAATCAGTCCTAATGCTCAAAGCATAACCAAATAGTTAATAAGGATGGACTTAGCTCTTTCAGGTTTAACAATTTAATTTCAGAAAACACTGTCTCAATACAACAGTGCTCTGTTATACAGCTTAAAAAAACTTTTTTGGACATAACTTGCAAGCTTTTGGAAGTCAAGAGGTTACTAAACAATCAGTCAAAAATACTAGGTCTAATGCAAGTGATCCGTTACGGTAAATACAATCTATTTTCAACTTGCAAATAGGTTTATCTACTTTTTAAATTCTCTTATAATTCAACTGTCTCTGCTGGGAAGAGAGAAGACAAGGATCTAAAACTTGTACCATACTTGCAAAAGGAACAGGAGGCTTATCACTGACTTCAGCATGAGCAACACTGTACTCACCAATGACTGTGCCCAAAATTGAGTAAGAGGAAAGAAAGAAAGAGCCTTATCACTTACGTCTTACAATTTAAATGAATATGCAATTTAAAAAGCCCAGAAGGCTTTAAAGTGACTTAGTATTACCATGGTATTACCATTTTTAATATAACTTTAATCTGGATGCAAGTTCAGCAGATCTGCAGTAAAATGGTTCAACGAGTATTGATGAAATACACAGCACAAAATGGGTATGCACAGAGTAAAAATGTTGCTACTTATTTTAAAGTGAGATTTATTCCCCCAAAGTTTAGGAATCTTGCTGCAGTAAGTCACAATACCTGAGTAAACAGGGACAAAAACAGAACACAAAACATTTCTGAGGTAGTCAAGTAAGTTAAATGAAGTTTCACACAACATTAGGCTTAAGACAGACCCACTGTGTTGTATTTATATTCATCTCCATGAACACAATACGAGTAATGCTGAGTGTGTGCCATCAGCTGGAGGGCATGGGCTGTGTCTACATGATGCTGCTGGTGCTGCCAGCTGCATCTCCACAGGCCCAATGATGTCCTACAGCCCACCTGGTGGGAAGGTCAACCCACCAGTATCCAGCATTTTCATCTGGATCCTGACAGCAGCATCCTTGCTAGGAAGGACCAAAACTCCCCTGAGATCACACTGGTTACAGCCTACAAGCTCTAGGGCCTGCCAACAGCGCCCAAAAACCCTGGTTGTCTCAGCTTCCTTCAAGGGTACTAGGTCCTCTCGTGCCATCTTTCCTTACTAATATTATCGGAATGGGAGCAAGTGTAGCCCAGCAAGCTTCAACATGCACTTTCCCTGCCCTTGCCTGGCACTCTCTGAAGTCCAGATGTTGAACCTAACATCATGTTTACGTGGCAGAGAAGTTCTAAAACTCTTAAATAGATAAACAGAAAATCAGAATTTTATTATTGTCATCTGTTGTAGAGAAAATTTTAAGACAGGTTTCTGGGGGCAATCCAGACACTGGTGGCTGTATCAAAGACTGCCCGCCTCCAGGAAAGTTAAGAGTCACAGCCACAGAGGCCAGCTCCACAGCTGAGAAGGGGCAATTACTTTCAAACTGCGGGCCAACTCATATTCCTCTCTCCTGAGCCTTTTTAAGTACAGTCAGGCAGTTGCATATTCGTTTCGGACACTCCCAGGGAACTAACGTATTCACCTTACAGGAATACACCAGAGCCTCTTAACAAGCCAGTGGTTTTTCACTCCAATGTAGACTCTGTTGATACAAACCTATGTGCAGTGTTTACGCCTTTGAAAAATTAGAGATTCAATCCACAAAATTAAAGATCCTGAAAGCACTTGTGATGCAGGGAAGCGTTGGGCCAAGATGTGTTGGTAGAGACAGCTTTACGAACTAAAAGTTCCTATTTATCCAAAGGAGGAAACAGCAAAAGCTAACGTGAGTGAAGTCTTGATGTACAGTAATTAGGAAAATTTATACTATATTTAGGGATACACAGCTAGCTCAAATCTGACTCAAGACTGAAATTTATCAAAATGTGTTTTATAAACTCAAAAGCCAATACAAAAACAACCGCTAAAACATCTAGTGTAAACAGTTGTTCCAGGGTGGGAAAACAGAACCCTCTTTGCAGTGACTGCAATTGCTCGGAGACAGAACTTGAGAGGCAAAATGATTTATAAACAAACGGGACAGCTCTCATTGATTTTTCTTTTCATGTCCAGAAAGGAAACAAAACTACTGGCCAACTGGACTAGGAACACTTTTACTTTCAGCAGTCTAATACATGATTAATGCTATGCTTGGAATAAATAAGCAACCTACACACAGCATAGGGGGTGTGATTCATACCTCAGACAAATCTTCAACTTGTGAAACATAATTGATTTAACAGATACTGTGAGAAAAACATCACGCATACAGCTTTGAAACTGGCATTGTAAAATTATGAGAAAGCATGGAATAAATGCAAATATATAAATGCCAAAGTTAAAGAAGAAACTAAATTATAACTGTTTGGTTTATTTCAAAATGAACTACAGGGAATACTCTGCTTAACCTGGCTCCCACTGTTCCCTGATCACATAGTAAAATGGATTCCAACAAATTAAGTCTTCAATTCTCAACATACTTCAAAACCAATCTCAGGATTTTGTCAGACTTTTAAGAAAAGCATATTTCAAAAATAAATGCTCCCCCCAAACCCTTCAAACATTTTTAAAGGGAGCTGTAATCCATGCACAGAGGCTTTCAGCTCTTCTTGCATGTGGGTACCAATTGCAGAACATTTCGTAGCAGAGGTGGAGGTACTCTGCAGGGAAGGGTACGGACCTGCTGGCATTTGGATTGTGGCTGCACCACTGCGCGTGTCCTGTGACACAACGGGAATGTGCTCAGCAAAAGGCAATCAGTGGGCAACCACCCACTACCCAGGGCAGCCCAACTGCCAGGGCTCTTCAGTCTTCTCCTTAAAACACCATCAGCACCAACGTGGTAAAATGCAGACACCACTAACATGGTAAAATGCAGACACCTTCCTAATTACAGAGAGTAGAGCTGAGTCTCTCTCCTATTCTGATTATTCACAATCAGCATTAATATTTATATATTATCATAATTTACACGTGTAGAAGCAGTGAGGAGAAGCAAATACTTCTACAGTACGCAAAACAAGTTCACTGGCTTTGCACCAGTACAGCATGACAAGTCTGGTATTTTTCCTTTTTTCCAGTGAACAACACTTAGTCTTGTTCTTTGTGTGTTCTCAATACTGCATACTACCAAGATGTCACAAGCAGAAAGCAGCTGTAACACTGGCATGTCTGATCTACTTCAACAAGTTCAGAAGAAACTAAATGTAATTTATTATAGCCTATTTATCTCTGCAACAATTACCCTTCAAAACCCGAAGGAGAACAATGTAATTGAAGGTACATGCCTTCTTCCCTGCAGAAACCTCCAACAGCCTCAGGCAAGAGCCAATATAGATGTAGTACAAGGCATTAAAAGAGTGTTGGATGCTGTAGCTAGCAATTATCCTGGTATTTAAACAAATCTATCGCTCATCAGGAAAGCGTTTAGTGCAGTAGTTGGAGCGAGACAGGCTGACACGGAGCACAGCTACTTAACTGTCCCCTCCAGCGATTACACTTTCTCAACCTGAGAGTCATGTCAAATTAAACAACTACACATTGACTTTTCACTTCTGTAAACATTAAGGTATGATTGACAATTCTTGGATGCTAGAAGGTAGTCATTACAATCAGCCAACATACTGTTAGCTAATTTGTAGTGTAGGGTTTTTTTTCCCCTATTCTGAGCCATTTCTCTTGGACTATTTTTACAGTGCCCTGTAGATAACATCTGCTTTGCCTTTCTGCAGGGTCACCTTAATAGAATGTAACTGCTACCATGAGACCTCTGTGTGAGAAAACAATATACAATTAAGTGATTGTTGACCTGGTCTACAAAATACCTTTTTTTTTTCCTCTTAGTCCTGGCCTACACTTACCCATTTAACTCAAATTTGGAGATGTCTGGACAGCAACAACTGGATGCTAACACTGCAGTAAATACTGTTAATGTGACATCCAGAGTGCTTTTCCTAATTCTTGCCCTAACTCATGGAGATCTCTTTGGTCTATGTAAAGCAGACACTGCAAGAGCAAGGAGTCACCTAGCAGAACGGGAAATTAAATGACAAGCTCTACAGAAGTGTTCTGAGTACATATTCATATAGACCTCAAGCTTCCTGAGGCTATTACAGCATCCCTATGACAGGGCACCACTTACTAATACCTGAAGACCGCAGCTTAGTAAAGTTACTAGAAATGGAGCAGATACATAAAGCAGTCAAGACTGTGAAGAAATACACCCTTTTGATTTTATATGCAACATCCTGCTGCCTGAAACCACTACGTTAAAACTGACAGTTTTACTATTCAAGCCACAAAAGTAATGCTGCCCAAACTTTCCCCTCTCAAAATAAAAGGAGTAAAAAAAAATTCATAAATAATACTTAACACTTTTACCACCAGTGCTGTCATCCCCTGCCCATCCTCTACCCTCCCTTCTCCCTAAGAAACCTCACCACATTCATTAAAGCCTCTGGTAATGAAGTAGGTGAGATTAATATTGTATCATTAAGCTAACTATGAACACAAGTAGGACTAGAATGCTATTGGTAAGCCTGGAAGCCTCTACACTTATATGATTACTGAATCTGAAGCTTTACCTTCATATTGGCTGTAGCAAACCCAACGATTAACTTTACAGTGTTGGCTTTTTTAGATAAATGTAACAAATCAACCAAATAAAATCAGTACTAATAAACACATTTGTGAAAACTGTTCTGAGCTAGAAAAGTACAATTTCACTGCAGTGTTAGCTCTTAAAGCAAAAACAAGTGTAGGAACTGAAAACATGTGAGGAGGACAAATGAAGTATAGTTATCTCTCCTGTCTGGTAGTAACAAGTGCAGTCCCACTCCTTTTTCCACTTCTGAACTATATTTAATACTTGAGCACAGGTCTCAGAAATCTAAAATTAAATGTAACAGTATTTCAAATATAGCTCCCCCTCTGGAAAGCCAGGCAATAATAAAACCAAAAGACTTCAGTGAAGATTCCAGAAAATGACAGCTTTGTTTCAAACTCAGAAGATAAAGCAGTCACAGCACTGAAGACAGTGAAATATAACTTAATTCACAGGCTTTGCAGAATAGCACTGAAATAAAAACACACAAAATCACAGGAAGCACTTAAAAACTTTGCTGGTCTGTCCCAAATATTTTCTTTCTTTTCAATCTGTTAACTACCACCAAAGTACCTAACTTTTACTGAAGCAAGTTATTGTCCTTGTCTGTAGGCCAATCAGCACAGTGTACTTTCCGCTTTATGCAGCTCTCACTGCTTAACTCCAGAGGTTTTTCTCAGACCACCAGATGCCAAAGACAGCACATCTACCTCCAAAGACTCAGTCTCAGTTTACTGATATACGAAGTATCTTGGTTGCATTTTGCACTGACTTCCCACTTACGTAATTAGACAACAGCACCTACTATTTTATCTTATTCTCAGTGACCTTGTGTCCACACTGCAACTGAAAGGACTAACAAGCAGGGAGATCATGTCCAATCCCAGCACACGGCCAGGTGTACAGTAGCTTCTGTAGTTCTTGTATTTTAAAGCTTCTGCATAAGTTTTCCCCAAATCTTCTGTTCAAAGCTTCATCTTCCAAGCTTTAGGAGACATTCACACATAAAAACCCTCACAAAACCCAAAGCTGTTCAGCTCTGTTTCAGTTGTTGCCAGCCAACTGCATCATCTCTACTGTAGACAGAAAACTCTTTTAAAAAAGAATTTTCCGAAAATAAATGGCTACTTCACTGAAGAGATAACACTAAAATGCAGCACTTTAACAAAATACTGTAATACTTACTAAGAAACAGCATAAACACAAGACAGGGTCCCGTCAGAGAAATCTGTGAGCGTATGCAGGCTTTGTATACAGAATGTGTGCACAGTGTATGTGTATCTATATATCCATGTATATCGATATAGGCACCCACACACAAGTGCAGGTATGTGTAGATTATATATATTATATATATAAAGCTAACTTTCAGTCCTCAGAAAACAAAAGCTATCCCCATATAACAGCCAAATTCCTACATAACTCAATTTCGACATCTCATCTGGTGTGAACTGCACTCATTCCTAGTGTAAACCCCAGCGCGCTCTGCAATGATATACTGTAATGTCACATCGCAATCTGGATTTACTATAAAGGGCTGCTGACGAGTTTCAGAGCAGTAAACATTGCTGCGAGGTGTATTTCACACTGAGCTGGTTTTTATGAAGAACACTTCACCGCCCAGCCACGGCACCCAGATGATGAATGGTGAAAGATGCATGACAAGCTTCATCATTGTTTGTAAATCTTAACTGTTCCTGCTCACTAACTCTGCAGGCAATTTTCAAAGACAGCGGCCGACAGAAGGACAGCACAGCTTTCCTGAAGGTTATTCAACTTGTACTTGGCCTGAGCTATGCCTGTGAGGAGCACTGGAAATAAACTCGTTGGCTACACTGAATCACAGAATTAAAAATGTTTGATGGGAAGACACACTGATGGTTGCCAAATTAAGAAAGCCCATTAAGTAGCCTTGGTATCTATCCCCTATCCTGCCCCGCAGCGTTACATACATCAAGTGCAGGGAACACAGCTCAGTATTATTTACACATGCAATATAAATACGTGTATTTATAAAAAAGGCAGAATTAATTATAGGCTGTCTGGTCCTGCTCCCACAGGACGATTCCCTGTTACCCTGTGCAGTTACACACAGCACTCCAACATCCCCCAGCAGCTCTGCCTCCTGCTTGTAGGAAAGCTGCTTCTCTTCTGTCAGAAGTTTGCTTTTGTGACAGGGGAAAGGAAAAGATAGAAAACTACTCATTGCATACAAGCAGGGCAGTGGGAACAGATGCTACCCTTCTCTGTTTCCCCCGAGATCATTCTGGGAGCAGCACCATGGATTGCAACAACCACTTGCAAAGAGTCACAATTCAGCTCCCTTCAAGAGGCAAGGCCAGTCTACACTACAAAAGCCTAAGTAATGCCTTTTCTTTTCTTTTTCTTTAGAGCTCAGTAACAAATGCTTCTTTTGCTAGAGTTTCTCACAATCTTCACAGGGTTACTTTAGAAGCAGATGAAGCTGCAGAAGAACTAGCTCAGATGGAGACTCTCACCTGAGCTGCAAAACTGGCATGAACTGCAGGGTGGTCTAGACAGGCTCTCACACACTGGAAAGATTATAGCTGAATATAGAGTTCTCTTTTCTCTTAACCAGACAAGTTACAAGGATACAACTGCACATTAAAGCAAAGCAAAGAGGCGAGTGGCATCACTGTTACAACTACAAATCATGCCTGGGTAATCACTACTGTCCTGACAAGATGTCTTCATTTTTTTTATCACTTTATGGAAATGTCTGATAGTTGATTTCTACCAGTTTCTGCTGCAGTGGGAAAAATTCTGTATCCAGAGGTAATAAAATCAGAGCACCAAAGCCATTCCAGGTGTAAAAGAAAGCAGTCCAACTGACGATGTTGATTTTTTTCAGTGAAGGACCCAACATCCTTTAAAGTGTGAAGAAAAATCCCACACAGCCTCATCAGCTACAGTAACATCCACCACCCGACATAAAGAGCAGCTCATACATGCATAAAGTTAAGTCCAGGGGTGCAGTGGGTATAAGCCACTGGTCTCTCAGCATGTGGCTCTAAAATGCTTGTAACTGCAGGAGGCACTGAGAAACCTCCCTCTGCTAAGAGGATGTAAAGCAGAAGAGAGAAGGTGGCCAAGGAAAGCTAACAGAGCCATCGTGTATTCCAGGAGAGCTCGCTGGCAGGTGCACAGAGGGATGCTGATGGCCTGTGCAGGACCCAGTGCCACCAGGGTGGCACCACTCTCCTGCTGCCGGCTCTCTGCTGCACCCTCAGCAAGGCTTTCCCAACTCGGACTGATGGGACACTGCAAACTTATTTTCATAGAAGGAAACTGAAGAAAGTAGACATTTTGGCAGTACACATAAATGTATTGCTTGGGATCTGGCACCTGCCTGGGCCAACTGTACCACCGATTAGAGTTTCCTCAGAATAGAAGGACTTTCCTCAAACCCTTGTTTTACCAACTCAAAGCCTGCAACTCATAACAAAACACAGGCTTCAATTTCAAAAACACTGCATCCTTCGATCCACATAAAATACTAAACAAGGGACAAATACATCCCACGGAAAAAAACCCTTTCTCTAACAACTATCCAGTCTGACACCCCTCTGGGTGCATGTGGTTTTGCAGGTGTGGGGGGATGGGGTGCCACTGGCAACTGATGAGGGTACAGGCTGTCCCACTCTGCCTTGCTAGGATGATGAAAAATGAAAGCATTCACACACAGCTTCCATGAGAGCTTAAAATTCCTGCTAGGGGATGCTAAAGCCTCAGTCCAGAAATATCTACGCTTCTACAAAAACAGGTGGAAAGCCTTCGGCAATAGAGTTTTTTCTACTACTCTTGAGGCAGGACCAGTGGCTTCTCCAGATCAAACAGCAAGAATTTGTCAGTTGCCCTGACACAAATCAGCAAAACTTGTGAATTGGAAGAAGTCATGACACAAACCTGTAATTCTGAAGTCAGCCAATGCAAAGCTGCTCTATGTGCTTTTGAGTGAGCACAACATAAATGTTGCATTTAGAGAAGGACCTACTAAAATGAGCCTTTTAATCAGGACTTAACTAAAGAAGAACGCAAAACAAATGCTCATACTGCTTTATTTCTAGAAATTCCCATCAGACCTTATAAAGTTATTTTAATATTCCTCAAATCTCCACCAACACAACCTCATTTAGAACACAGACCAGTAATTTATAAAAAGGCTTCAATACACAGAAAAATGAGTTACCAGAGCTTAGACTGAATATGCCTCACATTCTCAAATGTATTTTGACAGCTGCCATTACAACTATTGAAATTATCAAGTATGATTAATACCATCAAGAATTAGGGTTAGGAACCTGATTACTTTTATAGATAAAAAAATAGCCATGCTCAACATCTGTCTGTTCAGCTACGCCAGAAATTCAAATTTTTATTGAAAATGACATGTTAAAAAGTCATTTGCCTGAAGAGATCTATAAAACATTGCAATGTGCATGCAAAACCAGCAACATAATTAAGGCATGCAGAAATATAATACGAAATCTGCTCACCATCCTTGTAATTAGTGCCAAAGAGAAGCTGCATGCAGCATAGCCATTGAGGACTGTAAGAAGCAGAAATGACAATGCCCCAAAAAAATTTAAACAGTTGCCCCAAGTTCAAGTGACGCACTTGAACTAACAGTTGAAGCTCTACAGATTTAGATCCCTACCCCTTTCCTCTTCTTTGGTGTTATTTTAAAATCTGTTGCTAAGAGTTTGATGTAAAATGATAGTGGAAACTAGAGCCTTGAGTTTTCAGTGAACACTGCTTGTTCTTTCATCATTAAGGACAAATATTCTTGAGTAGAGGTCACTTCTTAGCCAAAAGATGCACAGATAGACACACAAGCATAACACACAAGCTAAATATCGATGAACTTCTGGGTGCAAACTTTTATCCTCACCATGCGCTCTGGTGCTGAAACCCTTCCAAACTCAAGATGATTTCTGGTGATGCTCTACAAAGAGGTGCACAGAAAAGGAGTAGAAGTATGTCTCACACCTGACAACTACTGGATCACCTGGCACTGAAAACAGCCACTCTTAAGCTTACAGACTGCGGCTAGCCGGCTGACAGAAGAGAACTTGGGCTATTTGCTACAATTGTTCCCCAGTTCCTAACCACTTTATCAGTATAGCTTTGTCAGCGCATCTTCCCAGCTGGCTGCAAATTAAGAGCAGACAGAGGCTTTTTGCTGTTCTTTGGGGCAATTTCTCAGGCATATCAAACCAGCCTGCTTTGTCTGCACTGCCCTCTTTGTAACTTCGATGCTTGCAGAAAGCAGTTCAGGTTCAAGGAAATGGTCTCAGTGACCTTTTGCTTACCAGGACTTCTTGACCTCGCTGAACCTACTGCCAGTTGCCACCTGCGGCTCTGAAGCGTTACTTGTTTGTCACGGCATTCACTTCAAGGGCATATGTTAATGCAAAAATACGATATATAGGAATCCACAGAAAAGGGGAGTTACTTGGGTGCACAAGAACCCAGTTGGGAAGGAAACATCCAATCTTTCCATCTCTCAAGCATATTTCTGGGGCACATAGCATTCCTTGCATTCCAGCAATGCTTTTGTCAAAGTGAAACTTTTTATCTTAAGCAGGGAGACCGCTTCCAACATACCTTTTCTTGTGGAACTACCGAACGAGGCTCTTTACAGAGCTGCTCCAGTTTGGCTAGGCTTCTCCTATGGATCAGTACCACTGCTGATACAGCATCCAAGCATAGAAGCAAGGGTGAGTCTTTAAACGCAGGTCCTGGAAATGTCTGTGTCACTTTAATTTCCACGGTTGTAAAACTGGGGATACTAGCTATTTGAATTCTAGAAAGGACTGTGAAAAACTATTTTAGTGCTGGAAGCTGTTATGCTGACACAGAAAACCTGTTACCAGAAACGTTCTTCTTCATAAAATGGTTTTTGCTTATTTACACAAAACTGCTGATGTTTTCTGCATCAAAGTAACATCTTTTCTTACATGTGTTTGGGAGAACTTTCAGACTCCTGCTTAACGTTTAAGCTGCAAACACAGTACCGCTCCAGTGCTTCACTGCTTGTGTCTCCAACACTCATGACACTTAGGACAGGAAAATAAAAAACTCAAATCTGTACAGCAGCTAGAACAAAATTTGAAATGCAAGACATCTTTTTCACCATGGCCAGACATGTGGTGCAATTATCTCAACATTTCACACAATGATGACACAGAGGAGGTTTTACTCCATGCCAACTTTAAGACCAGGTAACTACTCCAAAATTCAAAGTGTCTGCAGATACAGAGATGTTTATCTTTTGCACCTTTTTATCTGAATGTTACATTTTTCTGCCACTTTCCCAAACCCAGAAAACACTTTTGTACAGATAAACAAATGCTGAACTTTCATGCAGTGGAAACACGACCCAGAGTGAGGCCTGTACCTTGCTCGTGCTTTCTTGCTCTCTCAAACCAAGGTCTTGTGCAGGTTATTTCACAAACATAAATGCTGGAGCAGCTGACTGAAAATCAGTGGAAGGTGTTAGTCTACTATGGGTAGTGAGCCAATCCTAAGAAGCTTCATTAAAAAAAAAAAAAAAAGCATGCAACTGTCCCACAGAAATCAATGGGAATAAAGCACTTGGCTTTTTGAGATGAAATACCTTGTTGTGTCCCACTCGTACTTCCTCACTTCTCAACTTGTCTTCCAAAACTATGTTTTGCATGCACATGCACAAGATTTGACAACCCCATATGTATTTTCCTCCCATTGCTTTTGCAGAGAAAAGGAGAAGAAATATTTTGCAGTACTGAGTATAAAATCCTACCTAGAAATTACTACCCAAAACTTAAAATTTGGTGACCTAAGGAAGCCCTCTAAAAACATCCTTTTGCTATTTGTCACTGGTTTATCAACTTTTTCTCCCCTGAATTCCCAGTTTCTGCTGAAAGGACAGCAGCTGTGCTTAGCTGGAAGCAAAACATTTTACCTGGAAACACTTCAGACTGCGAGAAGGTTGACTGATGGTATTTTGCCACTCAGAAAATGTCAGCCCATTACTATAAGCAAGGCACTGTAACATGCCATGATGGTCCTGTACAAGTGCCAGAAGCTTTCTGAGATCTTCACGTCATTGATAGAAAGACAGTGTAGATCAGTGACCTGCTAGCTCATCTCTCATCGCTTGTATTGCAACTGGTCTAAGCAGGCAGTTAACCCACCAGAACAAAATTAGTTAAATGGTCTGACTCAAATACCAAGACAACACATGAACTGGCAAAGCCTCTATAAAGCTGAAGTTGCAGCTGAAGTGTGGGTAATAGACCGTATGCGTGTGTTGTAAGACCACTGCAGATTCGTGCCTGGGAATTCAATAGCCATTTTTGCTAAAGATGCTCATTTCAGATGTTTTGAAAATGTGGCTAAAAAATCAGGTTTTTATTTTGGCCTGCAGCTCTTCTAAGCACACTGTTACCCTCCTGCAAAATTTCTGGGTTAACAATACCTAAGTCTTCACAGAGATCTTAAAAATCTAGTCACAGGTTTGCTGCAGGAGTTCAGATGAAGTTTTACAGTCTATATTATATAGCAAATTAGATTAGATGATCCTAATGTTCCCTTCTGGATCTAAAATCCATCAATATGTATTTTTAAAAAGAAAGGAAGCCTCTGAGCATGATTACTACTTCAAACATACAAAAGGAATGAATAAAATATTTTTTCTTTCTTTAAAACTTGCACTAGAGTTGTCTTCAGCAAGTAGCAACCCCTAACCCTGCAGAAACATGTCACTTAGGCTTCCTAACAAAGGGGTCAGGCACTGGACAGAAAGCTCAGCCCAACAATTAACAGGAAAATACTCAGGAATGTGTCTTTCGTAGGAGACAGCAACTGCAACATGTGCAGTCCATACTCTGGGAAAACTACCCACACTCTTTAATACACAAGATCCACTCAGCACTCACACAAGTGACAATAAAGAGGCAACAAACCTCCAACCCTCTGAGGTCTGTGAAAAGCACCAGAAGAAACCTGTCATGGGAGAGTAAATAATATATTTACTGGGGATATTATTTTGTCTGTAGACAGAAAAAGTAAAAACATTTCCTCCAAGAACATGCCTAAGAAAAAAGAAGATGCTTCTAAGAAGCCTGTTGGCTGTGATCCTGCTCACATGTTCAAATTTCTTCCAAAAACATTGGTGCCTCTTTCACCCACTAGCTCCCTGCTATGGAAAAACACTTCTTCAGAGTCTGGAAAATGCTGTTTGATCTCAGTAAATTACATCTCACTGCTTGTCGGCTTCTGATTGATGGTGTAACTTAGGGAACAATATCTGTGTGTGGAATAGCATCTGGAGAAGCAGTCAGGGATTATTGAAAATACAGTATTTATGCAGTTTAAAAATCAGTGGAACATTACGTATAATTTTTTTCTAGAGTGATGAAAAATTACTGAAGTGCATTTGGGAACAAAGGGTGTAAGGTCTTTTGTCTGTTTTTAAAAACACTTGGCTGGTAAGACTTCTTAGTGAGTTAGTAGTGATGGATGCAAGAAAAAGTGTCAACCGCAGTTAAGCATAAAACCAACTGCTTCTCCAGCCAATGGGCAGAAAGGAGGACGTCACTGTTCAGTGGTGGTTAGAAAAGAGGGAATAAAATAAAGTTGAAGAAAAGAGAAGGAAAATGAACCAAGGATCACTGATTTCTCTAAGCCATTTAGAACTACTGGAGAAAGAGGAAAAGTCTAAGGTTTCATCACACCACATGTTGTTTCTTCATCTATCTGACATGTCACAGTTGGAAGACTTAGAAACAGCCACTGTGAAAGAACAGCCACCTCCTCAACATAAATGATTCTGGAGTTAGTGAATACGAGGGCTCAGTGCTGACTTACACAGGCCACAGGTATGACTTTATACACACTTCACCTTCTAAAACACTATCTGAATCCTTAAGGTCCTGTCGTGACATTATTATAAACCACACTACACAACCGAAACAGACACCAGGACTTCAGCCACAGGAAGACCATGACTGAAAACAATTATGGAACCTACACAACATACATCCTTCCACCAGACAGAAAGACGAGAAGACTAATTTCAGTGTAGAAGGAAAGAGAAGCAAATGAGGATGGGATGCTGTTATCAGTGCTGTGACTCTGTGAAATAAAAAAACCAAACAAAAACAACCCACTAAAACTTGGCAGGTGTAAAGTAAACGAAAAAAAATACTTCTCACAGACCATACAAAATTAAACTGCCAAGTTTACTGATTGGTACAGAGAAACAAAACACGTGAAAAGCTTATTGTCCTGGCTCAGGATACCTTTGAATGCTGGAGAGTGTGAAGATTTTGTTCTCTGTTTCTCTTATTTCTCTAGCATCAGTTACTGACCTGATTCAGGGATGGAGAGGCAGCTCAGTGGAGTTGGATTACTCCAGCAGAGCCATGTTAACAGCTGTGTTAGCACTGTCTGCTACGGGAGTAAGGTAACAAGGAAGCGCGAGAAACACTGTCAAAACAACGGGGTAAATTCACCAGCACTGGAAATTACTGCGGATTACAGTAATCCTTAGGAGAGCCTGAAACACAATATGGAAAGAAAGATTTATCTGCAGTAGTTTTAAACTAAGTAACATGGTATGATGAGTTTGAAAAAAACCTGGAAGCACGTCTGCAAATGGCTTCATTATATGGTTGGGATGCAGGAGTAGTTCCCAAACGTGGTTCAGAAAGGACAACAAAGGCTCAGTGGGAGGCCTGTGGAAAAAATCACAGCATTTCTGAGAAGAAACGTAATTCTGAGGTTGGAGCAAAGATCATTATTTACTCCTGTGAGAGAGCCAGGTGGTAAGCAAAGACAGCACCTCAAATGATGTACAACTTAAGAGATATACGTAAGTGCAGAAGGTACAACTGACTGGACTCCTGAACCACAAGGCTTCTGAAGTGCAAGACTGCATGACTGTACACCATTGGCCTTACTTTGCCACCACACTACAAGCCTTCCAGAAATCAGCCACTATCTTTAAAACAGCTACTTTTATGATGCTTAGCTTCCTTCCCAGCAGCAACCTGTATCTTCTGGGTGCAGGCCCAAGGCAAGGGAGTGCCACGTGCCCCAGTGGGTGCACTTACCTCTCGCTTTTGACTCTGAGGAAGAGGGGATGTCCTCAGAGGTCAGGATCTGCGGGAGGCACATGGGAGCGCCAACCCCCTGCCCCAGGTAGGAAGCAGGTGGGTAGTACGAACACATGCGGTACTGGGAGCTGACGGCGTGGTGTCTCTCCATGCCCTTCACCTGTCAGGAGAGAGAAATGCAACAGCAGCCTGTGAAAGCCAAGTCCCACAGCCATGGGAGCACCCTGCTATCCCTCCCCCCCACCCCTCCATGGCTTTGAAGGAGGTCCCAGTGGGTGCATGAGAAGTAAAATTCTGACATGCTGGCCTTGGGTTTTTGATTTGGTGGCTTCACAGTCTGCCTACACCGACCAGCTACAGGTGGTGTGGTATGAGATGTGACCAGCACCAGCAGCAGCATACCTATGGCTGTTTTACCTTACTGCAGATGGAGACGCTTCTGGCACACAAGCAAGTACCCCTCACTGCAAGCAGCTTCCTGCCAAGTCCCCAGCTCATGACACAGACAAGTGTACACACCTGGCCAGCGTCAGAGGTGAAGTGTCCATCGAGCTCCTACACCTCCCCAAAGACTAGCCCATCTCAGACTGGTGGTAACTGCTCTGCCAGGGACCTAACGGGTGGCTAAGGAGGACGGTCCTATTGACTGACTCTCACAGGATATGCTCCATGGTGTTGAGCAGTGACACACACAAAAACAAGCACACTGTTTTTCTTACAACACCGTAAGCCGGGAAAAATATTTTCCTGAGTCACTGATAAAAAGCGAGTTGTGTTTAGACTACACAGGAAGCCAGTTGTGGAGCCACAGCTGGACACCAGCCAGTAGGTCTGCCGTGTCAGTGCAGCATCCATCAGATATCTCTTCTCCCTTCCACAGACTACAGCAAACTGGCAACACTCAGAAATCAAAGTTTATCCTACTCCAGTGCCCTGGAATCATCCAAATTGATCTCCCAGAGAAGTGGTAATGCTTTTTTAGATCTGCGTTTTATGAAAGAACTCCCAACTACTACTATTTGTTACAAAGCCCTACAATGCAACGCGACCTCCGTGCTCCAAAAATGCAGCCAAAACACTTCACAAGATTAACATTTTCAACAGGAAAAGTAGCACTAGCTGGTTTCCCTAAGTATGCTGGGAAGTGAATGATTGAAAGATAGAAAGCTTCTGGGCAGAGACAAGATACCAGAGTTTTGTACCAGGTATTATAGTAGCAGTGCCAACAATAATGCACATCCAGCTATGCCATTACACAATGTGTGTGTAAGCAGACACGCTTGACAGCCTTTTCAGCTACATCTCCCCTCAGGTCTGCCTGCTCCACCGTGGCTCCCTCCCTCGGGTCCCAGCCAGCTGTGCCTGGAGCCCTGCCCCTCAGCCCTTCCCAGACTGCAAAGCTCAGAGCCAGGGAGCAGAGGAGGCTGGGTGTAAACCTGCTGTCCCAGATGGCTGCCCCATGCCTGCAAAGCTCAGAGCCAGGGAGCAGAGGAGGCTGGGTGTAAACCTGCTGTCCCAGATGGCTGCCCCATGCCTGCAAACCTACAGGGTCTGGTCCTGGCAGTAGGAGCCACCAGCACCTCCCAGAACCAGCCAGAAGGCAGTCACCCCTTGTTTTCCAGGGGTCCCTGTAAGAATTCTGTATTCATTTTCAAAAGCCTAGCTGCAAATAATGTGGCCCGAGCCACATAAAATCCTGTTGGTGCTCTCTGAGGCATGTTTGCAGTGAGATTAAGTGCAGAGAGAGAGAGAATGGTGGCTGTTCACAGGAAGCAAAGTGCACCTCTGCCTGATTTCTGACAGCAGCATAGTTCCGTATACTTGCACATGTACTGAGAGACTTGCTTTTAGCCTGTGAAAGTTGAGAGTTTTTCTAATACAAATTAAAGCAATACTTAAAATTTTTGTTTTTCTACTTTCATGTGCAGAAAAAGTTCAACACACACTGAAGTTTCATCCAGAATAAATAGTGAATTGCTCTTCAAAAATTTAATGAGTCATCCTGAGGAAGCCTAAACTCAAAAGAACCACTGACATTGCTTCTCTTTTGACAAAGGGCACTCTCCTTTTTGGAAACAAGACTCCCTCAACAAAACCTTGCCTCTGCACAGTACAAGCTGCCCAAAAGCACAGTCCAAAGGGCATTCTGAACCTGCACATCAGCAAAGATCAACAGCTCTGGAAGTATTGGGAAAAAAAAAAGTTAGCAAACTCCTCTCTGCCTCCTGTGTTGCACACAGTCTTCCTTCCCTTGGTGGGACATGGCAGCATCCACAGACCTCACATCTCCACTTTTCCCTTGTGCAAGGCCATGTGTGCACATGTACAACTGAGAGAAGGTTGCCTGCAGGAGACAGCATTATTTCAGCTGTAACAAAATGGAGGGATCACTCACTGGCACCGAACCGATCATGCACACATTCCCCCTCCCTGTGCAGTGGATGCAGTGATCCGCCACCTTTCAAGGCTTTTTTTAGGGGTTTTCTCCATTTCTTAAAAAAACAACTCACCTAAAATCTCTAGATGCAATGAATTATTACTACTATTATTATTAGTGTGTGGTAGCTGGCTAGCAAGAGACATGTTTTATAATCTTATTACCCACACCAAGTCTATGAACCACAGTTCGACCGACAGCCAGAGGCTTGGCTCTGCAAAGAATATGCTGTGTTTTAACCACTGAAGAAAATCTAAAAGCTTTTGGTTTTGTTTTATTAAACTGTTTAGAATCCACACCACAGTAAATCTGAACCATAAGGCTTCCTTTTTATAGTGTTTAGCAATCCTATTTTACAGTAACAATAAAAAAACAACCAGTTGTAAAAATTCTTGACCTTAGCACTGCATTAAAAAGGGGGCTTAGGAGACCACTACCTCATGAGAAGGGATATTGGGTCTGTATTAACTCCTGCAGCTCTGTGGAATCCTTGCAGGTTTTTGAGTGCCAGAAAGGGAGATCAAGACAGCCTTGGGGAAGCCCTGGAATACTCAGATTATTTTCAACCCAGGGCAGTTCAGCTTTCCAAACGCTACAGTCAGGTACCAGGTCAGGGACCCTGTTGTAGGTGCTGTCCAGGGGGAATGCTGGGGTCATGCTGGGATCACAGGAGGAGAATGCCTGGCCCTCTGGTGTCTCCTGCCTCCCTTGCCCCTTCCAGCCCTACAACAAAGCTCACACAGGCATGAGCTGGGATAGTCCCACAAACCACTTTGGTTTGTATCACTGCAGGCTACACGCCGAAAGAACAAGGCAAATTTCAGGTGAGCAAGAGCTGCCGAAGGGAAAGGCATGCATAAGTCTTTGCAGAGGGCAATCTGAACTCCTAAGTTGCTTCCCTTCCAGCCACGCACTGCTTGTGCCCTGCTCCAGGTGCAGGATTCACCAAGTACCTCACAGATTTTAGTGGGAGACACGCATCATCGGAGCAGCAGTTGGCCTATGCAACATTTACAGGTTCCCCTAAATTGTACAACACAGCACACATTCAGTAACATTTTAAAAGATGTACTGCAAGCAATGATGGGATGCTTACAGCTCATGAATAAATAAATATGACCTGCTTGGAAGACTGTGAGTGCAGTGGAAATTCTTTCCCTGTGCCTTGAAAAGCCACTGTGAGGAACTGAGAGGCAGCTACAGTTTGCCCAAACACAGATAAGCTGGAAACAGGACTTTTTCACCCCTGAGCAAAATGGTCAGTGCAGCCGTCCAGCTATGTCCAACAGTGACAGAATACATAGCAAAATCCAGGGAAAACATGAGGAAAATGGTCTTACATCAGACCATTCCTGTAAAAAACCTTTCTCAACAGCTGGTGGAAGAGCATGTAAAGCCCAGCTCCTCTTTCCAAGCTTCTGGCAGCATCTGCATAACCTCTACATATCTTCTTCATGGAGAAAGAGCTGAGGAGAGAAGGTGGCCAAACCAGAAGCAGGAAGGTGTCAAAGCAGGCGCCAAGTGGTGACTCACTTCTCTAGCCTCAGAGACTAGAAAATGGTCCTGCCCTTCCCAGGTATTTATTTAGGCAAAACATCACCTGTGTAATTCTTTTATCTGCAGAAGCTGCCAGACACCATCTCCTTGTGAGCACACCAGTGTTATTTCAGCAGTATCTTCACACACTGCAGTTGATCCTGACTATGGGGCTTGTTTCCAAGAAAGACAAACAGGAGGAGGTAATGGATGCTACTCCTGGGTGACAAAGGCTGCAAAAATTTCAAAGCAACAGGAGATCTAAGTGCAATCCTTCAGCTCTGCCACTGGCGTGCCACATGATCCTGGCCAAATCACTTTACCCAGGATTTCCATCCCTTTATTTCACCCATGACTCAGCAACAAACTTGCCAAACTCAGTAATTATGGAAACACCAGAGAAACTCTTGAAAGCTTAACAAAGTCTCCTCCTTCTGTCTTGATCCTGAAGTCAGTTTTAGTTGGCATAAAACTGGACTTGTGTCATTGATTGCAAACAACAGAATTCACAGGCTGTTTTTTGGCATGGACAAGAAGGCATCCACTGGGCAATGAAATGGAAATTCGGGCATCAGTAATCTCCCCTCTGTCACCTGTGAGCTGTATGACTGTGGCAAGCTATTTAACACTTCCCTGCCTCAGTTTCTGTAGTTATAAACCAGGTCTGCTGCTACTCTCCCACTTTGCAGTGCTACTGCCCATGTGCTGACCCCTCGCATCTACTGCTGCACTCACGCTGCCCAAGGTGTTTCATTCCTGAAACCAGCTAAGCATGTTTTCCAGCACAAGGAAAAAATGAGTCTATGATACCCTGCCTTGACTTACTTTGATTCTAGCACAGAAAATACAAGACACATCTATATCTGTCCCTCCTTGATAGACAAACTTAATTAACCTTTGCTATTCTGTTCCAACCTATTCTTTTAGACAAAGGCAGTGACCCATAAACAATATGTTACCATCAGAATCTCAACTGCAGTGACACCTAGAGATATAGCCCTATCAGCAGTATTGGAAAATAAACCACTTAGATTAGCTCCTCCAAGAAATATGGATTGCATTCATGTCACACATGAGCTGTCAGAAACATTAGGATACTTTTAGCATAAATCTGTAGTGTGAAGGGTATGTTATGAATACAGTATATAATTCACTGCTTACACATAAAATTGGGATTGTCTTGGGTGACTTGCACAATGTGTATATATTTACACACACATGCACCCATTTTACACTGACTTCTGGAGAGTAAGACTGCAATTTCTGTAAGAGAGACAGGCTTTTTGGAGGAAAAACTGGGCCAGAAACCAGAAGCAGGTGGCAGAAGTTGAAAAGAGCCATCTTTTCTCACTAGCAAGTAGCTATTCTTCTAACTCCTAGCTGTCCTATCACAGTCACATTCTTCTGGATCTAGCAAAAGAGAATTCTTTCAAGTTCAGTACTTCTAATAAATCCTTAAAAAACAGTTTCCTACATCAGCAATACTAAATATTTTGTTTCCAGATGGTACATGTAAATACCACATTACAAAATAAGTTAAAATTTCCCAGTCTCGCAGAAGTATTTATTTTTGCTCTAAACTGGTGGAAAGAAAGAAAAAAAAAGGTTGAGGTTCTGGAAGTGAAAATATTGGTTTGCCAAGCTGCATTAAAGGTGAAGAAAAAAAAGAATAAAAAGGAAAAAAAAAAAAAAAGAAAAGAAATTGCATGAAATTCTGAAATGTGTCCGAAACCTCCACACCAGCCTTAACCTTTCCCAGGACCAGGATCTCTGGAGTTACCAGAGTAACAAAGAAAAAGTAGCCACTGGTCCTCAGGTGTGGGTGCACATTTTGCATCTTGCCAATTTTTAATGGTTTAGCTGTATGAACCAGAAGTTTTAACATTTTTTGGGGATGATGTTGACTCACACCAAGTCCAGATTAGACTTGTGCTGTGGATCACACGCCAGCAGTTTGTCAGCTAGAAAATCAAGTCTGATTAGATTCAGACTTGTCCATCAAGGTTTTACTTTTGCTGTGACAGAAAAGGCTGCCATCACCCCATATTCTCCTACTGCAGTGAGAGCAGTTTCAGAAGCACCAACTTCCAAGTACACCGACCCACTCCGACTTGCAGTACTTATGCCGGCAAACTCATTTTACTGTTGGTTAGATGGAATGCACACAAATTCCTGTTGTAATGAGCAATTACAAGAGCTTCAAGGTAGTCTCCAGATGCTCACACAGGACTGGAGAGAAAGAAGAAGTACAGTAACCACCAGACCTGCTACATTTCCTACCAACCTAGGCTTGTCTCTTCCTCAGGTGCAACACCAGACATATCTGATTATCTGCCTCAGAGCTGACAGGAGCAGCAGAATATAAACGACCAAAAGAGTCTCAACCAAAACAATGATCTTCATTACACTTATCAAATCATGATGGATACAGCTTCTGGTGTGACTGTATATAGATGAAGAAAACCTACAGAGAAATACATAAAATATTTGCACCTTTATGGATCCACTCGAGCATGCCAGCCTCTGCAAAGAACAAAGACTAATGAAATCTGACATTAATCTACATTAAAGATTCAGTGATTCAGTTTATTTGCCAATGCTCAATGATGCATTAATCCTCATCTCATCCCACACACACTCACATGTTTCCTCCCTGGCTATTCTCTCTTGCTCCCTAAATTCTGAAACAGCAGACAGCTGGGCTGCTCAAGGCCTTGTCTGCATCCAGAAGTTAGCTTACTTTAAATATGCAATTCTCCCTGTGTGGTTGAAGTTAATCCAGGATCTGTGAGCTTTCACCAAGTGCACCTGGAAAAGCCTTATCTACCCAGCTCAGACTAGTATACCTTCCAGTGAGCACACTGGTGACTTCTACCATCAAAGAAACCCTCCTGTGAGCTCACACCTTAGCAAGCTGCCTTAATTTGGTTACAGCAGGCACTACCCAGCTATGATTCTGGCAAAGAAACAAAGATCAAAAACTTTGATCAAAACAGTTGTAGCAATACAAGCCAAAAAAGAAGATTCACTCCTACTGGAGTCTGGTTTAAGAAAGCCTGTACATGTAAAAAGTAAATTCAGTCAGTACAAGCAGCGCAGCAGAAGTTCCTGCATAGGTAACAGCTACGTGTTTCCTCTGGGGAGGATGAGCATGCATAGGTTGCTGCCGGTGTAAGCAAAGTATGATTCCTCTTTGAGGATCACGCTTCAAATGAAACTCTCCTTTAATTCCTTACTGTGCTTGATGGAGAAGCTCATTAGTTATTCATCCTCCATTTAATGCTATTTCTGTGATCTCTTTAGTTAAACCATGTGCAGCAACTGAGACCTCGTTCCCTTTACAACAAACCATATTCAGTGTCACATGGGGTTTTACAACCTCAGTATCACTGCACTCACTGCCATCAGACGTTTTCTAGCCTCTCACTAAAACTTTTTATGATTATTTGTGCAATGTTACGCTGTTGTAAGAGTATGCAAACCCTATGACCCAGAACTCTTCCAGGAATAACAATCCTACTTGCAGATCAGTCTGAGAAACAGCCTGTAAGTTACATAACATTGACCTTGAACTACACCCTGCCCTACTGCACAGGAGAAGTGGGTCCTGGTTTTAGGACATTTAGAAGCTGGGGAGACACGGCTTCTGCAGGCAAGAAGCAGCACCTTTGCTCTCTCTGCTCAGACGTCTAACCAAAGCAACACTGAGGAATTCCAAAAGGTCTTTTCTGGAGAAATTTAAATCTTAGATGTGGTAGATAATTAAATTCACGCGAAGGTGAATGGAATCATGTGATATATCTCACAAGGGACATCCACAGCTTTGAGCCTGCTGGTGGAAGGAAAACAGTCCTTTTTGACAACAACCATCTCTTTTTTTCCTTACTTACTTCTTCAGTATCTCACTAATTTGAGTGGCACTTAAGCAGAAGTTAGTTTTGGCAGAGCCTGAAGAGAAAAATCAATGGAAACCACACGGCTGTTTTTATTTCTTTAAGGGATGTCAAAGGTTCCACAAGCAATTGATGATCCCACAAGTGAGACACGGACTCTCTACGCCAAGACTTTTTATATAAATGACAGTACATGACAACAGAACCATGAGGACACCACATCTTCATTCCAAGGCTTAACATATTTTAGCATACTCACGTAGCCCTTCTTCAAACACTACGTGCTAGGTGAAGTGCGGGACTAGCAGCCTGCAAGAACATTATTTTCACAGGGCAAATGTTGCCACCCTTCATTTGTGTTGTGATGGTGTCTCCACAGATTAGCAAACTAAGTGCTGCAGATGCTGGAGAAGTAACCTTCTATCTGAAATACTCTGCTATACCAGGTTAACCCAATCAACCAAAATGAAAGAGTTGCAAAAGCACTTGGCACCTCACCCCATTACCATGCACAAAATCCTGTAGCTTGCCTTGACTAATTTTCCCCTTGGCCTGGTGATTGAATCCATCAGAGAGGATGCCATCAACTGAAAAGGTGTACCTCTATGTATCAACACACTGAGAGAAGAAAGCTCTCATGGCGTGGGCCTGCACCGCAGAAGAAGAGAGACAGCTCTTTATCCCATACAGCTGTACTCACAGCAGGAAAAGGGACATGGAATAGTGATAAATGCTACAGTGATTGTAATCATCCTGGCGTTAGTTTCAGTTCCTCAGTATCAAAAATTAAAATGCCCTTTCGGAGCTGGCCCCTGTGCCAGACAGACCTGGCTAAAGAAACTCTCTGTCTACAAACAGGATGACTTATCTGTTCACTTACACAAGGAGGTTTTGGTGGACATTTCACTGTTGAGTGGTTTCACAACACAGCCTTTGCAGAAGCAGCCTGCCCTGTCTTGATGCTCTACAGAAGACGTCTGCCCTCTCCTGTCCTTACACAAGGGACACAGGCATACACACGCCCAGAGGGTACAGCCCTACCAGTTCAAATCTCAGACTGAAAAAGCATCTCTGCAGTCCAAAACCAAACAGTCCCAGAGTCACTGAAATGTTTCCACTTTGCCAAGAATCCCCCACATTGGCAGATTTCCCCTTTTTCCAGTTTCTGACCAGTACTGAGTTGGAGGCTACAATTATCAAGTCCTAGAGTGAGAGGGCTTGATTTGCTTTATATCCTAACGAAGTACACAGAGCTCTGGTTTGAACCTCTCAGGTACTGCCTGTAACCTGAACTACACAAGTCAAAATCACAAGCTCTGGAGCTGCCATTGCCAGAACACACAATTAGCGATATGCCACGCCACATCAAACTGACTGCAACCAAACCACTGCACGATAGCATGGTCTCCTGGGTCACCTCACCACCTCGGATGTGAAACATGGAAAAGAACACGTTTCTGAAGAGCAAATCCTCTCAGAAATTACACCTGAGGCTCTCAGGATGTTATGCTGGGCAATTGAGTTGGACTCTTTCTGGAAAACAATCCATAATCTACTGTCACATAATACAGAAGATAAAATCAAGTTAGTGCCCTTTGTGCTTGTGGCAATATATCCATATCATTATCACTGTCCAACTATGTAATCACTTTTGTTGTGCTGCATTGCAACCACCCATTTAGTCTAACTTTCTTAAAATGGGTCCTAATGCCACCCTGGAGTATGATTCTGGTTTTGCACTGCCATGAAACCAGCAAACAGGAGATCAGAGACAGGCCCAGGAAACACCTTACTGTCCACCTCACTCTTCCACGTAACACCTCAGTAAGACCATACCTGCCACTGTTTTCCTGACTGGCTCGGCATGTATGTCGCTGGGAGGCTTCGGAGGCTGTTCTTCATGGCCGACCCTACAATCGTACCCCCCGTCTCACTTGAGGAAGGCTCACTGGCCACTGCCATCTGGTACTGGGAGTAGTTGTACAGGTTGTTATAACAAGGATACAGGGACGGCTGGTAAAAACTGCTGTAGTAGGCGGAGTCCACAACCAACTCAGACGTGCTCTCCAAGTGCCCTCTGCTGGGGATGGAAGGGATGTCCTGAATGAGCATCCGTCCCTCTGGAAAAGAAAAAAAAGACCATTATCTTTCACCTTCTCATGAGCTACTACTCCTCCCAAAGGCTGGACAGGGAGTGGTAAATAAGAAGAAGTAGGAGCTGAAAGCAAAATACAGCTGAGTGTTTGGTGGAAACTCAAGTAGACCAACAACCATTCAGAGTCCAAGTCTGCCACCTATGCACAACACAGACTGCAAAACAGCAGACAAAACCAACTGCAGGTTAAGACAATACTGTGAATCCTCAATCAGTATCAACTGATGGGGATAATGATTTACATCACCTAACTTTGCAGTCCTCTACTACTTTTTAACCTGTAACAGTGCGCCAAGTCTCTTGTAACTCTCTAGAAGCAGAAAGGATGTAGCTACAGAATGACTCCTGCCAGCCAGTGCCCTGAAGGTGAGAGGACACTTTTTGAACATGCCTCTAGGAAGGGCAAGCAGCCACAAGGCAAGAGAAGCTGCAGCAGGGAAAGTACCACAGGATCAGCCAAGGTGTCCCAGAAGCCTACATGCTACCTGTGAGCAGTAGGGCTCTCAATCCTTGCCAAGCCTTAAACCCAAATTTAGCTCCTGTACCTACAAAATCACAGAGCAGAACAAGATCCCCCACCACTAGCAAAAGACAAGGAGGAGAAAGGTATTGCTCGTGACTTGCTGCATCCACTCTGGAGTGCCCCCAGACCAGGGGTTAGCCGGCTGCACTCCCCACAGGCAAGGTCTGCCTCCCTGCCATTCCCTAAGATCGGGTTGCTTCTCAGACAATGAGAAGCCATGATTTCCCCACTCCACTGTCAGCCAGTGCCTTGCAAAACTCGCAAACATGAAAAATAGAAGGTGCTTGTTGGTACTGCACACCCAAGCTCTCTCTGATACGCGATATCAGTTACATCACCAAGCCAGACTCAACAAGAAACTGCCACAATCTCATATATACATTTACAAGGGAAAAAATTAAACATCTAAACCCTGTCATATCTGCAGTTCTGGCTCTAGTTCGCATGTCTGTGACCCTACCCTGTACCATTTCTCTGTAAGGAGCTCCTGCTCCTCCCATGATGTTGTCCAACTGTTGTAGGGAGGAGAAAAAAATGTGGCTCCCAAGAGCTATTGGTACAGACATGAAGCAGCACAGACAACAGGCACAAAGGAAGCAACAGCCCTAAGAGACATTTCAGGCAGGCCTAGTTTGTTCTGGATCTTCCTCCTGGTGTACCTGTATCTTGGTTACTTACCTGTAGAAGGAATATGGTGGCATACCAGCCTCTCAACGTCATAACAACTTCCACTGTATTGTGTATTAGTTGCATACCAGATCCAACCATCAGTTTTACCAATTACTGCCATTTACAATGCAATTCTATTTCACTTCTTCAGCTGCAATGAAAGCTTTCTGAAATCATGGATCATCTCCTTCCAGGCCACTAAATTACACAGTGCCCCCATTCAGTTCTTGCTGACATTCTGTTGACATCAATGAACTGTACACATTTATTAGCAAAGAGTGTTTTATGCCTCCTGCATCTGATCTTTCTGCAGAATCAAGTCAGCTGGCCTTGTTTATCTGGAGTATTTCTCAAATTTGCACACAAAACAGAAGTGCCTGCAATGCTACAGAAGACTTTTCAGTTTCTGCACTTTCATTTTGTAATTTTTCTAATTGCTATTATTCTGCTTCTGGGCAAGACTCTTAGATCCTTTTGTCTGTGTCTGATAAAATCAGAACTTAGACCACTGGCACAGCACAAGCTTGACTCCTCTCTCTAAATTTACCTCTCAAATTAAGCTGCATTCTAATTGTTCTACTTTAAATGTTGCAAAATAGAAGCCAAAAGCAAAATCCTCCAACACATTCCTTGCTGGGATACAGATTTCACATGACAGAGACATGCAAGGCAGCTGCCTGCTGAACTCCTGACAGGGCTATACTATGCTCAAATGTGCAATTTCTTCTAAAATCTCTGCAGTGTCTCTCAATTTACAGTGCATCATCCGAAGGACTACTACTTCCCATTAAAAATACTAGCACCAAGAAGACAAGGTCTTTTTACACCTACATTATCTGGACGGGGGGATCAAGATTATCCTCAGTCAGTTCACAGTCAACACTAAGTCANTGAAGGCTCTTGAGCACAAGTCCTATGAGGAGTGACTGAGGGAGCTAGGGTGTTTAGCCGGGAAAAAAGGAGGCTCAGGGGGGACCTTATCACTCTCTACAACTGCCTGAAAGCAGGTTGTAGCCAGGTGGGGTTTGGACTTTTCTCCCAGGTAAGAAGTGGTAGGATGACACAAGACAGCCTCAGGCTGCGCCAGTGAAGGTTCAGGCTGGACATCAGGAAGAACTTTACAGAAAGGGTTGTTAAGCATTGGAACAGGCTGCCCAGGGAGGTGATAGAATCACCGTACCTGGTGGGTTTCAAGAAATGACTGAATGTGGCAATAAGTAGTATGGTCAACTTGACAAGGTGGTGATGGGTCAAAGGTTGAACTCAATGATCTTAACAAATCTTTTCCAACCTAAATGATTCTGTGATTCTGATTCTGTCATACACAGGAAAGATCAGCTACCCGAGGTGCCAGCAGCTAAAAGGAAGAAGGGGAAAAAGTAGCAGGTTTTGTTGCAACTTTTGGAAAGGTCTTATGCACCACACTTCCTAACATGGGACAAGATGGGCTAGGCTAGAACAGAAACCTACCCACAGCTATCCACCAAATCACACAAGCATTCCTGATATTCCTGCTGCTTCTGTGACATTCTAGCGGCTGCTAGTGCTACAGCTCCCTCCTGAAGAGCAGCAGTGGCAGTATTCTGCTGCATTAAGAAGGAGAAAAAATAAAATGCTTTTTGACCCTTCTTTTCCCTTTCCATCTCCTATCTTTGGTTTGGACTACCGTCACTTGACACCAGAAGTGCAAAAGGTTTGACTTGTCACGCATTCTCCTTTATGTAGCTGCACAACACCCACCAGTGGTTCAGAGCTCAGGGCTGGTACAAACGCACCAGAAGTGTCCTCTGCTTTCTTTCGGCCGTCCCTCCATGCTTCAATAGCCTTTATACTAATACCAGCTACTGTCTCCAAAGCTGGTCAGTAGAGCTGGCTCATTCAGCCACCCATGCACCCATATGCATAAATCCCCAAGCATCAGCAACCTGGGGCATTTTTCTCTAATAAACCCAGAGTTCTGAAATCCACAGTCCTTGTAAAATCTCCGGCACACAGCCCTTTTGAGCTGCAGGGCCACACCACAGAGATGTGCCCCAGCAGATTAGCAACAAAAACAGGAGCAAAGGGAAAGGGCAAAGTTCAAAGGCAGGGAAAGACACATCCAACTCCTTGAAGAACTAGGACTCCTGTGACAGCACAGGAAATACAGCCAGAAGAATTAGTTTTCCCTAAATCCCACTAGACACTGTGCTTCTGAATGTGGAAGGACACATTTACAGGAATCAACGTCTGTAACTATCTAGCTGGGGTTCCTCTGGTTGGTTCTTGGCCCATACCTGTAAGGGCAGACTCCTACCTACTGGCTGAACCTTCCTACAGCCATGCCTCCAGCAGCTCAACCAGCTAAGCATTCTCCTCAAGGGAGGCTGTCAGCCTGTGACTGTTTTTGGCCAGCAAGCAGAGAATACCAAGGTTAAGAAAGCAGCTTTCAACTGATTTCTTCTTTCTTCCAAATGTAATTCAACACAGCTGAATGGCTCTGCTGGCAAGAAGAGGGTCCTCCCCTGCCTTAGAGCTTGCAGCATTACAACACCTGCACATCAGGGTGCAATTTTTGAGAGGAACTAAGCTCTCAAGAAGGCAACCCCTGGTGCACTGTCAGGCTCCCACTCTGCCCCTCCACCTGCACTTTAAAACGTGAGATCTGCGGCAAGAGCCATGTGTATGCCCTGGCTTTCTTCACTCTAGATGGATCTCTAGATAGAAGAAGTAGGAACGGCTCCTGGGCCTTTCCCTTGGTATTACACACAAATTTTAGTATTTTGGAAGTTGCAAATAGGACATGATCAAAAATGGGACTGAGTCTGTACAAGGAGGTATGGAAATTAGAATAACAGTAACAAAAAAAGAAAGCAGTTTAAATTCTCACTCAGATTTTGGAACACCGAATCTACGATGTAGGGCCATCACAGGCTTTCCATCCATGAGCAACACTCCTGCAGTGCGACAACAGCACCCCTTCATGCAGCTGTGTCCTTGGATCTCTAAGTTCTTTTCTGCGTCTTTACTAATTCCTGTAGAGAACCGATGCTACTTTTTTTGCACTATGTACACAATGTGAAATATGACCCACTCTTTCATAGAAGATCAATATGATGCACAATAAATACTGTTATTGATCTTGCAGTGTTGTAGACGACTCTCCAGCTCTATGGCATATTAATAGTAGTTAACCAGTAATTCATTTCAGGGTGGCTGGTATTTTCTTTTAAAGAAGGTGAGCACTAGGGGTCAGTTACACATATAGGTCTTTTACATTCAGTAACCTACGATGGGCCCCTGCCTTTGCTTAGCAGAGCACAGTGAAAAACACTGGTCCAGTCCTTAGCTAATGTAAACCAGTCTCAGACCATTTACTTCAATAAAGCTATGGCGATTTACACAAATTGCGGATATGCATGGCAAAATCAACGCAGGGGCCAGTATATAGATCATTTGGGAGGAGAAAGGAGAAATGCCAGGTAATTTACAGGAATTTCCATCATCATCTCTTTCTCACAGATGCAAATGTGTTTTTAAGGATGTATTTTGAGAAATATAAACACTGAAATTTGAAGGCTGCATAAAAGTACAGAGTATTTTCTACTCTTACTGTCACTGTTAAGGGCCAGTTTTACATCCTATTATATGCTGACAACGGTAATTTAAGTATGTCTGGATAAGTCTCTGATATGAGATCAAATGACATAGAGTCCACACTATTAGACTTTCTCAGCATGTAAAACAGGGCGGTAGCACCAAACTGCCTACTGGGAATGGTTACTGGACCACACAGAAATCTGGGGGAGATTATTAGTCAGCTTGTGACATATGCACACCAGTAACTGTTTTCTAAATTGGGATAGCAGAGCCACATTTCCATGTCTGGGAGCATGCAGTAGCATGGTTCAATTTACTCATGTGGCGTTAGACCTGATTAGTCTCCATCTGATCGTGTATTTCAGAAAAGGGATCTGTATATGCATTGTGACAACTAAGAATTTCACTGCCCCCACTTATTGGCACGCATTCTTATATAACACAATGGTTAACAGTTTTTATCTTTTCTATGCCCACAAAGATTCTGCATATACATAGCTCTGCTGTTGAAAATGCAGAACTGTGACTACTCAAGTAACACAGTGACTCAAGGAGCAGGTAAGCATCGTCCAGTGAGCGAAGTTCAGCTATTGGTAAGTTTACATTTCCTGTAATTTTCAATTTAGAGTGACTGTTTTCACCAGTTTTAACACTTTCCTGCAACCCAGCTTCTGCAGCAGGGACAGCTGTGCCATTAAAACACACACAAAAAATTATTCAGTCAGGAAACACCTGCCTTCATACTTCAAAAGAATCTTGTATCTGTACCTGGCAATTTCTCCTCGCTCAGTACATAAAGCACTGATACACTCCTATTAGCTGGTTTAGCAGTATTAAGTCTTGCAATGCATTCGTTTAGCTCAGTTCGTATCTGGCTTTGAGGTTGGACAGTAGCCTTGAACAAGGCCAGTGTGAAATCACTCCCTAACATCATAATCAGAAACTCTGGTACAATGTGTTTCTCCCACCAGACAATCATGACAGAGCTATTTCAGATGTCAAAGAAAGCTGGCACTATTACTTTCTGCTGAGAAACTCTGCCTCCCAAGGAACAAAAGCCACACGCTTGCTCTGCCTTTGTGAGGAGTATTTCTGTTCTCTTCCCATTAGAAGTTGCGGATTATCTTTGGTTCCAGCATTGAACTTTTAGCTTGATATAAAGTTAATGTGCTAGACAATGTTCATTTCAGGCAAGGCTGTGGGGTTGTGTAATATTCTGCCACCCCCAAAAAAGGCCATTATCTGTAATTACCCATTACCATGCATAATTATTTCTTCTATTCTGGTCTATGGCCCCCAGGACTTCATGATGTTACAGCTCACTGCATTATCTTATCAAATTTGTTAAGGAAGCTTTTTTGACCTTTTGAGCACTTGTCACAGCTTATACAAAAGCCAGCAGTAAATTGTCTACGCATGTAGTGTGCCATTTATTATCTGTACCTTGCATAGTGATACCATACAAAATATTACACATGAACACCTTCCCTATTCCCACTCCCTGCTTTAGATAAAATAGGAAAGGAAAGGAAAGGAAAGGAAAGGAAAGGAAAGGAAAGGAAAGGAAAGGAAAGGAAAGGAAAGGAAAGGAAAGGAAAGGAAACCCCTTCAGTAAGAGAAGCAAGGGAATGGGAAAAGGCTGAAGTCTCTCACATGGAATTTAAGAAGCATGACAGCAACAAGCAGCTAAACCTGAACATCAGGCTCTGAAGAAGATCCCAGCTGCTCTCCGCTTCCAATGCCACCTTTTCTCTTCCTCCTCTTCTTCCACAGAGTCTATTTCATCTTTTTTTCACAGCTTTGTAACCTGCTGATCCATTTACTACTCCTTCATTATTCAGAACACAAACCACCCACCCCCCTTTACAGCTTTCGTTAATGCAGTATAGGTTCTTGAGACACAAATTTGGTCCAATATGACATTCACAGGGACTGTCCTTTATGAATACTGATGCGAATGTGCAAAGAACCAGGATTCTGTCTTCACTGCTCTCTAAGCTCCCAGAAAAGGACCAGGTAGTGACCAGCATCCCAGCACTATCTGCTTCAGATAAGAGCTTCACTGCACTGCAAGTCCATGTACTACACCCCTCTTCTTCCTAAGGGCACTAGAATTGGAGGTGACAGAGAAGCAGGGCCCTCAAGAAAACAGGAGAGCTAATGACCTGTTATCCTGACTTTTGTCTTTCCCTTAGTCCCCAATCTATCAACATAATCCAGAGGGTGCCTTATCTTAAAACCTCTCTTTAAGGTACTTGTAGGTATAAAACTCTCAACGCACATCCCCATCTACAAAGACATATTGAAGAAATTATGACTTAGGAAACTGTAGTACAAAAAAGGTTTTGGTGCTTCTGAACTGTGTAGTTAACCAAACAAACTTTCCAAGAATCAAAAAATCTGAGATACTTTTCTAACATCATGACAAATAAAAGGAAACATCAAGGATCAGGTATTTACTACGGACTAAAAGTGCACAGTATGAATTGCTGCAGCACAAGGCACACAGAATCATGCCTTCCAAATTTGTCAGTGAAAGCCCTCTCCATAAAAGCAGACCGAAAGGATGGAGACCCTGGACTCCTGAAAGCAACCCTGAATTCAAATTCTGAGACAGCTACCCAAGGCACTGCTGTGAAGATAAAACTCTTCTTCTCTGTGTTTCTCCACAGTGTGCAGGTCTCTGGCCCTTCCCTCTGTGCTGCCTCTAAGGCAGTGGGGAGGTGGAGGCCACTCTGCAACCAAGATGAGCCAGCAAACACAGGTGACAAGCAGGGTCCGCAGCGCAGGAGGGGAGGTTGTGCTTTTACCCCTGTCCTGGAACCTGGTTTCTGAGATGTATGGGGCTCTTTTACTCTCATTCACCTATGGAAAGCCACATCTGCAGCACACTCAACTGTTTTGACGAGAAAGCTTCTCAGAAAACTATGTCTTTTTCTCCCTCCATAAATTAATTGCCAACGTTACAGCCTTATGTGGAGCTCAAACACGAATACCGGTGGTTCTTTTCCTTTTTCACTCAGATTACCTTCCCAGACAGCCTTGGGTATGAAGCTGTGCTCTAACATCTATTAGAGAGAGAGATGAAAAAATATCAAGTACCAGCCATATCAGACGTGGGCTAACAGCAACTACGTCTCCAGGTTAGGACTACACAGCATAGTCAAAACACCTTATTGACACCACAGTACCCCTCCAACCCTAACCAGAAATATACATCATTCTTCTCAAATCAGGATTACACATTTCAAACAAACAAACAAACAAACAAACCCCAAAGTGTGTGGTCTAACGATTCTGAGCCTTTTGTAGGCCTCTGGCATCTTTCTTGGAACTGAAGTGTACAAGGACCAATGTATTCCAACTCCTTATCACAGCTGTGCCTTATCACCTGCCAACTCCTACCATGCTTTTCACCTCCTCCCACCACAGCAAGACAAAACAACCAGTCATTGCAGCTTTCCTGCAGTAGGTCTGACAACTAGTGCTGTATGGGTGTCCCGAAAAACTCCTTGCTGGGTGTGGCTGCTGGACCACTGAGTTCAGCTGGCATTACCGGTGAGGAGCTGGCATGATGGCGGCAGTGTCTGTGGGCACAGGGCATGCCTCTCAAGGGTTACTTGACTGGAAGAACTCAACTTCACCTCGAAGGAATGAGTACTGTTCTTTCCTCCCCTCAAGGAATAACTCCAGAGTGGTCTGTGAGCAAAATGGCATTTCCTCAGTTTTACTTCTGAAGGGCTAAACCAGTTCTAAGTGGGACAACAGATTTTAACAAGAACAAAACTTGCCAGAAAGAGGCACTCTAGAATAAATGTTATGCAACAGGGACAACACATTTCAGGCAAAGTTGGGAAGCCTCAGAATTAAGGTTATTTCCTATTGTCCTGCTTGAGCCTTATGGTGAATTCACAGGATTTGGCATCTCCAATGCTGCTGCTGTTCACAACACCAAACTTACCCCATGAAATAACACAGTAAACTTCAACTGGAGCTGGCATAGTCTGGAAAAGGCATAAGCAATCAGAACAATCATACTGGATATTAAATAAAGGTTATCTAAGGCGATCACTAAAGCGTAAAATAAACTACTGACTTTCACTCCAGTACATGTTCTCTGGTCTTTTAATAATTCCTTTGTCTCCTGCCTGAACTCTTCGAAGTTCAAATCCAGGCGTGTGGGTCCAGACCACGGCTACATCCCCACCACTAGCTACAAAGAGGAACCTAGGGAAGGAGCAGTATGAACAGGGAAACAGATGTACTTCCCTTGCCCCCTCTCCTAACCTTCCACTGGTTTTGGCTCAGTGATGCCCTCCCTTCCAACATTCATTTTGAGCCGACTTTCTGGTATGTACCATGCTCCCAGGGAAGCACCATCTCACCAGCTTCCCACCACCACATACCTGCCTAGAAGGATTGTGCCAGTTTTTGCTCACCCTCTTTCACCAGGAACCACTAACATTCAGCACAGTACCCCCCAGGATCTCCAGCTGTGCAGTGGCAATGTTTCTTGGGGATGGACTTCTCCATTTTCTCATTTCTGGTATGGGTTAAAATGACTTTTGCTTGCATGTGACCAATCATCTAACCAAGCCTCCCTGCAGTGCACCTTTGCCTTCTGCAGTGCCTTCCAGTACATGCACCTTTCCATCACCTACCAACACAACTTGTGATGATGCCAGATTTCCCTCCAAGATACCAATGGGATGATTGCAGCAAAGAGCAGGTCCCTGTGAGATACTTCCAGAAACACTATTGTGTTAATATTCCTCACTCAGACCTACAAACAAATAGGATCATTTTCCTTAAAACCATGTAACACATACAATACTGATTTTCTGTCAGTTTGGGTTCCTAATCAAGATGCCAGGGGATACAAAAATCAAGTGCCTTGCAGGATTTGTGATTGCATCAGTATGTCACTTGACCAAACAATCTTGTAATGATAAAAGATTATCAACTTGTCAGAATCTTTACCCATAAACTTCTGTTAATGCATGTTGTGTGAACGTAATTTAAGCTGCATTTCTCTGCTTCTTGCATATTTCATTTTGCTGTGGATTGTTCCATTATTTTAAAAAAAAGCTGATGTCAAGCTGATATATTTGCAGCCACCTACCCCACCACACTGACTTTTCTCGAAACACTGACGTGACATCATCTTTCTTTCAAGATTTAGAAATATCCTCAGTGTTAGAAGACTTCCTGGAAATCAAAGAGTGGGTCAGGCTGGAAGGGACAGCAGTAGGTCACCTGGTCCACCCACCCTGCCTCCTACAAGACACGGTACAGGATTGTGTCCAGACAGTTCTTGAGTATTTGCAGTAAGGGAAGCATTCCATATCCTCAGCCAAGTTATTCTCTTTTTTTCTTTTTTCTTCCTAATATTGCATATGAGTTGTCCAGTCCTGCTGATTTCAGTTCCTGTTGGAACTGGAATGTCACCATCTCTATATACAGCTATAATACTATCTGTCTTTTTCCAAAGCAAGGACCAGGAAAAAATATTGAACATTTCTTCCTATCTTCCATATATAGAGTTATTATTCCATAATGGGTGAAATTATTGTTAATTGTGTGTTTCTAACACAATTCAAAAACCCTCTCAATTTGAAGATTTTTGGTTAATTTTAATCTTCACACAAACCTGTATGTTTTAAAAGAAAATGTGATTTGTGAAAAACAAAACAAAACAAAACAAAACAAAACAAAACAAAACAAAACAAAACAAAACAAAACAAAACAAAACAAAACAAGGAGAAAGCAATTTCATCCACATGCTGCAGCTTTGCACAGTAAGTTTCTCGGTCCTACACAGAGCCCCAGTCCAGATCCAGCTAAGAGAAGCTGAAATACCTCCGATTTTAGTAGAACTGGAGAAGGCACATTTTGTTCATATTCAGTGTACACTTAATAAAAATGATCTGCTGCAAACATTTAGTATGCAACTTAACAATCCTCCTAATATGGCAGTAGAAATAAAACCTACAGAAAATAGTATTTTATTTCCGCAATTAATTTAAGCTCCAGGCCCTCAATAAGGTATCTACGGCAGCAAATTCAACTTTCAATGTCTCTGTCACTGACTACAGCAGAGTAGTTGGTCTTCTTATGTGAGCTGGGGGGCAATGCTTGTTCTTTTCTTGCACTTTTGGTCATTATAACACAGCTATAGTGATCTTATTCAAATCTGTAGCAGAAAAAATATGAATGGGTTTGGTAAAGAAAATACGTTCGAAATCTTTGAATATGGCTTTGACTCTGTGAAGGTGCTAGGCACTATTTTAATGCTCCAGCATGTGTTTGTCCACACTGAACTGAGACACCAGGATTACTTACATATCTAAAGTTATCAGCATGTGTGACAGCTAACGGGATCAGGACCAATAAAATCAGTGCTTCAGAAAATTAGGAGCATGAGAAACAAGGACCATTTTCAACCCTCAGTATAAAAGCTGAGAGAATGACTACTGTGTGTGCATATCTATGAGCACATGTTGTTATTCACCTTGAGGTATCTGACTTGAGAAGGAAATTCATAAATATTTAACTCTTTGTGTTCAGACATCCAACATGCTACCGAAGTGAGTAACGGAGACAAAAGTAAAAATCAATACAATTTTTAAAAAACAGAGGAAGAAATTAAAAATTATAGGAAATTATGAAAGAAAAACAGATTTCTGGACAGTGATGGAAAACAGCTCAGACACCTGCAGGGGCAAAGAAGCAAATTCAGTGGAGGAGAAAGAAGCTCGGTGTGGACTAAATCTAAAGGGATTTAAGTCATTAACAAGAGATCAAAGAAAACATTAGGAGGGAGGGAAAGCCCCACGAGTGTCTGAGACAGGAGACCTTGAAGGAAATATGACTAGGATAAAATCACTGTGGCTCAAACCAAAAATTATAAAGGGAATGGAACGATGGTTGGAATCAGCTGGAGCTTATGCTTGGTTATAAGCTATTACGATGACAGAAACCCAAGAGTTTCTACAACAGACCAACTAGAAATAACAGGAGAGCTTTTTAACTCTACCTAATACGTGATGCAAAAAAATAGTATCAGGACTAGTGAAAAAACACTGCAGACACCCAGCAGGCCTGAGCGAGTGAGCAAGAATCACATGGGTGTGCCTAACTTTTGTACATGACTGCTAGTGTCGCATGGGTGCAACATCTGCACTCACAAAATCTGCTACAACGCAAATGCAAATTGATCACTAATGAATATCGCTCATGTATAACTGACAGAAATGCACAGCGACTGGAACTACAGTGGCTTAGCATCTGCTGAGGTTCAATTGTGCCCATTACTATTGACACCCAAATAACCAAATAGAGGCTTATTCTGTAAGCAATAAAGTAGTATGAATAAAGACTGGAGACAAGAATTAAAAAAAAATCAGACATCCAATCTCACTGCAAAGGAAGTCAAGCTCAGTATTTAACTGACTCTCTGCAAGCTCTTCAAGAAAACATGGGACAGATGTGCACAGTGTTTGTTATTTAAGTAAAGGAGCTGTTCACAACCCTGATTAAGACTAGCAGGTACTCAAACTGAGAAGAAAGTTTAGTAAAGTTCAATAAAACAGAGGAATGGGAAGAAGCATATGAAAAAGCATTCCTACAAAAGAAACCTTCAAAACTGCATTTTAGTTCCCATGTTATTAAGTGACAAATCTACTGTAAATGGAAAATGGGCTGAAATAGGAAGTTAGTTGATAAATTAAGCAAATGAAAGCAGTCTTCAAGGTACAAGAAAGCATGTGAAACAAAAGGAGAAGCAAGAAATCAAATCAGTGCTAAGTTAGGGAAGCGTGCAGTACTCTTTCACTCCTCACTTATATCTTTTCTTTAAAACAAAGAGCCCCACACATTCAGAGAAGTTATAGTAACTGTTTCAAGGACACAGAAAGGAACAAGAGGTTAGCTGCAGATAGTGAATAATGTGCCCATGGACAGTAAATTCTTAGAAATTCCTAGTACAGTTTCTGCTCCTGCTCCATTTCTTATCTCAGTGTTTATAGTAACAAATGGAAAGCACAATCTGGCACAGATAACCCTCTAAATCTGAATGCACATATGCAAATGCCAGTGTTACAGAAGAAGAGCTTCCAAGGCACAAAGAACAATCGGATGTGCTGACCAGTCCTGTTACCTTAGGTGGGAAGAGAATCTGGTGCTAGGACAGCATACATGGCAAAGTCTGTCCAGCACACAGCAAACATCGCCCAGCAGATATCTTGCTCTAACCACAGATCTATGTCTGGAAACCTCATGTGGTGTGAAAAAAGTTGGGACAGCAAGATGCTGAAAACACGTAAAGCCCTATGGTGAAATATTTTTGAAAATGAAAAAAAAACCTTAAAAAAAAGTCTACTCCAAATCCTTCTGGGGAAAAAATCTCTTCTGAAATGCGAAAGAAGGATAGAAGTAACTGCTGAGCTTTCTGCGTTTTACCTCCATCTCAGGGCTGAGCAGCCTTTCTCTCTCAAAGTATGGGAGTCTGGATAGGTCATGACTGGTCCCTGGCACCCTTGGCTCCCTGGCATGCTGCAGAAAGCTCTCCCCAGCCCCTGCCTCTGGCAAAGACAGCCCTAGACAAGCTTCGGAGAACCACTTGCACAGAAAAAGAAAAGCAATCTTCCCTGAGGTTTTTCCTAATCTGTTTACAATTCTATTTTTTTTTACACTTCCAGTGAATCATCACACAGTATTGAAAGCCTGCCAGGAAAAATAAAACTTAATTCAGAGACTTTGAGAACTGACACTAATTCTACCTTGTTTCACCAATACGACGGAAATACCAGTCTTTTGACAAGAGTCTGTGCCTCAGTGAATGAATATGTACAGCACTTCAAACATTAACTCAGTTGAAACACAGGCACCTACACATATGTGCGCATGCAAAGCTGCAATAATGAATATTGCTTGAAAAGAGGAGCAGGTAAAGTGCAAGCTTTGCAAGAGAACCGGAGAATTAACTGGAAACATCTAATCGGGGATGCAGAACCCTGTAACATTATGATTTATTTAACACAGTCAAACAATGACTGGAGGCAATGAATCATATAGGAGATGACAAAGCTGCAGATTTCCGTCATCTGCTTTAACCTGCGCATTGATCAGAGTTTACCCCCATATTAATCACTTGAGATCATAATCTGACACACTCTTAAACACCTCTTCTGATTATGCTTCGCTTACCTCCTTGTCCTTATGCAGGTCACTCCACTGCTAATTGCACTTCTAGTTAGGAAAAAAAGTGTCTAGTGTCTAATTTAATTTTGCCTTTTTCAGTTTCAAGCCGTTGCTCCTTGTTATGCTGTCTCAAGCACTGTAAATAATCCCTCCCCCTCCTCCATATTATTACCTCTCAAATATTTATAGACTGTTTATATCCACCCTTAGTCTCCTTTTCTACAAGCAATACATCATTTTTGTCACCCTTCCCTCTATCCTTTCAGATTTATCTATGTCCTTTTATAATGAGATGCTCAGAACTCCTCTACCGTTTCCCAAGTATAGTGAACCCAAAGCAGCAGAGAGAAGCTGAAATGCTGAAATGCCCACCCCTTCTTGCTTCACAAGCAACTCCTTTTTACACAGCTCTGAACAAAACACATTATTTTGACAGGAACTGAAAATTAAAAAGCCACAGCCACTACATTGTGGAGTGCTTTGCTCACTGCATACTTGTATCAGTCAGGAATTAAAAAAGCCTATTCAGGATAAGTTTTATCCTAAATCAAGAAAAGGTTGTTCAAAGCTCCCATAATATTTACTTAGTCCGGCTTGAAAGAGATTTAGTAACTAAGAAAACTACTATACAGGCAGAAGACCACTTCCAGCAACTGCTTCCCACGAAAAAATCTAACTTGTGCGGTGGAAATCACGTCAATCCAAGAGAGGTAAGACAGTCACAAACTCTTACAAGAGACACATGCAAATGTGATTCTTTTTCTCTCATCTTAACTGCAATGAACTGGAGAAAGCCAGATGATGATGATGATGGATTAGTTATTCACAGGTGAAGGACACGAAACTTCTCTCTTTGCTAGCTGTTACAATCCAGTAAAGACAGGTCATGTTTAACTGTACTCCTTGCTTTTGAACAGAGATTTGTTGTCTCTAGGAGAAGCCAGGGGAAAGCACCAGGAAGCAATGGAAGGAGGCCGCAGGACCAGGAGGCAGCCAGCAACTAAAACTAGTAAAGAAGCAGCCATGGGTGCAGCAGGAGAAAATCATCCTTAGAAAGTAGTGAGGAGACCAAGTGAAAAGCAAAGAGCAGGAGGATGGACTGGTAACCACTGCAGACCCACCAAGATCTCTGAGGGCATGCAGACATCATGTTAATCCTGGCACAGGCAGGCATAGCAGCTAATGCTGCCTTCCTACTGCTCAGCCCTGCTGCCACCTGAACTATCAATCCCCTCCACCACCTGTCAATCCCCACAACGCTAATTCTTTGTTAAAGAAAATCTGCCGTCACCTATTACTACGTCAAAAGAGACATGATTTCTCTCACAGGCTTGCAAATGCTTATCAGTATTGAGGCTGCCTGAACTTCAAATTTAAGTATGTTGACTCAATGTCAACACAAGCAAGTAGGAATTCCAGAGATTCTCAGAACAGTCTGGTTTGGAAAGGATCTTTGGAGACCAGCTGGCCCAAACTTTACTCGAACCGGAGCCAGCTTTCCAGCTGGATCATGCTGCTTACACACCATCCAGCCAAGTTCTCGAGCCTCCCCAAGAATGGAAGCTCTAGAACTTCTGTGGATAACCTGTTTCAACCTCTAAGCACTCTCTCCCACAGTGAAATGGCCACAGCAGATTTCACATGATCAGTTGACTAAAATTAGGCTTTTTTGATGGAACTGAAATTCTGACAGCACATGACACTATACTATAAATACTGTTAAAGAACTTTCTTTCGAAAACAAAATGTCTCACTTTTTTTATACCGGGCTATGATATATTTCAATTACAACAACTAGGTTTTTTTTAACTCATCACCTATGCAGCACAACAGTAATTTTTGAAATCACAATACAGTGATCAAAAAAGTAAAGGAAGAGTAAAGAAGGCATGGTAGGGTTTTTGAAGACAGCTAGGGCACTGCAAATTCAAAGGGATCTCAGTACCTTCATCCATTAGGCACTGTATTACTGCTGACCCCACCATGGTCTGTATTTATGAGCAGATAAAACCCCTTCTATTTGTCAAAGAGTTTCAAAGTGAAGGCAGCATCTACTCAGAGAAAAAAAAGAATACTATTTTGTTTCTGTCAAACATAATAAATGTAACAAAGAGAAATAACAAATACAAGCTTACTGTTCACAATTGTTGAAAATGATGTTTGTCAACCAGTGATACTATAAAGGCACCTGAACACTGCCCTCATTGCGAAGACAACAGGGAAGTGACCACAACAGAGCACAGGACCAGGAGCTGGCATCTTGCATCACACAGTGATCCCATCCATACTGGACGCTTCTAAGCTGGGCCAACAACAGTGCAGAGCAGCATAAAGAAGGGGTGCTTTCCAGCACCTTCCAGTCATCTGGTGATGTATCCTGCAGCCACTCCACTGGCCAAATGCCAAACATGACCCTTAGTCTGTGACATGGACCAAATATAAAGAAGCAAAGGTGAAATGCATTCTCCTTCCTTCAGTGTGAGCAGCTTTTTTTCTTTTTTTTTTTTGGTAAACTCTAAGGTGTTCAGACCACATCTGCCTCCCCTCTCTGCCCCCCAGTGACTTCTAAATATTAAAATGGCAGAGCCTCCCAATTGTCACAAACTAGTAAAGAACACGGGTGTTATAAAACGAGCATGTCTGAAAAGCACGTTCTCCATGCTTCACCATAGTCGTTCCTAAATTTTGCATATCTGTTAATCTAACAAGACATACCTATCCTACAGAAGGAAGGACAATTACGTCAAATGCCCTGGGATAATGACTTTTGCTGCTCTGTACAATTAAATGGCTTTTTCTTTCAGCAACCTACAACTTTTTAAGGGGAAATGCACAGAAAAAACAAATCCAGTCTGTAAGACACTCTACTAATGCCCTGAGACCACGGTTTATTCCCTTCCAACTACCCTGCAAATTCCCAGTTTGCTTTCAAGTGGGAACATACACTCCATCCAAAGTAAACATGCTTGACATGGTTAATGTTCAAACACCTACGCTATGACCATGATAATTCATTTTTCCCCTTTTCAAAAACAGCATGTCACAATGGGATCTGAAAAACTGCCTCTGGTCTCCAGATGTCATACTATTTCTGATCTGCTAATAAAATGGATACAGCAAGCAATGACTCTCTCTCTGGCACTATGTCTGATTTGTGTGACTCCTTCACACATCACTCCTCTGCTGGCAAACAATGCTCCATGTGATTGGAGTCCAAAAGACGAACTGCTCTCATAAGCCAAATATCTTAGAGGAGGAACAGAATTACCACTGTCAAAATCACCTCTTGCCCAATCCAATGTGAGTCATACAGGACACGCTACAGTCCCAGGAGCCACTGCTTCCCCTGGGGCTTGCAGGGAACTGCTGATTCCCCTTGCCGTGAAGGGTTTCACTTTCTCTGCTTGCTTTAATAATTACTGTAAATTCTTGAAAAATCAGTACCTCAGTTTACCAACCTGAGACAATTGACACTTGCTCTGATGGGGTCTCTCATTTTGCTTGCAGTTTAGGGTAGTAATAAATTCATAAAACAGCAATACAAGAATCCATCAAGTACCTGGTCCTGAAACAACCCAACACTTAAAGCCAGAACTTACTGTCACATGGCAATTTCTCATCTGAAAAAAAAATGATCTTTATATGCTAAAAAGAAAAGCATAAGGATATTTAGGCTGTATTCCTCACCAAAGCCTATACCCAAACACCTGATAAAGCTACCCTACAGGTCTGGATAAAGGCAGAGCACCTTCTCCACCTTCAGAGTCAGCACAGTTTCTGTCACTGGTTTCAAGTCAAAACCCATGAGTACTTACACTGCTTTCAACAGATGAATCTACCAAAATAATTAGGGACATAACTTCATTTATACAGTGTAGTCACCTCTGAGCTAAGAACAAATGTCTCTTGCTACTTAGATGCCCAAAAGCAAAACTATGAACCTGATTTCCTATTCAATTGCAGATGCTTCCATTTCTGGCGAACAAGGTTGACCCTGTCTTGATTCTTGACTGTAATCACATCTTCTTTCTGGAGATGAAGCTGTGTATTTCAAATGTTGTCACTCACAAACAGTTATTTATTTGGACACAAATAATAACAGATAGTTATTTAGTAGAATGCTTGAGAAACAATGTATTTAAATTGCTCAAAATCCATTGTAAGAAACATGACTGCTCTGACCAAAAATAGTCAAACAATTCAAATTACTTTAAAATTAGGCATTTTTATGTTTTCAAGTCCTTATTCAAGCATGTGAATTGCCTTAAGCTTGTTTGGTCAATGTTTTTCATTAAAAGACCATAATTTAATTCAATTAATTAGCAATTACTAAGAAGGGATTAACAAATTGAACACTGTCATTTAAAAAACATTAAGATTGAAGCTTACACCAGTTCTGTCAGCAGTAAAATGATTTCTTTCTTTGGCCTTCCTGTACAAGCAAGGATCTTCTTGTTCTTCTGAGTTACACACAATCTCTATACATTACTGAATATACTACTTTAATCTTTAGCCAGCTTTTTCCATGTCTGTAGACAAAGCATGCAGTAATGCAAATATGGAAGGAGTAACTGCATCAATTCAAAGGTGACACTAACATAATGAAAACAAAAAAGCTAATAAAAAGCTATTTATTGCTTTATTAAGCAGTTCTTTTAAAAGCTTCCCAACAAAATTTCTCAACAATGGTCTGAAACTGCCTGTCTGCACTAGATCCAACAAATCCATCTGACATACTTTTAATGGCCTACAAAACAGAACAGTGTCACTCGACAGACACACACATGCATTGTCCTTTTATTAATTAATGCAAGGCATTGCCCACTTTGGAATCATCTTTCTGTCTAGCAAGTATATTCACCTGTATTACTGGCATGTGCATAGATGATTAAAAATGAATGAAATTTCCTGTTCCTTTTATCTGTTTGCTTTTTTCTGTCTATACACAAGAAATCATTACACCAGCTCCTTTCTTCTTTCTTATATATGTTCAATCACTGTATCTGTCAGGCATAGTTAGAAAACAGAAAAAGCAATTTGCATAGGAAAAAACATTTTGCCTAGAGCCTTCAATTGCCTAGCATCTTCAGATCCCATCTTTGCTTAGCCATGCTTTCACTGAATATACAGACAAATACAGTTTTTTGCCGTTGTTTTTTTGGCAGTTTGTTTTACAAGTGTTAAATGCAATACAGTAAGTTGTAGTAAAAGAGAAGGATTACATCACTCTTCCGTAGTTCATCACACCATGCCACACAGATCCAATGTGCCACCACATCAAGCCACATAAGGCTGGCAGATCTCTGCTACTGGGGTCAATAACATTACTTGGTTTCTATGCAGTTCTGAAAACTCTCGAATTTTGAAGAAGCTACACAGCCAGTCAAAACCCACTTACTATGACTGTGGCATGAGTGCATGTTGTGGGACAAAGCACAAAAGCTTCCCATAATTCTCTACTTGCAGTCACACGCCCTGTTGAATTTTATTACAGCACCAGTCTGTGTGAAAGAAATTTTGATTTTCAAGTAAAAATAATCAATTAGAATATTAAAGACTGATACTGGATCCTCCCCTTTTGCTAACGGTACCAAAAGTACAATGCCGTTGTTGGGAAGAGGACTGTCCATAACCCTGTCACTGTGAAGAGAGGAACAGGTGTCAACAGCAGGCACAAGCAGTGTTGGCCACTGCCCCCAGCTGTGAGCATCGCTCTCCCAGCACTTTACCTGGTGGTGTACTAGCTGCTGTCATGGCTGTACTTGTCGAGTGCATTGGGCTGCTGCTTTCCAGCGAGAGGCAAGAGCTGCCACCACTGTTCTTCTTAACAAACGTCTCAGGAACACTGGGCAGGGGCACTGGGTGGCTGATTCCCAGTTCCTCTTCCTGAGCTTGCTGTCTTCTTAGCGCAACCTGGGAACAAAAGACAAGACATAGTGCATGCTCTGTGGTTTTCAGTACAATTTATACAGGCAACAATGAAAGACTCAGATTCAAAGCTGTTTTTTCACTCTTTGTACTCTAGAGTAGTGTTGATCATAGAATCATTAAGGTTGGAAAAGACCTCCAAGACCCTTGAATCCAATCTTCGACCAAACACCACCACGTCAACTAAATTACAGAACTAATTGCCAGGTCCAGTAATTTCTTGAACACCTCCAGCGATGGTTACTCCAGCCCTTCCTGGGCAGCCCGTGCTTGACAATCTTTTCTGTTCTTCCTGATGTCAACCTGAACCACCCTGGCCCAGCCTGAGGCCATTTCCTCTCATCCTGTCACTACTGGTTGCCTGGAAGAGAGGCCGACCCCACACCTGGCTACAACCTCCTTTCAGGCAGTTGCAGAGGGTCACTCCTGAGCCCCTTTTTCTCCAGGCTAAACAAACCCTCAGCCACTCCTCATACGGCTTACTCTGTAGGCCCTTCACACAATCCAGCCAGCGGGAAGAAAAGTATATAAAGCTATCAAAACCCAACCCCTTTTTGTGGCCAAGCACATATGAACAGAGCCTATGAAATGCTGGTGACATACACATCTTCCTCCACCGAGGCCAGAGGAAGATGTATTACAGCTGACTACACTCCCCCAACACAGATGCTCCTGGACAAGCACACCGTAGAAAGTGTAGTCACTACCCTCCTCTCTGCTGATACACAGCTGCTGGGGTTAAGAAGTTAGTCTGTTTGCAGGGTTCTGCTGTGCCTCTTACCAGTATCTTCATGAGGGCTTATACCTGCAATCTGCTGCTCTACCCAGGTCTGCTAGGTTCCCTGCTGGCTCTTTGCTGGAGATGTTGTCCTTCAGGGAGATTTCAGCACATGGTACACTGTACGCAGAGAACCATTATGGGAGAAGCATGGCAAATGTAAGGTACCATCCTGCAAGCATCTCAGCATCACACACATTGCAGACAGCTGAGCAGGTCTGGAGAAGCTGGAGCTTGCCATTTCTTTCCCAACACTGACAATGTCCCAAAGCCCAGCTGGCACTGGCCAAGCCCATAGGCACTACACAGTCTGGACATGGGTGCAAACAAACCACATTCATTGCTCACAGGCAGTCCCTTCTGCCTCATCTGAACTAGTAGATCAATTTAACACATCTGTCCACCCATGCCATATGTGTCTAGGAGGCATATACGACACTGCTACAGCTACCTACCCTGCTACTAGTCAGGTGACTGATTTGCACCTTTACTTGAAAATCTTGGAAATCTGTTCCAGATTACAGACAGCGATCGTGGGCTTTTCTTGCTGGAAATTCTCCTGGGTATCTGGGACAGGACTTCCCTACATTTTCATGTTCAACAGCCACACTTTTTCCTAATACAGATGCATAATTCTGTTAACAGAAATTAGTATTAGCCCTTGCAATAAGAGACATCCCAAACAGAAGGTGCAGACCTGCAAACACCACTGTAACTTTGACTTCACAAGCCAATAACCTTGACCTGTAAAATTCCACCAGCATCAAGGGGCTTACTGCAGAAATATATCAAAAGGGGGAAAGACAGACTTTCAATGTGTAACTCCTACACAGATAAGGTTTAGCTGGGGAGGCTTTCAAAGCTACTTTCAAATACTAGGCAGGAAAGAGAATACCCCCAGGAGGGCCATCACCAGAGCCTGCTAGCAGGAGGCACCCACTGCCTGACAGAAGCAGCTGAGCAGCAAGAGTCTGGGTCGAAGGGGACACTTGCATGGGTAACACTGCACTTTGTGCTCCCTTCCCCGAGGCAGACAGCAAAGGGATTCACGTTTATTATTCCACGGTTCACACCAGGCAGAGAAAGTGCATGTAACTTGGGCATAACAATAATTTCTGGACTGCCACACCACCAACAAGGAGGAATTGTTTAAATGAACAAAAACTTACTCCCATTGAGGATGTTTTATATACCTGCACTGAATAACAGAATAAAAAAAGCGAGAAAGGATCTAATCCAGGGCTGCTTAGGTTTTCAAAACCGGTCAGCGCGACACACATTCTATGCGGGATCACGAAGCTCTGAGCAGGCATCAGCTGCAAACTGATGGGTGGGTCTGATTCACCGCCTTCACTGGCACCAGCAGACCGAACACCGGCAATAACTTGCCGGCAGGGGATCGTTTGCACTAACGAGGGCGTACAATGCCCCTCGCAGAGCTAAAATGCTCCAGCAGCAACGCCACTACACGCCCAGGACCCCCCTTAGTCAAGTTTGCAAGATAAAGATCACAAGGGCTAATACAGTCCTACATTCACACAGAGTTGCGACTTCAGCGAGACTATTCAACGAAAAAGTTATTACCACCCTGAACTGGACACCGTTTGTTTTCTCAGCCATCAGAATACTGAGCCCTCGTTTAGATTTAAGAAGACCCACCTACACAGCTATTTGAAGAGCTGCTACATGCAAAATTTGGAACGCCGTTAAAAAAAAACCCGAAAGATTAAAAAGTTAGAAATGCGCTCAACTGACGCCACCAGCATCAGGAAACGCAATTTGCACCGAGTCTGAAACCATCAGCACAAAATATTCTCGAAAAGCAATTAGTTGGCTAGCTTATTCATTTTCTAGTTAAAAAGAAGCTGGAAAACGGCCACTGACGGTAGCTGAGGTCCTGCTCCATGCAGGTTCCACAGCCGCCATGGAGCTATCCACTCGCAGAGGTGGGCTGTACCCGGCCCGGGGAACGGCGCTCGGCCGCGCAGCTGACCGCCCATCGCTGCCGCTCGCCCCGACTGCAGCCCTCCGCGCCTCTGGGGCATCTCCCATTTCTTGTTGAAAAAAAAAAGATTAAATAATTGAGTAACTTAAGAGAAACACAGCGAGAACTCTCACTAACACAGGAACGCAGCGGTGTAACTCCTGACTCCTGCCCGGGGCGAGGCTACCCGCGGCTGCGGTCTCGCAGCGCAGCGCATCCCGGCGCGGCCGCTTGGCCCCGACGGGCACGACCCGCGCCGGGCGCGGAGCACACACCGCTGCCGGCAGCGCGCCGGCGGACAGCCCATCCCGCTCCGGGCACGGCTCACCTGCGCTGCCATGACGCGCTGCCGCTCGGCGATCAGGCTGCACTTGTTGCACTGGCAGTCCCGCCACATGCAGAAGCGCTTGTGGCCCTTCAGCGGCGAGGAGTAGCCGTGGTTGCGGCAGCGGGCACACTTGGGCAGTCGCGGCCGCTTCTTCGCCGCTGCGGCGGCGCTCCTGTCCGCCGGGGCGGCCGCCATGGGGGCCGCCGCCTTCCCGAAGCTGCTCGCCTTGTCNCTTGCTGAAGGCCGGGTTGTCCCTGGGCATCGCGGCAGGCGGGGAGCAGCCGGGAGAGCGGTCGGCGCGGTTCTTCCCCGTCCCGTCCCGTCCCGTCCCGTCACCCCGCGCGTTTTGGCGGGCAGCACCAGGCGGGCGTCGCCCCTCCTGCCGCGCCTCCCCCACCCGTGCTCCGGGGGGTCCGTNCTGCCCACCCTCCCTGCCCCGCAGCGGCCAGCGCAGGCCGTGTCCGTGGTGGTGATACCGGACGAGGTGTGAGACAGCAACGTGGCATCGATCCAAAGAGGCCATGTTTAAGCCCAGTGGTCCCCTGGGTTGGGCAGGTCAGGTTTGGGGAGCCGACCAACACGGCCTAGCCCAGGGAGAGGTGTGACGCCAGCATGAAACACCCAGGTTGCCGCAGCTCAGCTGCTCGGTCGTGGGGCTGCTGGCGTCTTGCTGGTCTGCGTGCTCTCTTTACGGGTTATCTCGCACTCATGTCCCGCAATGTGTATAGAGACTCCTTGATCAACATCTGTGTGGGCAGGTGATTCCAGCAAATATTGGGGCGAGTGAGAGCATGGTGATGACTCGGTAGCCATCACCTCTGGAGCTGGTGTGGGGAGCAGAGCGGCTGAACTCTGCAGGGGAAGACAAGCGAAGATGCTTTTTTCTTCTTTACATAGGCCACCCTTCCAACTTGGCACTACGTGATTTATAAACGCATGCAGCTCTACAGATATTATTTACAGTATTAATATTTCCTCTGTTACACCTTTAAATCTTTCTGTGCTCAACTTCAGATGACGCTATCTTCATGCTGAAATGAAACTATTAAATTACATCTCAATCTAAGATGAATGACAACTGTCAAATGAGTGACTCAACAGAGATGAAGCAGAAAGCACCTGAGATTATGTGAGGCTGATTTATAAAGATTGCATAAAGATTTCTATAACCCCAGCTTCATGACTCAGCATATCAGACGGCAGTAAGTTACAGTAGGTAGAAATTTATTTCTGCTAGAAGAAGCCAAGAAAGGCATCTCTCTCTTCGTGATCAGCTAACTCCAAGCTAATTCTGCTCAGACTGAGCCTCCGTGCTGGAAACAGTGAGTGCCTATCTCAGCCTGAAGAAAGCCCCAGGTCCTTGCTGCTTGATGCTTTGCATTAGCTTTTAATAAATGACATTTAAAGAGCTTTTTCCTTCATGGTACAACATTGGAGACATTTATGGCGCTTTCCATCCTCCAGAGAGACCTTATTCAAACACTCCTGTTAAGCCCCAGTCGCAAGCAGTCAGATGGTCCACAGAAGGCCAAGCACGAGCTGTGTGGGCTTGGTATGACCATCATTTAAATCACAGAAACTGCAACTTTTCCCTTGCATCACTTTGCTGGGATTGACATTTCTGATGTCAGTAACTGCACGTTTTCCCACAAGACAGGAAAACATGAACATAATGTTTGGAGGAACAAAATTAAGATTTGCCTTTATATGTCATGGTGCATATCACTAGTATTTAAGGAGGTGAATAATGTAGGCATACTTAGCTTTGTATATCAAAATATAAAATTCCTCCCTGAATGAAACCAGCTGAGATCTTCTCAAGTCATATGGGCATTGATCCGTTCCCAAAATTTTGTCTAGGAGCAAGCCTTGAATATCCAGTTTGTGAAGTTCAGTGCATGGTGGAGCGCACACACAGGAGTTCTCAGGTGCTCCCCAACAAATTATCTGAAAGTCAATAGAAAAAGTTAATGAAAGGAGGTTAAATCAAAAGACCAAGAAAGGCAAAATAAAATAAAACTCAACAGAGGTAGATGAAGGAAATCAGAAATCATAGCAGGGGTGGAAAAGGAGAAAAGATAAGAGAAGGACAGTGCATAAAGCAGGCAAACATAGACAAAGGAAAAATAGTAGCAGTCACCAGGTGCTTATATATTACTTTTCACTAGAAACTGGGACAGCCAACCTCAGAGATGAATTACAGGATGCAAAAAATGCAACAGTTCCAAGAAGAACATTCATTCATCACTCTTCCACGTAACTAGTATTTTCTACTCCTGCCTTTGAGGCTAATTGCACAGATCTGTATTATCCATAATGTTACAGAACCTACTGTACAGAACAAAATATTAATGTTGTTAGTACCAGTCTGGTATTTTGTGTTCTGGATTAATACCACCAAAATATCTAGATGCCTGATGAATACAAGTACGCAATCGATCATTTAATTTTGAATTGCTTTAGTTTTGCTAGCTCAAGCCACACTTTGAGTATGGGTTTAGGGTGCAATGTTTTCCTCCAGTTTTTTAAATGGGTATATGGTGAGGTTGACAACGCACTTCTGGATTTGTCATCTGTGGAGTCATGAAGCACTGGGAGATGGTCATAAACTGCCATTAGTCCTAAGACAAATCACAGTAACCTCACTGCAAGTCTTCAGGAAATTTAGTCATTTATTTAGTGTACGTCTGGGCATCTCTGGTTTGAGTCTGTCCAGCGATGATGTCAGTGACTTAAGATTACTGCAGTTTGCCGTCACCTTTGGAAATAACTGTAAGTAATATTTCTGATGATAAAAATAAGAAGAATCAAAAGACATTTTTGCTTTTCTTTTTGTCTTTTGTCTTAATAGATATCTGATAGTTTTTCTTTAGCTTTAACTTTTTCTTTAAAGTCCAAAATGTCATCTGTTAGTGATGATCTGTCATTTGCATGCCTTTGGCTGATCCCTTGAATCTTGCAAAAATATTTTATTTGCTAACAAGATTATCATTTTGAGGGACAGATGTGAGCAAGATGTGATCCCACCACCACATTTGGTATGACTCAGCAAGCCAGTGGAGAGATCAGAAATTAAAAAGAGTTTAATTCTAACACTGTTGCCTGGAAAGTGAAGACCTTCCATTTCACAGAAGTCAGTGGACTTGAGTGCATTTCATTTTAGAGATCTGATAGACCTGATTTTGTTTAATTTTTGTTTTGTTGTTTTTTTGTTTTGTTTGGGTTTTTTTTTCTGTCAGTAGGCCAGAGGGTTTTTGAGATATTTTTGACTCTGACAGATAATTTTATAGACTGTATCCCCAGGGCTGGTTGCAGATTCCCAAAAGAGCCTCAGCTGCAGGAGTGGTGAGGGATAAAGGATAAAGCATGCACACTGCCAGTCTGCATTGTCTGAAAGCATCGACGTGTCCATAAACACTCTGGACATTCTGAACAAAATATCAAAGATAGCCAGAGGGAGTCAAGCAAAGGAGGGAAACCATGCCAGCACATTCCCTGAGGAACTGATAGGAGCTAGGAAGCTCCTCAGTTTTAAACTTTAGTACTTGCCTGGAGCTTTGGGTGTCTTGGCTGCCCTAGAGCCATCAGCGTAGCAGAATAAACAGGTGTAGAGCTACCCTCATCTCTACTCCTCCAGCTCTGCTGGTCTGCACATGCATTTACTCACGTGAATCATCGGCTAGATTTCAGCTGGCTTACTTGTGTGAGTAGTCTCCCATGCAAGCGTATTTGCTGGAGTGACAGACATCATCACAACTAAAACACTTGAAAAGATACTTCAGGAAAAATCCAGTAGGTGGCATAAATAAGCCGTGCATTTTTTATTTATTTCTTTACTTTAATTTGTTCACTTGTGCAGTTCTCTTTCATTCATTCCTTATTTTAATCCTCCTTTAACTTACAGGGAGGCTGAAGTTTTGTCACTTGTCTCTTAAAACACAATCCCCCAGGCAAAGTTTTTGTATTCCAGGCAGAGGACTTTTCTCAATGCTTTCTGGCAGCATATAGGTTTTTGGGTTGTTTTTCCCCCCACCTCTATATTTATGTTTCTGACAGTTTCTGTTTTCAGGTTATACTACCTGCAGGTCTAGAACTGCCTGCACCACAACAAAAGGAAGGGATTTCTTATTGGGCATATATCTGAACCCAAATCTTGCCTTGAAATGCTCAGTATTTACAAGATTTTAAAGTCAGCCTTACAGCTGCTCTCTCAGACACTTCTCTGTGATGATATATGGAGTATTGGCACCTGTAGCATTTCTCCAGGTCAGTGAAATCTGATAAATCAGTGATGGCTTTTGCTAAAAGTCACTTCAGTCAAGCTGAATCTTCCATTCAGACTTAAGATTTTAAGTGCTGCAGTCTTCTTTGCTCCAAAAATGTTTCTATAGCATGGGCATTTAGGGATAAGGAATTTCAGTGTGCTACTTGGTTCTCTTCTCCTCAAACTGCTTTTTCCTTTGGGTGTTTGGGGTTTGTTTGTTTGTTTGTTTGTTTGTTTGTTTGTTTGTTGGAGTTTGTTTGTTTGTTTGTTTTGTGTGGTTTTTTTGTTGGTTTGGTTTTTTGTGTTTTTTTTTGGTTTGGGTTTTGGTTTTTTTTTGCTCTGGTGGCTGGGGCTCCACTCTCACTGAGTGAACAACTAAAGCAATTTCTAGTGCTGCCACCATTTGGCTATTTGCTGCCTTTCCTGAGTGAGAGTAAGGCGAGTCCTTGGGGTGGTGGTCCACAGCTTGCCAACAGTGAGCTCAGGGCTGCCTTTCTGCGCCAGCCCAAAAAGTTGCTGTGCCCATCTCCACTTACAAAGACCACTGGTTGTTAGCAAGGCAGGACAAATTGTGTACACGCTCCAGCACCCTCAGTTCACATTCTGCTCTCTTGGTTCTAATCCATACCCACTGGGAAGATAAGATGTCAAGGGACCCTTCTCCAAAGGGTGCAAGAAGGAATGTTGGCAGGGGCAGGGAACAGCATCACGTGTATCCCAAGCTGGAGAACAGGCCTGCCATAGCAGGTGACATGCCTTAATGGCCACTGAAGCAGCGTGTTTATTCTCACTCTGCTCATTGGTGTTCTCCCAATAAGCATGGGGAAGGAGAGCCTTCACATCAGTAACTTCAGATGAGCCACAACTGAGAAAAGCCACCAGCGACGGGTGCCTAAGCAGAAACGTGTGTTCGCAAGATACACACTAATCAGAATCTAGAGTATAATGGTCCAAATGTCAGGGTTATGGTAAAAATTATTTATGTAAAAATAAAGAAAACCCAGCCTGTTACAACAAATGGCTCTTCCCCTTCATAGCTGTGAGCCCAGCCAATGAGATTGGCCCACATTGCTCAATAAAAACAGGATTCACTGGAAACAAAATTCACATTGTTACATTATGCCAAATATAATACAGAACCAAAGCAGTTTTCAAGTTCAGTGAAGCAAATAGAATGGAGATATTTAAAAAATATATATGTTTATCATGTCACCGCTCTGACTAGTTTTACTAATAGCATGCGTAAAGAAGGGGGAAATTACCATTTTTTACACTAACACCTACATTCTTCGTTTCCTTATTTGTTCATTCAAATTGGAATAATTTCATGGCAGACGTAAAGGCTGCAGAAAAAACACTGTCATCTTGTTGGAAATTTCAATCATTGTTAATAATTGACTCGGAGAGCTATTTGAAAGCATTATCAAGTCCAACGTATAAAATAGAAGTTAAAAAGTGAGTGTGGAGAAAACCACTGAACTGCTTCTTCTCAGTGTTCATTGTTCATTTTAGGCACACTTGAAAATTAATTGGATCCAGTGACTTAGAACATTGAAGACTCTTGCATGACTCATTAAGCTGACATTTCTAACATTCCTAATTCACACGGTAAGAATGATAGAGTCGCATAAGCCATCTATACATTTGAGCTCCTTCATCAGGGTAGGACTACTGAAGAGAATGCCTTTAGTTCTGAATATCATCATCAATTCAGCTCTAAGACATCTGTAATGGAGCTGAGTTTGATAGACTGCCAGCATATGAAAAACTAAGCTCCAACGTCTTAAAAATAGGCAACACAATTAATTGCTAATTTTTTATTTATAGTCATTGATGTTTTAATGGATACAGTTAAATTTCCACTTCACTGAGTGAACCAGTTGGTATTTAAAGGAAGAAATAGATAATTTCAAATTATAAAGCACTTGCTTTATTACCTATGCCTTCTCTAAATGGTGCAAGATTTTATTATTTTGCATTCTTGATCTTCAGAAACTTAAAACTGTTGAAACTCTGCAATTCTGAAGGATGATTACAGCTGAGGTAACAAAAGGGGTAGGTTTTGCTATGTCAATTTACTATCCATCCAGTTTTTTTATTTGTTATTATTATTTGTTACTCCTAATTCTGATGCTCAATAGAAGCAAAGTTATTGTTACAATATCTACTACTGATTTATTTTCATCTTTTTTCCTTAAGCCTAAATAAATATATTTTTCACATAATATACTGCTCTCAGGGGAGTATTCTGTGAGACTTCTCATTAAAATCAGTGAGTGTAGTACACATGCTTGAGAGCAAAGTGTTGTGCTGCTCTTCCTCCATTTCTTCCCGTTTCCTGTGGGAAGCCTTTTAGATCCACTGAGTGGGGCAGGGGTGTCAGAATTGTCTTCAGAAACAGCTGAGCTCTTCCTAATGTTTTAATCAAAGTCAAATGACTGTTACTTAATCAGCCATGCTGTGAAATGGCTTGATGTGAGCTGCTGACCTTTCACATCTCCTAGCATGGGAAGGAGGCTTTCTTCTTTGCTGTCAGCCAGCCTCTCTTCCCCTGTAGCCTCTCCCATTCCAGCCTCCATGCCCCAGAGCCCCCAGAGCAACTGGGCAGTTTAGAGGTGGTCCCCAAATGCTGCGGACAGTGCATTGCATCTTTCCACCTTCAAGGGTTTGTGTGTTCATCCCACCTCCATACTAGGAATGCGGTTCAGAGAAAGGACCTGGGAGATCTGGGTCCCAGGAAACCTATGCCTATCAAGTAAAGCTTTACTTAGTGCTGTCGAGATACAGATAATCAGAGCACTTGTTTGGCTTCCTTGGGCAACAGTTTTCTTCTATCACTTGTGTGTCGGTCAGCAGTGTTGGGGTAGATGATCTCTTTACATCATATATGCACATTTAGTAATTAAGAGTAATTGAGTTCCTCTAATACTATTGGTGAGAAGCTGGTGAGGAAGATGACAGACAAATTATTTCAGCTGTCAAGCTGTTAATTTTAATTAGGCTGGCTTTGTCTAGACACTGACATACCTTGAAAGGTGATGGAAACATTGTATAAAAACTAATTAGTCAGACGCTTTAATTTTCTGTTATTCATATGCAAACAGGGCCATTTGCAGATGCCAGAATAAAGGTGTTCTGAGCCCAGCTCAGCCGTCCCAGCTAAGTGCATGAAAATATTCACACTGTCCGAGTGAAATCTTTTTAAATATCCTCAGAGTTTGAAATTGTAAGAGATAGCACATGATGAGGTTGAGAACAGAGTATCTTCTCTGCGTGGTTGTTTAAGTCATTCTTTTCTCTTACCTGTTTTCAAGAAACCAAGGCGTAGATACTGCCTTTTCACTGGAAGGCAGCTTCTGTGAATTCACAATAATGACATCTAAGAAGATTTTTCATTAGGCATCTAAGGTAAGTAGGGTACACCTCTAGTATTTCATGAGTCTCTGTTATAAACATAACCGCCCATAATTCCTGTCTGCAGGACTCACTGTGTTCTACTGTCTGAATGATACATACCTTAAATACCTGCCTGGATACTCACTTTGCTTTATGGCCCATCAGCTTACTGATGTTTTGGTCCTCTGGGTGAAGAAACATGCCTTAACCAACTTAGAGTAGCTGTTTATTCTTATGTGCTGCAGTGAGATCCCTCCTATCTTTTTTCAAAACAAACTTGAGGAATAAAGTGAAAATTACCCATACAGGTACACCTGTGCACGTTGGGATTTTTTTTCTTTTTTTTCTAAAAGAATACTGACTTTGTTACAATCATGATATTGTTAAAGTTTTGTACTTAGCTTTTATTACTATTCAAAAAGATATATAAAGTAATTGTTATTATCAATATTAAGTTCTAGGGGGCACTGATTAACTACCTAACATGGTCAAAATAACTGATGTCCCAAGCCAAGTCATAGGAGATTGCACCGTTAATCATTCTTTAGAAGTGGACCAGTGATGCCAATGGTAGTGGTGGTGGTAAAGGGAGACAGTGGAACACTGGAATTCAGGAGTGGCCTCAAAATGCCAGTTAATACAACCCTTTTCCTAGCAGGGGACAGAAGGAGTGACTTCTGCACAGTTAGTTCTGTTTGGATGCTATTAAAGTAGTAGGAAACCCAACCACATTGTCATGGGAGACTCAGTTTACTCACCATCAGCAAGGCTAGAGTGAAGTATTGGAGATAGGGATAAGAAGAGCTGCACATTTTCCTTGCAATTCTGGGCTCATGCTTTCCCAAGGCTTCATTTAAAGTCAAGGCTAAGTTTCCACATGCGCTCTTCTCTCAACCTTGGCCCCACCAGTATCTCAAGAAGAGACATGGCAGTTCAGGATGACAACCCAGGCATCCTTGTGCTGTTGTTTGTGCTTTTTGTTCAGCATTTAGATCAACACACTCAGCTCTGCTCAGCTGCGGAAGAGGAGAAGGTTTGCTGACGGTGGAAGACAATCAGATACTTCACATACTTTCAGGCAGTCTGTATTACATTTCAGGATGAGTTCTTTGGAATAGCTAGTTCCTCAGCTCAAGTATGTATGTGTTGGAGAAGCATGTTCTACTCAGCTTGTTTTCATGTTTCATAACAGTGCATGCCAGCAGCAGATCATCGGAACCCCTGTTCAAGTCCATGGTAGATGATATCCTGTTTTTCAGGTTCGTTCCTGCCTTTGAAGAACCTATTTACTTGCAGGCTTGAAGAGAATAATACACAAACCTTTCTGCAGTTGGAAAAGGGTTTCAGCCATCATCTTCGCTGCTGTAGGTTAGGGCAAGTGCCCCTTTTGATCTGCCCTCTGGTGAGGGCTGGGGGCAGGGCATGACCTGTTCGTGTGAAATATGTCTGCTGCACCATATTCCATGTCAGGTGATTTTGTTAGCATCCTCAAGAAAATCATCCTGTACTTTGAAGAGAACTTTAATTTCTAGAGCGGAGGTAGATCTCAGATCCTGGGTAGCCATCCTATACCTCTTGGGTAGACTAGTTCCTTACAAGTGAAAGAATGCCACCCCTAGAGATTTCTCAGAAGGTAAAGTCAGGCTCCTGAACTTCTTCCATGTTGACCGGGTAGAAGAGCTGTAGAAGTCTTGTGGTTTAGCACAGGGTTACATGGCAAGGTTCCTTTCTCTGTCTAAGGAACCCACATTTTTGTTAGCAGTTGTTTTACAATGCTCGGCCCTTCTTCCAAAGGCAGTTCTGGGCTACAGGACACACCATTTTTCCATCTCCTGACACCAGATTTTAGGAGAATACTGCTTGGTCTCTTTGCACAAAATTTGGGTAGAAAGCTACTAATTCAACTTTAAATTAGACAAAATAGTTGAGACCAAGATTTGCATATGTCAGTTCATACATGCAGCCCTGATATGTCAGCACTTGAAAGGGGGTTATTAAGAGGAAGAATGAATGAAATAATACCAGAATACTAAAACAAACACAAACAAACCCCCAACTCAATCAATCAGAAAACCCCAACCCAAACCCAAAAAGAAACATAAACAAAACCCCAAACCCCAACAAACCTCTGTAAGTAACTGCTCTGTCAGGGAATCTTGTTGTCTCCTTCTGCACGCCTGCAGAAATGTTGGATTTATCCTGTCTGCAGAGGTCTCCCCACTCCACAGAGAAGTCACAGGGGAGGCTGAGGCAGACGAGGGAGGAGGAGCAGCCAGCATCTGCTAGGTTGCAGCTGGGCTCTCCATCAGAGCTACAGAGCACAGTGGGAAGGCACTGGATGATTTTGTTCACCCAGCTTAAAGGAGGCTTTTACAGTCATATCTGTAGCATGTTTTCAGAAACTCACACACATACCCATTTTCATATGAATATGTGTCTTCTTTGTTTTCAATTCTTGACCATATTCTGACCAAATATGAGTTGTGTGAAGGCCAGAATAGGTGGTTACCATATGAGACAAAGATGGAAACAACTCAGTATTAATTTAAAAACTCACCCAAATTACCCAAGAGCTAAAGCCTGTTTTTGCAGAACTAACCTGGAGAACTTTCTGTATCTCTTTGCCTGTCTCTTTGCAAACCATCTGCACAGCTTATTATTTCAGCACTCACATAATGTGAGGTGTTCTAAATTCCTTATTTACAGGATTTGTCTCTTTATCAAAACAAAACTACCCTTTTAAACTTCTTCCTTATTTTCAGCTTCCAACTTTTTAGCAGCTGTTGTTTGTTCTGTTGAGTGTGGCAGACTTTGGACCTGTCTGCTGGGGACACTGTGACTGTAAATGGTGTCAAGTTGCATTACATCTTGCAGTGTCAGGTGCCTCTGCTCCATCTGAAATCCAATGGTAATGCACAGACCATTTTTGTTGTTCTTATCACACTGCTAATTCTTGTTTAAGCAACTCTCTGGCAAGTTCTCTTTCAGCATTACAGATTTCCAACTTTCTGTCGTGCCCACAAATACATGATCTTTTTCCTCAGTTGCTTCAATCTGGTTCTGCTAAAACAAACTCATTTTGTCATACTGTGTTTCTAATCTCTCCCAATCTCTTTGTACAGCTGTTTTGCTCACAGTTCTTCCAAATCAGCTTCCACTGCAGAAGGCATTAACATGCTTCTTGCTCCTCCTGCTAGGCTAGTGATGCAGATTAAGCCGCCACAATAAAGGGCCTCTGAACAGATGTATCTGGTTGGACTGGAAAATTCTCATGATAAATTTGCAAGAATGAGTGCATGGTGGTGGAGTGGGGGCAAGCCATTTCCAGGGCCAGCCCCTGCCTGCTCACACCTCCTCAGTACCAAGGGATTGTAACTGTCTGACTCCAAGTCTCACTCACCCTTGGGACTGGAGAAAAGTTGTCTTTCCAGCTCCAGAAAATGCCCAAGAGCAATGCAGGGGTGCTGCAGGATGACTGCCAGACATAGCAGGTGGCTTTTCATGCCGCAAAGAAAGGTGTGATACCATAGCCAGGAAGTAGAGAAGGATCTTTCCTAATCTGCCTGTTCCGCCATGATATGCAAATGGAACCTCGTATCTTCATCTCAGTGAAGTTAATGTGGCTCACTGAGGAAGGACAGCATTACTTGGGGAGCATGAGCTACCCTTCCAGCTATGCAGCTAGCCAAAGTTCTTGAGAACACAGCAAGGCCTGTTTCTGCAGCAGTGCTAAAACCATTAAGTGAAAATCTGAAAAAAATTTACCAGTATATCTCCTAGAAATACCTCTTTGCTACTTACATTCAGATCAGCACTTAGAGATTCCAAAGCAGATACACAGCTTTGATAAAAGCGTTGCCCCTTATGTTATCTAAATAATAATCTTGCATATGAGTGTAATGGTGTTTGGAGTACATGGAGATTGAGGTTTGTCATTCATGGCTGAATGTATTTACTCATACTCTGCTTAAGTATAGTGAAGCCTTTATTTACAGGTCTCTGCGTAGAAGTCCTTGAAGGGCAGTTTTGTATTGCAAGAAGTATTTTAAAAGGCTGTTTATTTTTTCTGGTGTTGGCTAACCGAACACGCACAGATGCGGTTCCCAAGAGGAATGGCTACCACTCACCCAGTGGCACAGGGCAAAGCAACACGGCACAGGTGGATAAAATGATAGCTAGAGAGGAAGAGGTCAATCAGGCTTGCCTGCCATGCTCCCACTTGCTTTAAGGCCCCAGGTGAAGTGTTCACAACAGGTACCAACTACCTAAAGACTCCTGTTTTCCCTAATGACCCTCTCATTCCTGAGATCTCTTCAGGGATAATGCCTAGGGTGGGGGGTTTGGTGTGTGGGAACATGTTTTTTTCTTTCAACAGGAAAAACTGAAAATAGTTAAGAAAATAGAACACTTACAACAGAAGTTTTGAGAATTCATTAGTCACCTATAGTAAGGAACCATCTGATATATTGACAAAGGCTTGTTGTACTGGGTTTGCATGGCCAGGTTTTGGTAATGGGGGTGCTACATCGGTGGCTTCTGTGAGAAGATGCCAGATGCTTTCCCCACATCCAACCAATCCAGTGCCAGCTGGCTCCAAGATGGACCCACTGCTGGCCAAGACCAAGCCCATCAGTGACGGTGTTAGCTCTCGGGATATAATATGTATGAGAAGGGGGGAAAGCTGCTTGGCAACAGCAGCTGGAAGAGAGGAGTGAGAACATTTGAGAGAAACAGCTCTGCAGACACCGAAGTTAGTGGAGAAGGATAGGGAATAGGTGCTCAAGGTGCTGGAGCAGAGATTCCCCTGCAGCCTGTGGTGCAGGCCATGGTGAGACAGCTGTGCCCCTGCAGCCCATGGAGGTCCATGATGGAGCAGAGATCCACCTGCAGCGTGTGCAGGACCCCATGGCAGGGCAGGTGGATACATGAGGGAGGCTGTGACCCTGTTGGAAGCCCATTATGGAGCGGTTTCCTGGCAGGACATGTGTATCATGGATTAACTACAACTCTCATTCCAGTCCTCCTGTGCCACTGGTGGGAAGTAGGCATAGAATTCAGTAGTAAACTTGGGCCTGGGAAGAAGGGAGGGGAGAGGGAAGGAGTTTTAAGATTTGGGGCTTATTTTCTTGTTATCCCACTCTGATTTGATTGGCAGTAAATTAAACTAATCTCTCTGAGTCTGTTCTGCCTGTGACAGTAATTGGTGAGCGATCTCTCCCTGTGCTTATCTCAACCCACCAGACTTTTCTCTGTCTCCCCAGCCATCTGAGGAGGAGAGTGACTGAGTTGTTATAGTGGGCATCTGGCATCTAGCCAGGATTAACCTACCACAGATGTCTACAGCTGTAAGACAATACTACTTTGAGCAAGACTTACATATGTGCTTTGTTTTCATTGCGTAACAACCTGGCAGGAAAACAGATGTGCTGTTTTACAAACAACTTTTAAAAGTTGTTACAATCATCTTTAAAAAAAAGCCTCCGCCAACAAAACCTTGTTAGTGTTTTCTGATTAGTTCCTACAGAGAGGTTCCCAAAAGTTCGTGCAGGTAGCATGCAATTCTGCAGCTCCTTCAACAGCACTTTACTGTCCAGGGGTGCTCAAGGTACTGATAAATTTAGTTACACAAAATAAATAAAAATTGCAGCAACTGATGGAAAAACAGCAACCAGGTGGCTCAGCTTTAACCAGGCACTTCTGTTCAGTGTATGTGTGCACAAAGACACTGCAGCCAAAGTGAACCAGGCAAGAATTTTTAAATTGGCTTCCCCAGACATTGCTTTAAGTTGTGAGTAGTAAAGGCCAATACTTCCACAATTCCAAACTGAAATACAAAAGAAACCTGAAACTGGGCACCCGTTTCCTCTCATCTCACTGTGGCCATTTCTAAAAACATTTAATGAAAAATCATCCTTGCATGTCTTCCAACATTGCTTCTTGGCCCCTTACTTCTGTCCCTTGTCCCACATCAAGCCTTTAGAGACAGGCCCAAGCATCACTATGTGAACTGAACAACTGAGAGCATCTCTTTTTAGTGAGGAAATGTTTGTAGTTAACAGACCTGGATGCCCACAGAAGAGCAGGAAAGGGACAAAGTTTACAGACCTGCATGCAGGCACAGAGTCCACTGAGGAGAGCTGTCTGCAGCTGCAGTAAGAGCATGAATGCTCTTCTGGCCAGCTCTGCTGTTGCCTTTCAAAGGCAGGAAGATGCCTGTAATGTTTGGGCTGCTTCCCTTCCAGGAAACAGCTAGTCCTGTGTGTCAGGGATTGACGCCAAGGCTTGTGTGAATTCACACCATGGTTGAACTGGACTTCTAACAGCCAGACTTGTCAGCCAAAAGTATGAGACACCAGGAGAAATGGACTAAAAAGCTATTTCTAGAATAACTTGAGCTCTTCCAGCTGTATCAAGAAGATAAAACCTCTGAAAGTATGTCTTGGAAAAAATGCTTTCTTCAGTTGTTGCTTTTAGATTAATATTTTGTTGGCTAATTTCCATAATGTAAAACTCTGTACCAGTAACTCTCACCTTTTAAGTGGCAGACTCCCTTAATGTATGACAATGTAACTGGAAAAAGACAGTGACATATTTTACAGTCTTGAAAAAGTGCCAGTCTCTTATATATTCACTGACAGTCAGAGTTAAAGGTGATGACAACATCATGCTTGGATATACTGAGAGTCAGTCATCATCTGACCTGAAAAACAAATGCCAGTGGGAGTGTGTAGGGGGAGCTCAGGTCAGAGCTGGTATGCATGGAAAACCCCTTAATCCCAGCACCGGTGATAAATGCCATCCAGCATTAGTAGGTGGAATTAAACTTGGGTTGCAAAGGGCATCAGTATATACAAACACTTTTGAGAACCTCTTAACTATTTCCTGGGGAAGGGCCCAACTCCCACAGTATGAACTGCTTCAGGTGTCACCTCTTGGAGCTGGGAGAACCATTTAAGAGAACAAAATTCTGAAGAACATAATTGTTCTTTATTTTGTTTTTCTTCTTTGTTTAAGTGCTTAATTCATTACGTCTATGCTAATAGAATTTTAAGCCAGAAATGCCTTTAGTAAAATAGTCAAGTTAATTTTGTACTTTTCACCTATATTCACTAACACATCCATACTTTTGGTTCCTTTTGGCAGTCTTCATGATACGGCATACCACAATAGCCTACTTCACCATACAGCTAAAACTGGGGTCGCTTTTCTTCAACAAGGCATTTTAGCCCAGGAAAGTAAGGTTTTGAGGCAAAACTGAACATTGCACAAAGATGCAGAGTCCACAGCTTCATCTAACATTTTCTGAAGCTCTAGGCAGTTAGTTTCTTTTGCTTACCAGGAAAATGGTACCTAAATAAATCCAGGCACTCCAAGTTGCATAATCTGACACTTGTGTGGTGGTAGGGTGGTCAGATTCCTCCACGAATTCCTGTCACTTAGAAAATGTTTTAATTTCTGATATATCAATTCTATTCAGGAGTGGGGGAGGAAAACAAAAGGAAAAAAAGGAAGGAATGTTTATTTCACATTTCTCTCATTACGCTTTTGTTGCAGGTAAAAAAAAAAAAGTATTGAAGTGCATTTGGTGACTCTCCCTGTGTCATTAGTCACCTAAACTACTGGACTAATTGTTTTAAACCCTTCTATGATAGCTGCACATCCAGGAATCTCATCATGCCCAGGACTACCATTGATTTGTGAAGGGAGAGACAGAAACCTGTTCCAACATGGAAGATAACAGTCATGGCCCTCTGCTCTGGAAAGCTATTATTCATGGGCATTTCACATTCTTTTTTTAGCTCCATTATGTACAAAGAAGGGTTAGGCTACAGTACGTACAAATAGCATGTGCAAATGAAGCTCAGTAGCAAGGTAATGGAACAGCAACAGAGATCATAGTTTATAAACTATTTTTGGGGCAAAGACCTATTTGACATGTTACTAATTAACCTATTTCCTACAGCCATACAGAGGCACTACTGAAGAGGACATTATCAGACAGCTCAGCATACTCTTTGTCAAAGTCAGACTTTGGAGCATAATCTACATGCTTTAAAACTGCCATCATAGCATCACAGAATCACAGCATATCTCAAGTTGGAACAGACACATAAAGCCCAACTCCCTGCTCCTCTAAAGATTACCTAAAACTACTGTCATAAGATAAAAGCCAGAGTTAAATGTATGATCACTAACTCCCTTAAAAAAGCACAAGTAGTCTGGTTTTGGTCAACCCAGTGCTAAATAAAAATTACATTATTGGTAAAACTGAAACTAGAAACCTCTGTGCTCCAAATTCTGTCCTGGCAGTATGTCTCTCCACTCCAAGAATTTAATCCATAGATACTGGCAAGCATGTATAAGTAAGTGAACTGGATTTTCTGTAAAATTAGTTTAAGTTCTGGAGAAAGATTAAAGCAATCATCCATTTTCTCCACTTCTTCAGCTTGATTTGTTTATCTCTAGCATCATGTGTATTTTAAACTCATGAAGACAAGAACAGATTTTCTTGACTTTGCTTTCCAGACAGTTGTTCAAACTGGGGCAGGAGATGGCAGATCAAAAGATCTGAAAAAGACTCAAAAGCAACTCTTACCATGGCCAAGCCAGGGATATCCAACTAATTCTGTTGAATGATAAAACCACCCAGATCCTAAGTGAATGAGGGATTCATTGGGAAGCTTGCACTGCTGTTGTGTACTATGTGTGACACAGTCTCAGATTTTTGGGTGGATGCCTGTGTGCAGCACAACTCAGCACCCTGCTACACAGGACAGCCTGCACCCAACTGACTCTTGACAGATGGCAAAGTGAGGGACATTTTTCTGGTGGTTTTTTTTTTTTTTTTTTTTTATTTTGGTTTGGTTTGGTTTTGGTTTTTTTTGCAGCTGCTGCTGTTCTTAGTGCTGTCAGTCTTGTGTCAAAGGGAAGACCTTATTTTCACAGTAATTTGGCTTGCTGAGTGACATGCCTCTATACCTAGCATGCAGGATCCAGGTGAGAGAGCATCCACACATTATTAGATGCTAAGTGAAGAGTGAGAAGAAAAGCTGGCCAGAGAAGTGCAAGAGTAAAATCTGACTGACCTCAAGGGGTGGGGGGGCTTGTTGGGGACCACTGTGCTATGTCCCCTCCTCCAGAGATACTTCACCCGCCCTTTGCCCAGGAGACACTCCAAGCACTGGGGTACTAGCCTGGCACTGGTTATCACACCATACCTGCAGTGCTGGGCCAAAACAGGCCTGACAGAGCTCACAGAAACTTCTTAGCCGGCCAAGTCACCAAGTCAATGTAGGCCAAGTGACAATGTCTTCAGTGGATCCCTGTTTCAAAGGGACTATGTAGGAAAAGCTGTTTGATAAGGACTTAGGGAGAGAAGGACAAAGGACAGAGAGTAACAACTACACAGATCCCTTGAGGGAAGGCATTGAGGTGTGTTTCTGTCTCATCAGGTAGGTCAGAACTGACAAGGATACACAGACACTTGCTTAGGACTTGCTTCCATGCCATCTAAAAAGCATCCCCTTCACCAAGGTGCCAGGATTGTTTTTAGGATAAAGCTCAAAAGCTTTTATTTCAGTTAACTACTTTTCAGTTCAAGTAAACTGCTTGAACACAGTCCTTCAACACCTCCCCAGGATGTTTCACATGGCTGAGAGAGGTCACTTAACCAAACAGCAAAGGATGCAGCCTTGGCAAAAAGTGCAAGACAAGCAAAGACCATCTTGGGCAAAGTTCTTCCAGTCAGCAGGAAAAACCTCATGTGGGCACTGTCCTGTCCTCCCTGCCTTGATTTATCAATTTAGCTTGTTTTCCTGCTGCAGTTGTAATCTGCAGCATTTCTGGATGATGACAAATCACACGTAAAACAGGAGAGGAGTAAAACAGCATAATGAAATTTTATTCTGAAAATATGGCAAGAGTCTAAGGCACTTCAAACATTTCAATACACTTGACTAAAGTGAATGTGACAAGGTAATAGCATTCCATAAATATGCACCAAGAACTACACTCAGTTTCACTCAAGGGGAATATACAGCTGGTACCTCTAATTTTATTCTCCAATAAACACGTATGGAGCTTATAGACTGAAACAGTTAATAAAAATATGGTAACAGGACATGTAATTCTTCATGTAGGTTTTAATCATTAAGGAATATAAAATGTTGAAAATACTGTGTGAGTTAATTTTATAGATACTAATATCTTTTATATAAAAAGTTATACATTATCCCCAATTAGCAACAACTTACTTAGTGAACTTCAGACCTGACAAGAGGCTCTATCCCCAATACCTACCCACTCACCCACCAGCTCAAGATCCACGGAGCTGACTACATAAGCAACGGCGGCTTCTCCATTTCAAAGTAATTAAAAACATGAAAATCATGTTGGAATGAAATTTATAAGAAGTTTACTGTGATGAAGTCTAGGCACAGTAAATATGTTTTAGAATGACTAAACATAAGCCACTGGGACACCCCTGCATGGATAGCTTTAGAAGTCTTAGTCTGCACATAACAAACAAAAGGATAACCTACAACAAAGAAAAACAGGATTCATGCCAGTGTACAGAAAGATGAGTATGTGAGCAAAAGAACAGTTCTGGCTAAGGTTCTCCACTGAGCACTACTTAACTATATGCTTGCTTCAAGTTTACAGTTTTCTATCTTTAGCACTAGATCTCTGCTTTCACTTTGCTGGTGAGTTCAGGCACAAGACAATTACATTCAGTATCTGTCTCAGTAAAACAGTAACATTTAGCAGCTTAAAGATGGCGTAGAGATTTTTTACAGATATTTATACACTACTACTCAAACGTGGCTCTGTGGGTGGGACCAGGAGATGTCCTTCTGCTAAGCCTAGGAGTGCCCTAAAAAAGAAAGAACAGTTAATAAAAGAGAAATTATTCCAGCCAGCTGATAGAAAACACAACACTCACAGTTACTCTGTTCAATTCCTTATCTTTAATTGTACAGATAATTTCTTTTTTTTTAATTTTAGGAAGAAAAGTGCCAGCTATCCTACAACCTACTGAGAGTGCATATTGTTTAGACAGTGAAATGTTTAGCAGCAGTTTATCAGAAGAGTGAGTCAGGGTGAGAGAAGAGGTGGATAGCTACCAAAACACCTAGAACATCTCTGTTTCAGCTTCCAGGTCAATAATTATCACTAAAATGATACAACAGCACCTCTGCACACTAGCCAGAATTAGTAAACCTTGCTAGTGAGCTATCTGTACCCCTTGGTAATTAGGAGGAGAAGCAGGAACTACTCCTCAGCCAGGCTTCAACCTTCTGCAGTCAACATGTATTTTAAAAAGTACATTCCATTTAACAGCACAGAAATTGTCTTGTGAATAAACTCACATGTGCTGTACTGCTGTACAGCTGTCAGGGAGCAAATTTCTTGTTTACATTTCACTATTATGTTCAGCAGCAGCGAGTTAAAACATAACCTACAGGAGGCTGTGTACTAACCGGTGACTGGGTTTTGGAAAAGTTGACGTGGGCGTAAAGGAGAACCGCTATGTCCTTATGTCCAGCTTCCAGGGCTATTGAAAGTGCTGTGCTGCCATCCTGAGAGAAGAAAGGAAGAAACAAGAGAATTAGTGCTTGTATGCTTTAACAGATCCCTTAAAAACCTCATCAGCCCACAGAGAAGTGAAGTTATTAAGTGGAGGCCCTACTGCTCATACTGACAGGTTAATTTAGAGTCTTGTTTAATTTCTTTTGTTTTAAGCCTTGCACTGCTGTTTTATGAGACAGTCCAATTGTCAGAGCCTCATAATTTCTCTTAACGAGGAGTCTCGATTATTGCTGTGGAAGAATGAGCACACCATTATTACAATGATATTGCATGTAATGCTGTGTAAGACCAGAAGATTCGGCTGTCTCAGAGAAACTACAATGTCAGTAACAAGTAGAAGAGATGATAAGGGAGGGCAAAATGCTAGTCAAATATAATGATAATTGCTGTGTTAAAATGATAATTGTTGTGGTATACCTCCCATCAGCACTAAGAGAAATTGCACTCATAATTCCAAATGCTTTTTGATGGAAGTCTAAATACAAACAAATGGACTTTCCTAGTCAAATACTGCCACCTCAGTTTCTCAGAAGATACCACTGCTTTCAAAAACCACAGCTGTTGAGGGTTCTAGAAGCAAAAAGTGCTTTAGATGAGAGAATATTTTACTGATCTGCAGTTTTTCCTTTGGACCATGTTTGGTCCAGGAAGACATGGATGTCAGGCAATCTGGGATGTGAACTTGCTGCTTGGTTCACTGTCTGGCTTTTGGCTCTTGCACACTGAAGTTTCTACAATAATGCCAGTATTTGAAATGTCTCACAGGGACGGAGCACACATTCCAACCACTGCCGTAGCACTGGTATTGGAACAGTTGGCACCAGTTTTTAAATGGTAAACCCTTTTTCCAGCATGGGACACAATGGACAGCGTCCACATGGAAAGTCTTATGAGACTAAAGGGAGCAATTATACCTAAATCTAATTGTCCTGAGCAGACAGGGAGCTAAAAGAGCTGTCTACTAATACAATGCGATATAATGCATGACAAATGCGCAGCAAACACTCTCCAGTCAACACAAGTTCTTAAAGAGTGGTGCTGAATCACTGCGGCACACATCAGTAGGACGATGCTCAGCATACTACTGATCATGCAGACTGGAAAAGCATCACTGTGGCACTCAGAATAGCTAGGGGGATGTTAAAAATCTCAACTTCACAGCACAGACAATTCCATGAATAAGAAACAGTCAAACTGTGCTTGGGAAACTACCAAACTGGCCACAGGAATAGTTAAGTATCATGTCCCCATAAAGACTGTAATTATTGATTTTGTATCTGATGGTGCTAACAGCATCCAAGCAGCAATGATCCAGATTGCTCCTGAAAGTGTTAGTTAGACTGAGTTCTTCTTACATTTTCCCCTCAGGTCAGATGCTCCACACTATTAGTACTACGAGCAACTAAGCTGCCTCCTGCCGCAGGTGGGTGAATGAAGAGAAATAATGTCTTTGCCCCTCTGCAACAGCTTCAACAAATAACCACCCGCCACCCTCCCAAATCCCAAAACCAGGCTCCATTTCAGTGTTCAGTGGGTAAAGCAATAGGAAGAAAGGAAAATTACACAAGAAATGTTGTAAACAAGAACATAGTACTGGCAAGAAACGAGCTAAATCAATGTTTTCAAGACTGAGAAATCTATAGATCGAATTGTCTGCTGACAGTGTAGGCTGCAATGATCCCTGCAAACAAGAAATATGCAGGTGTCTCACTTAGCACTGAAGTCACAGTCTGTATCTGTTGGTTGTCAGGACACCATAGGTTCATGACTAAGACTGAACCTATAGTCTCAAAAGTCATGGTGTAGGAACAGTGTGAACATCCTTTAAAGAGAATTGTAGGGCTGATGTTTGCCATTGGCACAGAAAAGCAACACAGGGAGGCCTTAAGTCACCAGATAAGGTCCTAACTGAAAACTGGGTAACTCCTTTGAAAGGGGGAAGGAATGTGAGAGGGAAAGATGTTTTACTATGAGCTAACAAATGTTTTTTTCTGTCCTGGCCACTAAACACCTACAGCTAACCACAGAAATTGCTACCAGGTACATCTGTTAGAAAAGTAAAAATACTAGCCAAATAATCACAGGACTTGCTACCAATTAAGCAGAAGATTCATGCGGTTGGTACTTTGGCAGTCTGAGTCAGACATTCACCCAAGCAGATTACAGAAGCACTGAAAGGCAACTCACATTGTCCTCCAGGGTGCTGTTACACCCAGGCTGAGCCAGCAGAAGCTTGACAATCTCCACATGTCCGTGCTCACTAGCGCACATCAGAGCTGTAGAGCCCTCATCATCCTGGATATTGACATCTGCACCACAGGCCAGTAAAGCCTTAACCATGTCTATCCGGCCATGACTCACAGCTAGCATCAGTGCAGTCTGACCAGCCTGCATGGAGAGAAGAGAAAAACCCAAATAACTACAGAGACAATCAGTGACAAAGCATGAACACTTTTTTTCTTGACACTGTGTTCCTTTTGGGGGAAAAAATATTGTTATTTCAAACAGTACTCTCAAGGCTTTAATTGCCATTATTTAAAAACCTCTTATGGATCATAGATCCCACATTCACATACTATTTATTGAATTAATGGAAGATATCCAATGTATTTTCAGACATTTGTAGTTTTTTCAAAGGAGCTAAATGCTGCAGAATTTGTAAATGCCACCCAAAATTCAGTTAGAGTTCTCTCACACAATAATCGACCTTCATTTTTAAAAGAGGTCCTGACTTGAGGCTCAGTTGTTCTTCCACAGCTCCATTTTGTATATAGCAATCAAAAACATACATAAAAAACCCACAGATGATGAAAGCAATTGAGAGCAACATTTGAACCGGTAAGAGCAGGGATGGGAGCACGGAAGGAACAATAAAAAGGCACAGGAGTACAGCAGTAAGAACTGTGCCTTGTGAACCGTTTGACTGACCTGGCTGGCTTTAGCATTCACATCCCCACAGCTGAACAGTTCCTCCACTATCCTCATGTCCTTCTCCGCTTCCACAGCTGCAAGCGCAGCAAGCATGATGGGGGTATAACCAGCCTTGTTCTGATGATTTACATTACAGACATCTGCAGAGGGATGACATAATTTCTTCAGAAAGCAAGAACCCAAAAAGCCGTAATTGTGCTAATCAACTGAATAAACTGTCAGTAGAGCAGCCTATAAAAAGAAAAAGTAGCAACGGCTTTCATAATGGATGCAATTCAAGGGAAGGTGGAGAAGAAAAAAATAAACAGAGGAGCTCTTGAGCCAGAGAAAGAAAAGAATTCTTTTGTACTATGTGTACAACACAAGAGAGAGCACAAAGACATTTTCTATGTTATAATTTAGGGCTTTATTTGTACATTATTTTTTCCTTTTGTAAAAGCAAGTAGTCTGAAATTTGACATGATATTCAGAAACACTGTCAGCAGAGTCCTTAAGCTCTTCTCCTAAGGGTATCCATACTGCAGAATAAAAATGGTCCAGCAACATGGTCAGTGAAAAGATATTTCTCTTCAGCACATTTTCCTGCAACTGGTGTTACTTTAAAAATCTGCAAGCGTACTTCAACGTGTTCTGGAGCTGCCAAAACCCCACCCCTTTAAATTAAAGACTGCTGCCAGTTCTACAGTGTATTTGACTAGGAACAAAACTGCTCTGGGAACAAATACAGGCAAGTCCTCTCAACAGTGCCAGCAACTGACAAGAGTTCTCCTTTTCGTTCAAACCTTGCCTCCAGTCTGTCTCTGTTCCTAAAATTCTGCAGGAATTCAGTAGTGCTTATTGGTTTACTGGGCAGCAGGGTTTTCAGTGTGCTCATCGTATTGGAAAGCAGGGACTCAGATTTACATAAACATTATCTGTAGACTAGAGGTTAAATTGCACCACAGATATCTTAACAAGCAAAATTGGTTTAGGAAATTCTTCAGACTTATCGCCAAAGGATCTTTTTTTCAGTGAAAAGAATATTACAGAAGCAATTCAAGTGCAGATGTAAGATACTGCAGGTTTTTTTACGTTCAATAGACATCAGTGATGATAACTTATAACCAGTAAACCAACACTACTTTCAGACATCATTTCTGTGAAGCCACTGAAGCCAGAGAACACAACACTCTGCTACATGCATTACATCCCAAGTAATGAATAACTTGTAGAAGTAGTGTGCTCCTACACTGGCTAGACTACCTCAGCAAAGTGTGTTTTCTGAGGTCACATTTAGCTCCTTTTCTATGTGACTAATGAGCGAAACCGTTCCCCTATTTGTCCTCTTGGTGACTGCGCTTCATGCTATGGAGGATCCTCTCATCTTGTCCAGTCTTCTCACCAAACACAGACACAGAGTTCTTGTCTAAGAATCTACCTGTGATACAACCACACTGCAAAGCTGACCATAGTGACCATTCAGACACAGTCCAGAGGAGGACTGTTGAAACCTGAAGGAATCTGCCTATTTGCAAACATTTTCCAAGCGCTGGCATGAGCAGTGTTCTCAGGTAGAGAGAACTACCTGTCATTAGTCATGATTGTTACATTTTACAGGTAACACCCCTGGTATTCATAGGCATACACTAGCTGCCATAACCTACATGAGTCCTGACTTCCAGCAAGAGATGAGCATGTTCCTGCTACTCTGAGACACCTAGGGAAGCAGAGAGCCAGCTCCCTCCCACCACAATGTGCTGCAGAGCCAGCCTGCCCCGTTTCACCGTGCTACTGACATTCCCTGCATTCCCCTGCTGTGACTCACTCTTCCCAAACACAGACTGCCTTCAAAAGGACCAGAGATTTCAAAGTCCTCACTTTCCTCTTGAGGAAGTCTCTGCATGCGTGACACATGTGCTAGGTTATCAAAGCTGAAATTTGTATCATCCATATCCTTGTTTATCTGATGGTACACTTCTGGATTTATTAATATTGCTTGGCTTACACTTCAGACGTGTCATTGGCCTAGTTAAGCTTTCACAATCAACTGTAACAGGTTTTTTAACTAGTTTAGAGAAACAAACTTCACTCAGGGAGCAAAACTAGGATTAAACAAATAAAACATTCAGCCTGGGACCAATTCCAATGTGTGATACCTTCTGCTGGATGCCATCTGGCACACTGAATGTGGGGAGCAGATACTCCAGAGTCTCCCCTTTGCCACTAGCCTCTCTGCGCATGTGTTGCAAGAGGATCAAGAAAAGGAAGCAACAAAAGCAACTACATGAAGCAGCATCACATTGCTTATGGACCAGGAAAATGGTCTTTGTGACAGAATGCCATATTACTCCAGTTTCCCAAGAAAGTAGCATAGATGAGTCAATGTGGTGGCCAGAAAAAGCTTCTGCACTGCTCTAGATAAAGCTAGACTAGTTTGTATGTTTAAGACAGGTATTCATACCTCAATGCATCTTCCTCCATCAGCACCCTACAGAGTGCTGAGCAGCAGCTGTGCTGCCTCCAGAGAAAACTGCTGGGGACTGCTGAACTTGGGACTACAGTCCAAGAGTCAGGAATCTAACGATCTACCTCAACTCTGTATATAATTTACTTAAGTGTTATTTCAACTTCTTCAAGAAGCATCACCTCCAAAGCTAGTACTAGAAACAAAGGTTCTAGACTACCTAAGTGAGCCACCATATAACTGTTAACAGTTAAAACATCTGCCAGAAGAAGACCAAATTTGACCTCAAGTCCATCAAGAATTTAATCCACAAGAATTGCAAAACCAAGAATAATTTAAAAAATTAAAAATTTAAAAAAGCAAACCTACTTGCATCCAGAAGAAGTTTTACAATTTCAAAGTTAGAATGTGAGACACTGTAATGCAGAGCTGTGTTTCCATTTCCATCTGCCATGTTGATGATATGCCTGAGGACAGCAGGAGAAATCTCTTCAAAAGCAGTTATGTAGTCTCCAACCATTTCAGGGACAGCTGACTTCTGACTTGAGACACGAAACCACTCATGCTGGATGGTATTTAAACAAAACCTCTGCCGAAACCAAGACAGAAAAATTTACATATGGACAATCTATTTAAAGGATTTTCCATCCCACAAGTCAGCAATGCAGGTCAAGCCCTTTTTAGTCCAATGTGGGAAGAAAGTATTCAGCTCACAAACGAGATGCACAGACTGAAGCTTCCCCTCTGACTGAAGCCTGCTTTAAAATACCAATTGTTTACTTCCTCTCACTTCACCTGACTTTCAGGAATGGTTCACCTCTGAGGCCACAGAATTTTAGGATGAGAATACTCCCAGAATCAATGGTTGTCAAATACTGGTGAACAGAAAAAAAGACCTGCATTAATGATTTCCATCAATACTTAACTATGTTTATGAATCACTGATAAATTCAAAACTTTCTCACTGGACTTTAAACAACAATATGCTAAGTCAATTAGGCCCAGTTCTGAGGCACAAATTATCAAATGCACCAAGTATATGAGAACTGGCTGGACAGCGGTTCTGAAGAAGAAGAGCTGAGCATTACAGATGATTACAAACTAAACCCAAGACAACAATATCACATTGTAACATAAAAGGTAAATATTGTTTTAGGGTGAATAAACAGATCTATAGCTTGCATGGCACATGATGCAGTCCCTTCTTTGTGCCTAGTACCATGAAGACAACAGCTGGACTACTTTGTCTAGTCTGATCACTGAATGACACAAAATATTTGGTTGAAACAGTTTCCAAGATAAGCAGCAAGAATGAACAGAAGTCAAGGAAATCTGACCCACTTGACAGACAGGAAGGACTGGAAATGCTCTGCTGGAAAGAACCACTGGGGAAAGAAACCCTGTAACATTTGTTGCAGAAAAAAGAAAAGAAAGGAAGAACACGTTCTTCACCTGAAGGCTGGCTAGCTGTAGTAATAAGAGATTTTAGCTACAATGAGAAGATGCAGACTACACATTCAGGATAAACTTTCCCATGGGTATGGACTGAGAGTGGAGGAGTAGGAGCCTCTCCGGCCAGGTGACTTGTCTGTTGCAACAAGGCAGGTAGAGCAGATCTCACTGTGAGCCAACAAGGCTTCCACAGTCACCACCAGCTCTGACTTTGAGACACTCTCTCTGACCTGGAAGGACCACCATATCCTCCTCATAAACCCTCACCTGCAAGGTGGCCAGTAAATTCAAGGGCAATTTTGCAGAGAAGACACTCAGAAAGCTTATCTAGCCTCTAGGGAAAACACACCAGTAGCTCTTGAGGTGGTCTGTGTCTGGTAAAGAGAAAATATTCTACACACACCAGTACTACATATATATCTGCACTACACAAACACATTTACAGAATATTTTACATCAGTGCTACTATAATGTGATGTATGTATTTTGTGAAAGTAGAGAGCTGAAATGCAAAGGTGGCCATAAACTGACACAATAGAATTTTTGTTTTTATTTATTTAAGGCAGTACTGAGTGCAAAATACCACTAAGAAACTATTTTTAGTAACAGTATCACACACATTATTAAATAAACTTTTTACACTTTTTAAATTCAATTACAACACACTTTTTAAATTCAATTAATCCATCACATTCAAAAAGGTGCAGTCCACAGCTCTTTCTGGTGTAAACAGCAGCTACAAGAGCTGAGTATGCTGGAAGATGTTGGGACAACTTATACAGATCCTTAGCTATACTGACATTTAACCCGTTTGGACAAGACTTCTTTATCAGCAGACAGACAGAGGACAAGAGCTGATTAGTCTGCAGCTTCCACCTACAAAGCACTGCTTGTGCTGGAAAATACTTTAGGCAGAAGAAAGAAAAATGTAAATTCAAATTACACTTCCAAGGCAGAGATCATCATCTGGTTATGCCATTTTTGACACTTTCAACTACAAGAGGGCCTAAAGCATTTGTTGTTTGAATGTCTAAACTACTCCTGAAGGACAAACACAGAATTAAAAACTATGTGTCACAACTGTATGAAACAACCTTTCAGAACACTCCCTGGACCACAGATGTCAGAACTGGACAGAGACAACATTACTGTGTCATACAGACAACATTATTGTCTTTAAGAAGCTGCAGATGCTCTATAGTAGAGGAGAATGACACTGAATTGTTGCCTTTTATATCATGGCACAAACGTAACAAATGCAAAATTCAATTTCATATCATTAAGCAGTGTTCCTTTGCTTTCAGATTGTCCTCACAGAGCAGTGTAGGCAATCCCTATGTGAGGCATTTCCAGTAAGGCAAATACAATTTTGTTTCTTGAGACTTGAGTATTTCTTAAGTACTAACAATGAATCCTCCTTACTCCCTGCAGCACTGATAAAAACCGCCAGTGCAGTAAACAAGAAAAACAGCATCCCCTGTGCTCAGAAGGCAGATCACCTAGTGTTTCAAAACAGACTCAGGTTTTTTCATAGGAAGCAACAGGCTCCTCACCCACTACAGTCTCCTAATGTGAGGCCAGAGAGCCGCCCATAGCAGTGCTAAACCAAAAAAACCCACAGCAATAACACAGGAATGCACAGGTGTGTTGGAACTGCACTTTCATGTTACTATTCTCATGTGTGTGCCTTGGGACAACAACACTGAAGCACACAAAGCACAAGTATATTCTCTGGATGAAAGTGTCCTGACAGAAAGAGCTTTCTGACTGTTGCAGGAAAGATGAAATCCTGCCTAGCCACTGTGGTGCTGGTCCTGTAAAACCAGAAATTACCTCTCCCTGAAGTGTTTCTACTGCATCTCAAGAATATTTTCACCTGTATTGCTTACCACATCTTTGTTGGTTAACGCCTTGGGGTCATCAATGTTGTTTCTCAGCAGGTTACAGGCAGAAAGCATCTTTTCACTTAGCTCGTACCTGAGGGAGACAGCAAAATACATGGCATGTTTTAATTTTTATCTTAGCATTTCAGTGTAGAAACATTTGTTTTTCTGAAAGTTCTCTGGGAATTAAAGTCTCTAGGCAAGCCATCTGCTCCTATCATGCAGAAGCCACCCTGGCAGCTCTTCTCACAGACACTCCCTCCACACTGAATGGAGATGAGTGTGGGAAGAGCAACAGGAATGGAGAGTGGGAAACACATCACTTTTCTGCTCTAAGACTTGGCAACCCTCCTAGTGGAAATTCTCACCTACTGCTGTATGACTGCAGAGCACATATGCTATCTGCTTTGATTACTTGATTGACAAGGAGATATGCCAATAGCCGTGATGGAAACAGAACTAAGCAGTGGGAAACAGCTCAAGAGGTGCCTCCCTGCCAGCTCCCATTCACTGGAACTAGCCTTTCTCATCCCACTCACTCTGGAAATTTACTCTCTTTCTCCAGCCCTCTTTAATTTTTACACTTCTACTCCCTTGTCATTACAAATTTCCAAACTCATGGAAGGCCAAAAATAACGCCAATGCCTGTGCCACACTGGCTGTGGCCAGCCATCTTTGCCCACAACCTGCACAGAGGATAATGGCAATTCTTCCAGAAAATTCTCCCAAAAAGCAGAGAAGCTAACACAGTCGTGTGTAAGATGGGCATTTTAGCCCTCATGGATTACAGGCCAGCTGCTAGTGCTAACAGAGCAATGAAATTCTCCCCCATTGCATGGACCATGGCCATGCATGGCCACGTGCCCTGACTCTTCCCCTCAGAGGGCATCGCCAGGGCAGTCAGCTTGCAGAAAACATGCTCCTTAAGCTGTGGCTATCTAAGCTGTTCTGCTGCTCTTCTTCCCAATCACCCCTTGCTAGTGTAAATATAAATTAGAGAGCTCTTTTGAGAGACTGCCCATCTTTTTATGCCACCTGTAAAACAACAGGCTATCCTACAGTACTGTATAAAGGAAGCTCAGGGCTCTTCAAAACACACAGCTACAGGGCCTCCAAGCTCTGAATTATTAATTTCTGCATCTCTTTTATTTAACAGTCGACAATTAGAGATAACTTCATGCTAAGCTACATCTCCAGTGAAACATGACATGAATTTCGTTTTAGCTCTTTTACTGTTATTATTCTACCTACATAATTTTCCAAATTAGCACACTGGCAAACCCATCATCTATAAGGTATCCCTTCACTGTCTCTATTTATACTTCCTTTTGCTGTTTGCTAACGAAGAATCAGTAAAAACTCACAACACTACTGCTTTCCATATGCCAAAAAAGCACAGCCTTGTCTGTCAAATCCTACCTTACACAGTCCGTTACCAGCAATTTGAAAAGCTGCTGGTAAGTCATGAGTCACCCTAAGACATGACATGCTGAACAAGTGTGTGATGGCAGCCTTGAAAGTGTATTACAGTATACATATCTCATATCATAGGAAGCACGTGATCTCAGGGTGGACAGTGTCCTCAGTGCTGTACCCCATCATCTTACTGCACCCTACCAGCTATGGCCGAGATGCTGTGGAAGGTGCAAATGCAAGATGCACTCCCAGCAGGCTGCTGACCTGGTGTGCATGACTCAAGATTCATTTGTTTACTGAGTGTTTTACACACCAGGACGTTTACAAGGCATTGCCTGCTCCCAAGCAAGTGCCTGTTGTGACCTGAGGGAGCCTCTGCTGGGGGAATCACCTGGGTCTTGCTGTTAATGAATCACTTGAAGTCAATGGGGTCAGCTTCTGGAAAGGATACCCTCTGACACTTTCTTCCTGCTCACACACAGTCATTTTGCCATGAAACTGCCTCTGGCTACTCCCCTGAGGAGGAGGGAAGTGGGCAGCAGTCAGCCAGTGATGGGGCGGATGCTTTCTCCACAAGCACAGCCCACATAGCTTGCCTCACGCCTGGAGGCAGAGGTGACCTCCTCAGAAGCACACTCTGGAGAGCAGGCGCACTCCTACCTCTCTCTGATTTCCACCTCCTCGGCCTCACACTCTGGGAGGGGGCTGTCCTTCTCGGCCCCCACAGCGCAGACCTCCGCGGCATGGGGGGTGGGCTGCTTCTCATCCGTGTGCTGGTCACAGGGGTACTCGTGGCCCTCACACTCCTCCTCTGAATCTGAGGAGGAGCTCTCCTCGGAGCTGGAGTCGTCACTGGACGTGGTCTCATACCTACAGGGAGAATGGGTAGGGGCAGAGATGCTTGCTCAGTGCTATTCAGCTGTGGTCAGCACCTGCTTGCACTAGTGCAAGTGAAAAAATGTCCTGCAAAAGCTTTGTCCTCCCGTTTTTTACCCAGAGACCTCTTCTACTCACTGAGCTCAGTGTCACCGGCAAATGATACTGCCATTATTATGCGCACAGTATGTAATGAAGAAAGAACAACCTCTTTTAAATGTAAGTCTTAACGTTTTGTCAGACCTTGCCTTATCCCCAAAATGAAATTACTTTGTTCACAGTAAATTGTATTGTTGCCTTACTAGGTAGATATAAGCAGGGAAGCTAACAAACCTGTGATAACATTCCCTCACTATATGTAATGATACTTTCAGCTAATAGGCAGGAAATTAGGTAAGTGAGATATTTAGCCTATATACTGCACAAAGCATTGGTACTACAGAAAAACTAATCTGAGGAAAGGGCTAAAAAAGCTATATAAAAACAATCTGACGAAACCATTTTAAAGGTCTTTGCAACATTCTGCAAGGGCAGGTAATACTTTAAAAGAAGACAATTTTCCATACTGTCTTCTGTCTTTGTGTAGGAAGGTCTCTGTATTTATTTAACACACAGCCAGAAAAATTAATTCTGGGGCAATGGCATCTCTTGCTGTACTGTTTAATAGTATAATGCTGTGCTTGTCAGCTGCCAAAGATATGTACAAGCTTTCCTTACTAAAGCATTGCCTGAGAAATGTCCCCGTGGCTGGCTGAGGTTGTTTCATTTTCCTGTGGTAAATGTGGCAGCAATCTAATGTATAGGTATTTGAGACTGATGCCATATATGACTTGGAAGCACAACAGGATTAAGAGGAGCTCAGCTGTTCAATTCTTCCTGCTGATCCTTACACTCAGCAGTTGCACCTCAGCCTGAAGGACAGGCCAAACTCATGCATGTGCTCCTGGGTTCTTTCTCTTCTTCCCACTGTGAAAAGTGCTACAGTGACAGATGTTTCGGAGACAGGTCTCTTACCCGCCATTAATGCCAACAAACTGCAGGTTCTTCTTGGTGTTGCTCAAATCCTTCTTCCCGTCCCTTTTCTTCATGATAGATTTGAGTGTGCTCTCATTATTAGTACATACTGTTAGAGAGGGAGACAAAGCACACATATCAGTATAAATCCGTAGCCAGCTTTGAATGCAGCAGCATCATAGATTATTTTTCAAAACAACTCTCTATTTTTCAACAGCTCTCTGTTTAATTTACCATCTGAAGCTGGGTTTTCTAATATTTTTGTGCATATGGTCATGGTTTGACATGCACATTGGAAATGCTGAAGAACAGCTTCAAAATCAGCTCTGGAAACTAGTTAAGCCTAACTTTCCCATGTTCCAACATGCTGCTAATCTTCATGATGCTTTAGAAAACTTTAAGAGAAGACACGAGCCTTTTGTTCTTCTTTACTATTTGTGAAAAGCTTTTAACACGGAAATTGGTTATTCTGCTAAATCTTAATTCTTAGTGTCAGAGAGCAGCAGCTCCTTGCCAAAATGAACACATTAATACAGACAGCATGTTTAACAATACGTATAGCATATTTAACAAACTATTCAACAGAGTGGGTAGGTTCAATCAAGGATGGTCTTTTAGATTTAATATTCATTGAAACAACATCTAAACCAATCTCTATGCATAAGACAAGTAAAACATGCATAAAAATTTAAATATTTAAAAAAATAATTATTAACGCTTTATCTTTCAGTACATTTTTCTTATGAAGACACTAAATGGCACTTCACTGATGTGCTAAAATCTGCCATTTAAAACCTAACCACTACCTGCAGACACATGGTCTCACACTGTTAACTTTCCCCTTAGCCGTATCTTCTCCTGCTTCTGTGTTTTTGAGAATATTGAAAACCCTCTTTAACTGTATTTCATATCCAGACTCCACCGGCACGATGAAAGGTGAATGTGAGCCAGTCATTACCATAGAGACCTGAGGCAAGCTGATCATCCGTCAGGTTAATTGGAGCGAGAGCTTTATCCTGAGAAGAAAAAGACTTCCTCCCCCGAGCAGCTTCCACCAAGGGAGTCTTCCTCTCGTCCTGAGTGGGCACACTGTCCTGCTCCAATTTCAGCGTTCGCAAATTTGAAGTTAAGTGTGTATTTCCAAGTTGGCCATGAGGGATGTACTCCAAAGTAGCACCTGCCAAAGAAGACAGTAGGCATCACGGAGGAGTCAAATGAAAATATTTCCATCAATACGGAGATCCACAGAAAAAAAAAAAAAAAACCAAACTGGAAAAAAAAGAGCAAAGCTTGTGATTTAAAATACTCTTTTCTGAGGACCTAATAGGAAAAAGACTGATTGTTTTCAGAAAATGCAAAGAAATGGCCATGAGTTTTTCTTTTGATAAAGACATACAATACAAGGACAAGCTATAAAGATACCGGCTTTGAAATGCATGAAAGGAATGGTCGTTCCTTTTCCTTCTCTTTCAGTATGAGCAGTGACCTCAGCTCCTGCCACCCTGGCTCAGGGTAGGATCACTGAGCTGCTCCTCGACGACGTGCCTGAAGAGCACAGCATGTTCACAGGCTCTGCAGGTTCTTTCTGCAAGAACAGTAACCTTTTTATTGTACTTGTTCTTTAAGAAATGTCACTTTCCATGAAAGCAGAAATTTTTCAGGAAATTTTCCTTTTTTTTCCAGTACTCTTAACTAATTCTGAAAGCTATGTGCTTTGCCCAGTTACTGAGACAACTGCAGTGAACTCCCACACATTACATTTCTTTCTTACTTTTTTTTTGGTCAGGATTGTACTGAGCTAGTAGTTGTATTTAAATCAAACTCCAAATGTTTGGGTTATACTTTTTTCCCTCACTGATTTGCTGGCTTTCACTCACTTTTTCCCTTTGTGTATTTAAAAGGCAGTGCTAATTACGCGCAGACTTTTACAGATTCCCCTGGAGTTCCTCCAGCTGTGCTATTACAAATGCTCTACAAATCTGCACAAACGCTTTTGTTTGTGGAACATACTGCGTGTTTTTTTACACACATACACCTCCCTAAGTGATCTTGTTAGCATTCAAGGAAAAAAAAAGCTGAAGTTTAACTTGCTTTAAACACTATCACTTTTCCTTTCACTCTTTTCTTGCTTCAATGATGTGTGCCTCCATAATATTTTTTGCCTTTGTATTTATCAAGAAGTAAGGCACAGCCTCCTCATTCAAATACAAGCGGCACTGCACAGGGTGCTAACACACTGTAGTAACATAAATTCCAAACAATTTTTAGACAGACAGCTACATCTCTGTCTACCAAGCTGTTCTTGTTAGACTGCCTTTCCCCCTCGTTACTTCACCTCAGTAAATTTTTCGTACAACAAGACATAAAGAAGCTGATCTTTCCAAACACTGTCACTTCCCAGCAGCTTCCTCCTTTTTGCTCCCATTGCCACCCAAGTCTCTGAGTCCCCAGCCAAGTCTCATCCCGCATGTGTTTCCTAAAGCACCTTCTCCAGCAGTGAGACCCATTGCCCAGTTCCACTATCGCTTATAGCTTCTCCAGCATACAGGGGAAGCTGTCTGCAGGGAAAGGCATGCAGCAGGGTATCAGCAGTCATGTCACTACAAACACAGCAAAAAAGCTTTTTCTTAAGAGTGAAACGTGTGCGTGTGTCTGTGTTGTGTCTGTGTGTAAGGAGGCGGCAGCCTCCCAGGGCCCCCTGGGTAGGAGCAACCCTTCTGCAGACATGTCTGAGCACTCGGACACCGATGAAAAGCAAGAGAGAAGTCCTGCCCTTGCTCCCCCACCACTCCCCACTTCACAGCACTGACTGACTTTGGTTGGGTCTCTTCCCAACAGCAAGCATTATCCCTCATCCAACAGCTGAGGAGAAGAGGGCTGCCAAGGTGATGGAGCACCATGCCAAAACAAATGATTTTTAAACTCCCTTAGCTGAAAAAACAAGGGAACTGTCTCTTCCTTTGCTTGGAGCTGTGAAGGATACAATTAAAGAGTATCAAACATAGTAACCACTTCCAGCTGCACCTGGTGGTGGCTGCCTGGACTGGTTTTACTAGGTCCCCTCTTCTGCTCCAGACTGGCCTCTGAGGACATGTGAAGGAGTGGAGGAAACCTGCTCTGAAGCATCAGGGAATGCAAAGATTCCAAAGATGCCCAGGTTTGCTTTCAGCAGAACTGCCTGCATCCTCTGCCAGACATCACAGTTCTCCTACAAAAGCAGCTGTGACAACCATGGCATGTCTGGAGGTACAGGTGGGCTTGTGCATACCAGAGCTGAGGGCAGGACTCTGGCAGGGCAGAGTGGGGCTCCAGCCTGAGGAGAACCAACAGCAGCACCTGGTGGACCCTTGTCATCGCCCCAAAGCCTGAGCCTGAATTTCCCCCAAGTGCCTCTCTCCTGTCCTGGGACAGGCAGGGGAGGGAGCTGCAGGGTAGGACAGAGAGAAAGGAGGGCAGTAATAGAGTTCTTTCCCCTGACTCACAGCCTCTCCTGAACCTGCCACCAATGCAACATGATTTCAGTAGGTTCCCTCTTCTGGTACATGCATCATTGTCTGAGAAGCACCACACTGAATTCAAGATCTAGGGCATGATGTCCATGCCTTCCAACGAAGAAGAAAAGGGCTCTGCTCAGCTGGCCGCTGGCACCTGACAAAAGAGGATGACATCAAGACTTGAGGGCAAGGAGACAAATGTGCATTAGGCAAACCGATCAGTGCACTCATTCTCCCTGCAAAGCTCTTAGATGTCTACACTTATTGCATGCACAGTACCCAATGATGAGGGAAAGAGAGCTTTGGGTCCAACTTGGTATTAATCCTGCAAGTCCTTAATTATCATTTAACATCAGCTCTCAGGTCTTCCCCTTTTCAAGACAGCCAACATAAAGACACTTGGAGAGCACCGAATCCAATCACTGAGAAAAACAAAGGAAGGATCTGTGCCACTTAACATTATGGTCCATGATTTGATAGACCAATCTACTGCTGTGCAAACCAAAAAGCCAAATGAGCTGAGTTCCTTCTTCCTCCAGCAGAACTGCAGGGCCATTCTTGGGGCTGGAGGTAATGCACACCTCTCCAGTGTACAAATGAAACCCTGGCTGAAGATCACCACCAGTCTACACAGATATTAAAACAGACTCTTCCTCTCACTTCACAGAGATCTCAAGCATGCTTGAGCAGGATCCTTCTCCAGGGCACGGTGAACAGCACTGACAGCAAATCCGCCAGCAGGTCAATACTTAGGCATTGCCTCCAGACAGAGACCCTCGGGCAGACCTGCCCTGATGATATTCCTTAGCTTACTGCTCCAAGCAAATACTGCAAACTTCACATAAATTTGTAAGTATTGATATAGAATAGCAAACTACAGCAGGGAGCTGTCAAGAACTTCTAATGTGTTTTGCAACATAATAGGGGATTTTGGAAAAGTTCGGGAGTAATTTAGAGGCAAAAGTACAACACAACAAAACAAAAAAACTTGCTGACTTCAACTTTACATAAACACTTATGCAGAAAGCTGCTCTCATCAGTTTCAGAGGGAAACAAGTGACTGAAGCACCTTCAGTTGTTTAGCTCCAGTGGTTTGAAGGAATGAGAGCACCCATTTTTAATTTTTAGAAGAAATCTCCTCTCATAAATCAATTGTGCTTCTTTTGAACATCTCACAAATTCAAACCAGGGTGACAGCAAAACTGCTACAGAGAAGCAGCAGATTACCCATGCCATTTCTGGCACCTATAATACATGTCTACTGTTATTAGGATGCGATTTCCCTTCCTAACTGCAGATCTTCCCTCACATTTATGAGAGCACAAGTAGTCATGATGTTAGCTGGTTCAGAGAGCTCAACAGATTCTTTTGAATTTGTGATGAACTCATGGTAATGTAAGTCTGGCCTTCACCTGCTTTTGAAAATTTCCATTTAGTTTGATGGAAGCAAACCTAAGTATTATTATAAAAACAATTTAGCTTGACAATACTTTTATCCCACCAGAAATCAAGAGAAGTGCAAACAAGGCTGAGGGATTAAATACCATGAGGATGAGAACCTAGCTCTCTGGCTGGAACATCACAGGCTTCTAGCTTTAAAAAGCGCACGAGCTTACTATGTGGTAGCTGCACAAAGATTTTATTTTTAACCTTCTGGTCAGCGCAAGCATTTATTTGCACAGTATGTTTATAATGGCCAGTGATACAAGCTATACTTTCCCTACTAAGGACAGTGCACAAATATTGTCTGGAGCACACACAGAAAGGAAATACTTCTCTTTTATACTGCATGATTTCTTCACAGTAGCAATAAGCTCATTACAAAATTATTTTAACTGAAGTACTCGAAGTCTCCTCCAGTGTTTTTAAATCTTCATGCCTAAAAAGTTTTTTTTAATATAAATTATTTTAATCCACTTTCACTTTGGTCTACTTATCAGAACTGTTGAAGAAAAAAACCCATTCTACTAAGGTACATAAAAAGGCAGTGATGAGCAAACATGTTAATGTTTAAACATTTACAAAGATTGATAGTAACCCATCCAACTGATGAATGCAGTACCTTCAGAAGACTAGAGCGTAGTTTCATCTTAAAAGGTACTTTTGAGCCATTCCAGATTAAAAGTCAGTGAACTTAAAATTTCAAAACAAAAACTTGCCACACATGAGCCTTTTATACAATAAACTGACAGAAGGCAGATTCTCTTGGGGCCCAGGCATAAGTAGATGTTGAACTACCATTCAGCTCCAGGGAAAACACTCCTAATAGGATGAAGGATCTAGTAAGAGGACTGCAAGAACAATCTCATTTTCACTCTCACTTTAACCGTTTTCTCTGTGCTGAGAAGCTGCTTTCCATCCCCAAAATAGATTGTGAATCCAGTTTGTTGAAAATGGAAGTTAAAAGCAATTCCTTTCATTAAACATGACTGACCACAAAAGATCACACATCTCTGAAGCAGCTAATAATCTTATTTCTGAAATGCTCTCTTTTCCAAGACAGCTGTGTGTGAAGCTTGGTGAAAGCCACCCTCCACCTCCCTGAGGAGGGGTGGATCAAAGTATCTCATGATGCTGGGCACAGTAGGAAGGTGGGCTCGGAGTACTTATTTCTTTTGCATTCACAAGGATTTGATTTTATCAGCAGATGCTTTATTGTTGCTGAAATATGACAATACTTCCTTGGAAAAATGGGAATCTCTTGCCATTAAATATTCATAGCTGTGCCTGTTACCATGGGAGCTGAACTCCAAACAGAGCTCAGTGCCTGAACATGATATTTATGTGCCATACACCATAGGGAGAGAACTGGGGCTCTATCTAACAGACAGCCTAGCAGGCTGCAGCTTGCCACTCTCTAAGCAGCAATAAAATTGAAGGGAAAAATAACCTATACTGTGGCAAATTATGCTCTTTGCTAACTGAAGCAGAAGCCAGGAGATACAGCAGCTTTTAGATTCAAACACTCCATGTAGTGCTACCATAGAACCAAACCAGCAAATACTGTAATGCTAATAATAACAACAGTAATAAGCTTGTGTTAACATATGACCAGGAAAGGTACATCAAACCTCTTTGAAGAAGCTTATGGAATTTAATTCAAGTAATGTCTTTATAGGACAGTTACAGATCAGGCCTCTGCTTTTCTTCTGATGTAACAGTATGGATACTTAAAACAGAAAAACACCATAGCTAAACACCATAGCTCCTAATATAGAGGTTGGTACCATTTTTGAATGGCATTCCCATTTGAGCTTTCCATGTTGTCACAACTTGCAGAAACCACCTGCCACATGAAACATGGAGAGGAGGCACTGTATTCTCTGAGACACCAGCCAGACACATGTAAATAAACAGTACTCATGTAGCACATAGGTGGGACCATCTGCATGTCTGTTTTGCATCATGTACTACCTTCCAGGGAATATGGAAAATGCTTCACATATGTCAGTCACCATCTTCCCAGCAGACTGATGGATGGATGGATCCTGTTTGTTACACAAGCAAGAACACCTGTACAGAAACTTAACCTGGTGATTAAGGCATGCATCTGTGGCAGCTGGAGCTGGGGGTTTCCTTCACTCACCTAGACACAGGCACAACCATTGCGATTTGTAGAAACCCACAGCTTTATAGGCTTCTGAACCTCAAGCAAGCCCTGCGTCTTCAACTGCAATACATGGTCCATGCTGCCAGGAGAGAAGTTACTAACCCGTCAAACTACACAGTCTTTGAAGAGAAAGGGCTGTCAAACGCCAGAGCTGTAAAGAAAAACAGCTTTCTCCAATTTCCTGCATTACAACTGACAACACAGAAAAAGCTGACCATGTTCACACTACCTCATTAGTCCTACACACCAATTCTGAAGAACCAGGGGCTTCTCCCATCACCATCACTCTTTTGGTCTTTCCATTGTCCCTCAGCCTGCTTCCCCAGCTCACGTTAAAACTTAGAAGTTGAAAACTTTGGAAGATTTTCCACCAGATGGCACATCAAGATTTCCTTACTCTTGAGACTTTCTGACACCACATGCTTCCCACTTTCTTTCACTCTCTGAAGTTTTAACTCAAGAAGCTGCCTCCTTCCTCATGATGACTAATTAGCGTAATGCTTCCACTGGGACTGTCAGTCAGGATTGTTCAAAAAAGCGACTATAAAACTGATATCTAAAGATCACTGAGGCAAAATAGCAATGCATTTTCAGGTCAAATATGCTCAGGTAATTTTTCAGGACAATGGCAGATCAGTTGTTTTCAAATACCATTCTTGAAAACTCCCTGTCAGTGAAAGACATCCACCTACAAGACTTACGAAAAGTCGATGTAATTAGAACCCGTACAATTGACATTAGGCTTCTGGCTGGTATCTTGCAAAACACATCATACAAGCATTCAAATATAACATCTTGACACTTCTTTAAAAATCCAGTACAACAAGCAGAGGAGATGAATGCACTCGCCTCCCTCTAGGTTTCCTATACGCTGTCTGGTCTAAGAATACAGATAAGTTAGCCTCTAGATTTGTGACCCCCATCCATATGGATAAGCTGGACACACAGGCAGCCAAGGCCAGCTACCATGACGTTGCAGAGTGGAAATGCGCTCGTCTGGCCAGTGGGTTTGAACTCCCCAAGGCCACTAGGGCTTCTGAAAGACAGTACATATGTAAATAGGACTTGCCAAGTTACAGAAGGGACGGTGATTATTTTGCAACAAGCAAAATACCAATTGCTAACAGACTTGGTTCAGAGATCACATCAGAGGTCTAAGATGTCTAGAGGTGAAAACTGCCAGCCTGTGTCCTGCTCAGCAGGCTCCAGCTTTCCTGCCTGTGTCTCCATCAGCCGCCACAAGCTGCGTCAGGGAGGGTGAGATGGCACCCTGTCTCACCAGCAATGACAGGGAGAAAAATCTCTAAAGCTGAGAACTTGATGTGCTACTTCAGAAGCAGCATAGACCACTGACCCATTAGTGCGGCAAACTGGTACCCAAATCACATGCCTCAAAACTAGCTCAGGCCCTAAAAGAAACTGGCCTCTAAGAGATGCTTCCTAAGGATGCTCTTTGAATAAAGCATTGAAGATGATGCTACTGATACTAATTGGAAACCAACACTTCCGCCTCCATTTTCAGCTTGTTTTTCTAAGAAAGTGAGGCTTGTGAGGCCACACTTCTCTCCATAGCTTCAACTTGATTGCTTATTTGAACTGAACTGGAATAGAGACTCAGTGCTCTGAAGGCTTTTTGTGTTTATACAAGCTTTACAGAAATCAATCTGAGATGCCAGGCCTGGAGAAAGGGACACTGACTGAGTTCACATACACAACACCTGAAAAGCTGCGTCCAAGAGATCTAAATGTGAGGAAAAAGACTTACTAAGAGCTCACAAGGTATCATGAGATACTGATGCATGGAAAAAGGAAGGCTTTATTAGTTCCAGTGATAACAGAATTACTCAAGTTAGTGCAAAAATCCTTCTACAGAAATATGTAAATAAATATACGTGATCTGTAAAACCACAGGAATGGGCAGGAGGAACCCATTAATAAGTGCAGATAAATGTATTAAAGACAGTATTTTCAGAATTAACAGAAAGAGATGGGGTAACATTTCAGGCTTAAGACCTCTTTTCCACTCCAATTCTCTATGGGTCTAAACTGTTATAGCCTACAGCCTGATTTACGTATGCAGTCCAGGCATCCCTCACCAGGGACTAAAAATAAAGAAATTTTACACTCATAATCCACAGCTAAAGATAATGGCATTACAACTTAAAATAAAATTATTCCAGAATAATTTTATCAGGAATGTGAAATCTGAATCCAAGTATGAACATTTTTAATAAATATGATCCGTTGCTCCACCTGTGTCTAAATACTTTCAAGGCTCTTGACTACACATTTGATACTGTGCAGTAAAAACCTGGGAAAGGAATCAAGGATTTACAGCTAGTGATCACTCTGGTTCACTGTTTTTACAGACACTTTTGATGTCTGCTAGATACCCTCATTTTTATTATTCTGTCACTACTTGTAAGAAGACTGGAATATAAAGTGCATACCAGAAAGATAATAATATTGCTTATATAGTATCATATTGCATGTATGCAGACAGAATATCGCATGTTTTCCCTACTGCTACATAAATGTTGCTTATTCCTTCACTGTGGGAACCTAAACCTTTTACCTCAGCTCATTAAATGGATGGTTCTATTTAGCACATCAATACTGAAAAGAATCAGATATACCAAGCTGCATTTTAACAGAAATAGGTAAATTGTAAGACAGTAAGCAAGCTGCAAGAGCTTTATATAGCTATTTGGATTAGCCAGTAACATTATGCTGACATTAAATAGTACATACTCAGGGTTTTATTCCCGATTCAGCATCTACAATACAGATGCATTTGCACCAGCTTTTCCCATCTCCTTAACCTCTTTTTTCAGTCACTGCATGGCAGGAGCAAGAAGAAAGTATCGAACAGTCACTGCCAGGCATTACATATCGGTTTCCAGGAAGCCACTGTCTGTAAATTTAATAGTAACGTGGTTGGATTCACCAATAAGATATTAGAAAAAAATGGCAAAAGTTTTAAACTAGACTATCAGACACATTAAAAAAATAATTTAAAAAGTAATCAACTCTACCCTAGGGAATAAAGAAATCCCTCAAACTAATTGTCTATACTTCTAAATTAATAAATAAAAGGCAAGGAGTATTTAAATCACAATTCTCGCCTTTCCTGAGTGTCACCAAAACCTCCAGTAGTAATTATGCCCTTCAAACACGAGGTTCTAATTAGGGATTACGACAAACAGTTACTGGAACAGAGAAAGCCCAAGATGTGGTTTCTGTGAAGTGCTTTGGAGTTGCCTATTATAAAGCAATCAGCCCTGCTGGAATGGGTAAAGCACCCCACAGCTCTCTGTCTAAGCAGCACAAGGAACAAAGGCAATGGAAGAAACACTACAAAATCCAGGGAAATGTCTGTGGAAACAAGTCAGTTTGATACTGACGCTGTATGTGACTTTCAGCTCTGTCAAATCTGACACTGTTGTTTTCAAAAACATGCATGCCAAGTTTAAAATTCCAAACCCATGGGCATTACCCTCAAATACTCCTAAAGTTATAAAATGAAGTCAGCATGTTGCACAGTGGTTAAACCCTTCAAAATTTTAGACACCTCTCTTGCATAGTCAGAGCCATGGCACCATCATCATCAGGACCTTCAGACCCTGCTGGACTGGGAGAGATAAAATCGCCTCTGGTTTTTCAGCTACCAGCGATGGGCTGGATGGAATCCCCAATGGGCACATTCAACAACAATGCTATGCTCTCTCCCCTGGGGCGGGCTACACTGTGGCTTCCAGATTAAGTGAGAGCCTAAGTGAGAGGCAACTGATCTGCAGCCCTGAGAAAGAGCCGACCAACGCACCACATGCGTGCCCTGACACTGGGCTTACCTGATGGGGTGCTTCTCTCCATGCACTGCTTCTGAAGGTCCAGGCTCCGCAGCTCCTCTGTACTGGCGTATTTCATGACAGAGTTGATGGAGGTGAGGGTGCTGATGAGCTGTGAATTCAGAGATCCAATCTGGGAGTGGGGCTCCCCAAAGGCTTCTGCCAATTCAGTGTAGTTTTCAGCAAGCAGTGTCTGCTGCTCCTGCAGCAGCTTCTGCACACGTTCGATGTAGTGATCCAAGCCTGTCCTCAGCTCAGGTGGAGGCAGAGGGCTCCCCAGCTGACCACTGACTGGGTCGCGCACAGACTCTCCCCCAACACCTATGCTCCTGGTGCCAGTCGGGACAACTGGCAAGGGAGGGGGTCCACAGGCAATGCTCCTCATTTTCAGACCAACCAGGTAGTTCTCATAAACACTTATCTGTCCAATGCCACAGTCTTTGGTTTTTATTGCAGAAGGCTTTTCAAAGCCAGAGTGGCTGGAGAGCACGGTGCCCACTCCAACCGAACGCATCTTAGCAGACACGTGTATGTCCTTCACCCGGCCATCCCCTACTGCCACACTCCGCAACTCCACACCGTCCGTGCCGGTCTGCTTATCACAGCTGCTCAGAGTGGTGTTAGTCCCACAGTCTGCCAGGCAGGCCACCTCCGTGCTGGTGCTCTGGCTCACCATCTCCAAAGCAGTGCTGGTTTGCTGGCTAGCTGTGGAAGGCACGGCCATCACCATCGCCTCTGCCCTGGGTACAGCCTCTGTGGCTGTTTCACGAGACACGTGTTCCTTGGGCACACAAACCACCACATTCACTGAGCAGTCCCCGCAGCCCACAGACCTCACTGCTCCAACCACTTGTGCCATCTGGCCAGGGCTCGGCACCTCTGCCGGCTCCTCTGTGTTGATGCCTGTCTCACAGACGCTTGTCTCTGTGCCCACTGACTTATCATGCAGCTCCATGGACCCCCCTGTACCCTGATCTTGCACCTCGGCTCTCTCCCTCACCAGCCATCGGCTCATCAGGAGCTCGGGGCCCGCAGCCGTGCTCCGCATGGCAGGTCTGCAGGAGGTGCCAATGCTGCTCGTCTGCAGATGGTTTCCCACTGACGAATCAGCTACGTCCACGTGGTCTCCCACCATTTGGTCTCTCGTTTGTACAACAGCTTCCACCATTCTACTGACAACATGGGGCTGAGCCATCATGGCTTTATCCATCTTTTTTCTAGACCCAGCCGCCTGCAACTCCTGTTTTAATTTGGTCATTTCCCTGTCATGGGTGGTTTCCTTTAACTGAACCTCTAGTCTGTAGATCTTCTCCTTAAGGGCTTCGATGGTCTGCTGCTGAAGCTCTATCTCTTTCTCGACCTCTGTAGACAATCCAAGCATGGCCTCTGTCACCCCAACTCCACACTCCCTCATTTCTTTCTCGGTTCCCACAGCTATTTCTTTGTGCTGCCTAGCAGATCTGTTGTATATAACAACATCGTTCATGTTCTCATCAGCACCCACAGCAACAGATCGGGCTTCTTTTGTCAGGCTTTCTCTGTTCACCCGAAGGTTTGCCGGACTTTCATAGTTGCTATCTTGGATTTTTTTCTCCAGGGCTTGCATCTCAGCAGTCAGCTGCCTGAACTCCTCTATCCTCTGAGAGCTCTGCTCCACACTCTCCATCTCTTCCTCACAATCTATATACAGTTCTCCACCTCTTCTCACCTGAGACATGTGTTCCCACTGCTCAGCATTTCCTGCACTGTAGGATCGCTTTCTGAAACCGTATGTGTCATTTTGAGTGGCCTTCCTGTGGCTTTTGAGTTCAGCCATCATGTGCCTCTTCTCCTCCTGCAACACTGAAATTTTGACCTGCAGCACAGGAATAGTCTTGACTTGCTCCTCGAGCTCCTTGAGACGCTTGAGGGCAACTGCCATTTGCTCCCTGATGTGCTGCAGATGCACCGGGCTCACGTTGGTGACCGGTGTGGATATTCCCGAGCTCATGGGGCTGTGACGAATGGAACTGCCCAAGGAGGAGCTGAAACAGGCACCATAGTCGCCGTTCCCCTGATACCCATTCTGCAGGTGCTGAGACACATGACCATACCCACCGGATCCCACAAAAGAGGGGAGGGAGCTTGTGGAGCCCATGCCTCCAAAGCTGGAAAGCCGAGGCCTGCGGATGTCTCCAGGCGTGACCTGCATCATCCTCTCCTGCTCCAGTCGCCGCCGTGTTTCCATGAGGGTTTTGGTTACAAGGAGGTTATGCCGAGGAGGCTGGGGGGAGGGAGGAGGAAGCTGTTTATTCTCTGGGACAGTTAAGTAGGTAGGAGATACTTCAAAGGAAACTGAGGGTTTTGCAGGGACGGACAAGGTTACTTGACTCCTCGCTGCCAAAGACTGCTTGTTCTCATCACTGTTAGATGAAGAGAGAGACTCTGTGGAGGTCCAGCCACTGCACCGGCCACCAGAGTTCTTGGTACCCACCGAGGCTGGTACAGCTTTCCTCCTCTTCCGTATATTTAGTTTCTTAATGGTATTCCCCTTTTGTATATCATCCACGTACTTCAGAAAATCCAAGTCTAGCTGGTAGCCATAAGGTGTTTCCACAAAATAGGGGTCTTTCCTTTCTTTTTCATCTTCTCCATTTATAGTAACTTCCTCTTTTTCTGGAAAAGAAGAAACAAAATCAGCATTCAGTAAACTATGCACTCACACACAAGCGTAGAAAGACGGGTGCTCACTGCACGCCAGAGGCAGAAACTGCTGCTGCAGCTCAGCGAATAGACCGACTTTCCGCTGACTGACCCTTAACACTAAATCCCGATCAAGTTTTTAAAAGTTAATCAGTCGGTTTTCAAATGCTGAGAAGTGCATACCCACATAAATGTGAACACATGCATACACACAGATAGTGCCTGTTAATGAAGGGGCACAGCCAGTAGCTCAAAGCTGTCCTTGCTCAAATCCTTCCAGTCTTCCCATGCCTCACCAAGCTTTCACACATGCTATGTTATCATGTAAAGACCACAGGATTACAACGTACCACACGAATCATCTGGAGCCCAACTTCTCTAAAGGGTGCATTCAAGCAGGCGATGGGAACTCTGACCCCGCTCCTTATGCAACTGATGCCATTAGACTTTACACAGCTCTGCAGCGCGGTTTTATGGCTCTGGGAAGTTTGCTCTCACCTCAGCTCATATTACTTCCACCAGCACCTCTGCCTCTTTCATTTTAAACTCTGTGAAGCTCCCACCGCCAGGACAGGGAGCAAGACCCCCTTCCAGCAGGGTCCCTGCTCAGGGACAAGCATCATACAAGAGGTGCACCCGCCTACCCTCCGGACGCAGGACTCACCTGTTCCCGAAGCAATCTAAATAAAACTTCAATACATCTGCTGGGTTTTCTCAGGCTGCGTATTTATTCGCAGCACTGCCATACAACCTGCTCCTCCCGGCCTCACACTTGGCAGGAGGAAAAATACAAATAAAGAAGAAGAAGAAAAAAAAAACCAAACCAAAACAAAAAACCAACAGAAAAACAAAAACGGAAAAACAACTACTGCAAGTTATGCGCCGGAGGAATAATAAAAGCCGGCTTTCCGGTTACCTGACTTAGCCACATGTCTCTGCCCCCACACCGCAAATTTTCCAGCCACGTATGGCTGTCCCAGCCTCATGTGTCACACGGCGGAGCCCTGCCTCCCTCCGGCTCGCTCCTGCTTGGCCCCATAAGGAAGAGCCGTCCGCCCCCGCGCTCCGCCCGCCGCGCTGCCGCTCCGCGCCTGGCCGCGCGCTGCGCGCTGCCCTCCGCTTCCAGAAGCGCAGCTCCGGCTGCCGCGGCTCCTTAAAGGAATATAAGCCTCGGGGAAGGAGGAGGTACGGGGCAGAGAGGAGGGGAAAAAAAAAAAAGCAGCTCTCGACTTACTGCAACTACAGGAAGTGACTTAATGTTGTACTAAAAAGGTTTTCGGCGGGGGGGGGAAGCTCCTGTTTTTCCAGTCTCCTTGGCATACTTAAGAAAAGCTTTGCCTACAGACAGTGCAACTGCTTTCATGGCGATCCGTCGTGCTTTTATCTACCACAAGACATCCCGAACGACAGATGGGTGCAGGACGCTGCTCAGAAGAGCCTACCATGCCCGGTTCGGGAAAAGAATAGGATGGAGGCACCGACACAGGCACGCATATTTGAGAAGCGCAGCAGTGGGGCCGACCGAGTCACCTTAGTACCTCGGTTCTGCAGTGTAGACAGACGGTTCGACAGACACAAACAACCCCTCCAGACCGCATGTTTGTGCTGAAAGACCAGAGTGTCAGTATGGTGTGGTATTTACTTACAGATACACCCAAAATAGCCATCTAAATACCACTGGAAGCAAAAATACATGCATACAAAACCACTTCAGACACATAAGGACACACAGCTCAGTTCTGTCCAGGAGGACTGCCTCAATGTCAGGCAGGGACTCCAGGACTCCCACTGCCAAAGAGAGTATGAGAGCATATTCTCTAAATTACTCCTCTTCCTCCCTGAAGTCAGTACTCTGTTCCCAGATTCTCACCCTGGCTCAATTCCCTGCAGACAAACAACTCTTCTTTCCACACCCCACAGCTCCACACCCTAGGTTGGTCCTGCCTGCACCCTAGGTTTGTCCCCACTCTCTCCTTGTCCTTCATTCCCTGTACCCTTCTGGGTTCTTTTTGCCTTCTCATAGTTTGGATTTCTCAACCGTTTTCTCTATTTACATCCATTTGCTTGCACCACCAATTACAGACCAAAAACTGGTCATACTCTCACCCCTCATCTCAGGTTTGGTTCTAGTCACTTTACCCAGCCCATGTAAATTGAAGCTCCATCAGTTGTACCTACGGTCCCATTTTCCCCAGTCCCTTTCCTTTGCTTGTCTTGGTCCTTGTCTTCCTACCCAGCAACACCTCTGATTTTCCCATCGCTACACCAGTGAAGTCAAACAGTTTCTCTAAACTGTCCTTGGGCACAATGCATAAGTGTTGGACAGGGGAGGGAAGAACAGACTCTTCCTCTTTGGAGGGCCTAGGACGTTAGAATTAATGCATCTTTGGAAAAAATATTCATAAAACCTCTAAAAAGACATGCAAATCTCATATTCAGTCCTGGGAATCAAACTGGGATCTCATGTATTTTCTTCTTCATGGAATTAAGATGGCTCAACAGAAACATGTAAAAAATTAATAGTAATAAAGAAGCAGCCACACTGACACTGAATCCCTCACTAAACTTCTCCACAGCACGTGCAGACAGCTCAGTGTCTTCCCAGTGGAATCTCTCTGGTCCTCAGCCTAAGCTGGCAGCACTGCCAGCACGCAGTTTGTATCTGGCGCAGCACAGGACAGTGCGTGGAGCTGACTGCCTCCTGCTTCTTAAAACAGCACGGTGAGCATTCCACCAGCAATCCCAGTATTGTCAGTTGATCCCTGGACACGCTTCTTGATAACGTTAAGACAAACGGGGAGCAGGCATGCAATCCACTACCACCAACACAACACTGATGCAGCGTGCAGGAGCTGTGCCAAGCCTCTGAGCATTTTGTTGTCTGAGAGAAAGGGCCAAAATGGGTGTGCCTGTTAAACATGAAACAAAACAAAATGGGTGGCTGTTTTGAAGCAATAAAAATGGTTTTGTTGGTTCTAAAAGGGGGAAAAAAATCTAATAAAAATGAAATTAATAAAAGCCTGGTAAGGGTGCAGCCCTCCTCTCCAGCCCTTAGGTTGTGGCTGAACCATGGATACACTTACTTCCTCGCTTTGGTGGGTGAGTACCAAGTGCTACACCAGCAGGTACCCCAGATTAACCTCAGAGGAAGCAGTGTCCCTTCATGCCCAAAGACCTCTAGTGAGCAAAAGATTCCTATGCCCACACACATGGAAGTATTGCAGCAAATACCACACAGTACTAACACTTTTGTTAGGCTCCTGGTCGCATCCTTGGCCAGTTGATTATGGACACTGCTGAAGTTAGAACTATTCCCTAGCCTCTGTAGTACATCAGGCAAGTATTAATCACATGTGCAGATGCACAAACACATACACTTTTGTCTGTACAAGTGCTGCAGACACTCTTGTTTTCATAGAAAAGGAAGGTTGGAAAAGACCTTTAAGATCATCAAGTCCAAATGCAATGAGACACAAACGCATCATGTTTTAAAGTCAGTACCAGTGAAGAAGAACACTCTGTGAAGCATAGAGACCTCATTGTGGTACTGTCATTATTAATGCGTTTCTCCAGAAGTACACAAAGACTTCATTTCCCTCACCCTGCTACAGGATAACCATGGGCAGGACACAAGTAGCATTTAAAAAATGTACTCCTCAATTCTAACTTTCTGTACTGCTGGGACTGGCTCTGTCCAAACATTCCAGTCTTGCCAACTTCTATTAAATTATATCCTATCCAATGCACTACACAAGAACATCAGTATATTAAAATATTGAGTCAGCTCTACCTGAGTCCACACTAATCATGGCAGATTCCAGACCAGGAGAACTGGAAAAAGAATAGAATATTTAGTTTCTCTGCTATAGGACTTCTCAGGAAGACAAGAGCAAGGGAAATGTGGGCACACACTGAGTTTTGCTTCTGCAAGCTAGAAAAACTTTATTGTAGGGCTGCCTTGGAGGGTCCTAGAAGAGCAAAGAGAAGCAACTGAAGATGTATTTCAGACACTGAAAGTCTGAGGTGCCTTGAAAAATACAGACATCCTGCCTGCTCTCCCCATCTGGTTATGATATCTGATCTAATGCGTTTTTATCATGGATCTGACTGCTACTAAAGTAGTCTTTTTCACTGAAATATTGTTATGAATAACAGTCTCCTTACAGAGTTATGGCATAAGACAATTCATGAAGAATGCTGCAAAGGAAAAAAATACAGGGGCAATAGTTGGCATAAATGTAGTCAAATCAGTATTTGTATATGCTCAACTTCAATTTGAAAGGTTATCTGGGGCAGGAAAAGGAAGTAAAAAAAAAAAAACGTTCTGACTTTTTGATTCCTTATTACAACAGAGAATAAATTGGTGAATTTTCCCCTTCTCCACCCACCTCCAAAACACTATTGTTCTTTTCCTTTTCTTCTCTTTACCATATATAAATGACTATCAGCCTCACCTTCTGAAAGGTCAAAACTCATGAGGCCAAGCACTTTTTTAAAAAAAAAAAACAGCCCAGAACTGAATATTTGACCATTTTTCTTTCATTCTCCCTTTCAAGTGTTTCAAGTTGGGATTCCTGTTTGCAGTTAAAGCACGAAGCAGCAGTGTGAGGAACGCCACAGGTGTGGAGTACACGCTGTCCCAGCTGGCTGCTCATCTTCTGCAAGGAGGAGAAGCACAACAGCACAGCAGTCAAGCCACCAGGCTGCTCACAATCATTCCCTAGTGCTGGGTGCTGGCCTCAGCCACCCTTCCTGCAGCACCAGGCTGTGGTGCTGGGACAGCCCAGCTCTGCTTGTACAAGAACGCTGCGCAACTGCACAACTGCCCAGAACGCTACGCTGTACTGTGGATGTGGCTGATAACACCTTCCTCTCTTCTGCCATGCAAAACCAACCAATAAATACTGCCTTGTAAGGAAAGTAATCTGTTTTGCTCATACTCAGCATCAGTTATGCCCCAAGCAATGTGATTTAACTCCTGATGCACATGATACTGTGGGGTACTACAGTCCAAACCGGAACTCCCCAGCCAGAGAGGAATAACAGACCCTGCTACCAAACACACACTTAACAGGTATGGAGGATTCTCCTGTTACAGAGGAGCATTTACTGCACATTTTACCAAACAAATAAATCTCCAGTGTAAAATGTTTGCTGCAAATTTAATCTGAAAGAAAAATGAGGAGTAGAAAACTGGGAAAACATTTATATATGGTTTTTAGATTACTTTTCAAAATTTATGTGTCAATACCCTAGCTGGAGAGCTGACTTTTAAACCTGACATCTAAATACTCAGTGCTTAGAGTGGGGTTGTAATCAGAAAATGGGGGATAGCAACTTCCCTGATAATAAAAGAGAAGGGCTGAAGCTGCACCACTGTATAATAAACAGGGTTTTATTTCATGATGTAGATGCTCCAGCTCAGATACCCGCAGCAGTAAGCCGCAGAGATGTGAATTAAGGACAGTACCTTAAGTCAATGAACATAAGCAGCATCAGTTGAAGAGAGATGGTTCAGATTGCAGCTGTGTTTTGCTTGTGGTGTGAACACAAACACGAGGGCACTGGGCTAAGATGGCTCGTTTACCATGCAACATTGGTAAAAGAAGGAATTTGAAGAATCGATCTGCTCTTCTAATACCACGCTCTTTCTAGAAACATGATGATTACAACAGAAGAAGAAACAATCACAGCCACAATGCAAATAACATTAAAAGCATCACTACATGCCCTCGTAAAAAGTGCCTCTCCAGCTTTCTTGCAGGCCCTTCCGTAGGTACTAAGAATGTTGCTGGAAGGTCTCCCTGGAGGCTTCACTTCTCCAGGCTGAACAACTCACATTCTCTCAGCCTGTCTTCATAGGAGAGATGCTCCAGCCCTCTGGTCATCTTAATTACCCTCCTCTGAACTCACTCCAGCAGGTCCATATCCCTCTTACGCTGGGGGATCCAGACTTGGACACGGTATTCCAGGTGGGGTCTCACAAGAGTGGAGGAAAGGGGGAGAATCACCTCCCTTGACCAGTTGGTCACACTTCTGTGGATGCAGCCCAAGATGCAGTTGGCTTTCTGGGCTGCAGATGCACATTGCTGGGTTATTCAGAGCTTCTTGCCAAACAACATCCCCAAGTCCTTCTCCCCCAGGCTGCTCTCAATCCATTCTCTCCTCAGCAGACTGTATTTGTGCTCAGAATTCAAATACTTTGCACAAGTCCAGGTAGATGACATTAGTCGATCTTCCCCCGTCCCACCAACCCCCCCACGGAAGGCCCCCAGATTTGTCGGGCATGGTGTGCCCTTAGCAAAGCCATGTTGGCTGTCAGCATCCACCTCCTTATTTTTCATGTACATCATTTTCAGGAGGATCTCCTCCATGATCTTACTTTGCACTGAAGTGAGACTGACTGGCCAGCTCTCACTTTGGTACTGGTGATCAGATGGAAGCACTAGTCTGGATGTCCCACTGTCACCTCCTCCTCAGGGGTCAATTCCTCAACCGCAGAACTATTTCTTAAGCTTGCAGACGTGAAGAAGAGACTCTAGCTTTTATTTCTCTTTTTAGTACATGTTTGCCAGCTATGACGGAGCATTTTGGTATCCCATAGAAAATGCTCAGAATGCTCACCAGCCAGCTAATCAAAGGAGCATATATGTAGTGAATAGCCTTTTTGGTGTTAGAATGGGGTCTTTCAAGGTCACATTACCTATTTTTACACCATTAAATGTTTTCTTTCACATAGTACAAAAAGACTTACCTACAGAATTTACATCTGAACATCATTAACCACAGCTAGAAGTTATTTCTGTGAGTTGAAAGCAAAAACCACCTTCCAAAAACACACCTCTTAACCCTCTCTAGTGCTTTTAGTGTCTAAAACTTTTACTTCAGGAATCTCTGAACTGAAAACTTGCAGCTCAAACAAAAGTTCATTTAAACTAGAACATACATACTATAAGAAAGCTGTGGAAATTAATTAGCCCTGAATAAAGAAATAATATTTTTTATGAGAAGTATGTTCCTGGGGAAGTAAAAAGCACAATCACCTTGAGAGTGACTGCAAAATGCCCCTCTACCAAAATTCACAAAATCTACTTTATATTATTGACAGCTCCCTTATTTGAGGCTGATAATAAATCTCCTTTTCAACACACTTGGAATAGCTCTATATCTGGCACTTCTGTGCTGGGACATCTTGTGTGTGCAGCACCTCAATGCCATTAACCACAAAAACTAAGAGGCTAGGCTGTTTTGCCTCCATCCCAGTTTCTGACTCACAAGTCCCAAGGGCAGTCAAACTACGAGCAGCAGGAAGCAGGGCATGGGTGGGAAGGGATACAGTCATTAGCTTAGTCTGCTAAGTGCCCCACCAGCAGCAAGGACAGAGCAGAAACCACGGTGGTGACCGCTCCTGTTACCAACAGCACTGCCACCTCTGGACAGAAGCAACTGAAAACAGCGGCCACTTCGGCAAATTGCTCTCCACCTCTGGGTGTCCTGTGGCTTTGAGCATGACCAGCAGGTCCACTATCGGGCAAGTCAGAAACAGCCTTAGTTGCATTTCACTGATGTGCTTCCTAAATCACCCTCCACCTATGCCCCATTAATGCTCATGTCAAGCAATGTGACTGAGAAGGAAACAGCTTGTCTTACACTGAAAGCAAACCACTGAATTGGTGATAGGGGCTCAGTTGTCTCAGACACAGAAAATGCTCTCCCCTGAAAGACGAGCATTTCCTCATAGTGAACTTAGCCTCCTGCTCTCTCAGTTATCACTGGGAAGAGCAGCGAGGTGTCAACACTCGTCCTTTACTTTTGTACTTGAAATGGGGGGCATCTCTGTCCTGTTTACTTATGCTGGAAAACTAGATGCCAACATGGCAAGTCCAAACCAGTATGAATTTATTCTTTTCAAGCACTTGATTCCCTGTGCAATTTTTTCATCTTGCAGTATTTGTCTTCTTGAAAACTGTCCTTCATCGTTCCCTGAAGTATTTATTCATTCACATTCTACTGTGTGCATGCTTTTTGGCTCTGAGCACATATGGGAAAAATGAAGAGCATTCAATGTAAAGATACTCTCCAAATCAGAATAGCTCAGGCCTGCCAAAATAATATAAGTTTTTTAATAATGTAAGGCAAACAGTAGATACTAATCTCAAGTTCCTCACAGCCTGGGAGAAAGACATGCAAAGTGATCTCCTGAATTCAGTGGGAGAGAAGTTCAGTTTCAGACCACCATGGCCCTCTCTCTTTTAGGAAAATGCATCCCAAAAGATCTGAGCTTCAGACCACCATAGTCCTTCTTTCTGTAAATACATCCCAATGGATCTGGGCTGTGTCAGCCAGTGATGCTGATGACCGTGAGGTTGACTCTCAGTGTTGGTGAAGCACCTTACTGTCCTCTGTGACACAGGAGAAACCCCATAGCTCCCTTACCTCACTTGCCAACCCTGGCAAACATGGCACACCCGCCCCTCTCTTCCAACAGTACCTCATCCCCTGCTGCTTTACACTACTTCATTGTCACAATAAAAGTGACAAACGGAAAAATAGTTCCAAAGTCCAGGGCTTGAATCCACATAGTAGGATGAGCTTCACAAAACTCAGGTAAAAGGCTGGTAAAGCAAGAGAGGAGCAAACCCCCAAATTTTTCTCTTCCTTTCTTATTTATCCAAATCGAAGAAGTCATGGATGCAAGCTGGGTGTTTAACTGAAAACGCCTTTTAACACAAAGGTGCATCAGTGTTTCCTGCTGAAGCACAAGCAAAGAAGGCTGTATTCGCTTTCTATCCAAGAACAACTGAATCACAAAACCAAAATATTTAGATTTATAATGTCATTACCCTTCTGTGCTTACAAATCTCTGAAGAGAGGAGAAGTGGAGAACAGATACATAGGGCTATTGTAACAGGAATAACCATCAGGAAAGAACCTGGACTCCTGGGATATAAACCTGCTGTGCAGTATTAAAACTGATTTACAGTTTCAGTTTTGTCTTACAGCTGTGCACAGAGTGGAAAAATGGAAGAATTGTCTTCTGGAAGAATGGTTCAACAAATATTTGTTTTTATGAGTCCTGCAAGGACATTATTTTGTCACATGCTTGCCTCCACAAGAAATATGGTTTATGCTGCATAATCAGTATGATATTTCAAATACTGGGAATTGTTCTCTCCTCCCCTTCTTTATTTTAATCTAGTACTGATTCCTTCTATGAGATGTGTATTGCTTTCCAAACTTCAAAAGCCTAAGTGATTTGCATTTGCCAAAAAAACTGAAAGCTTTTCCTCTACATTTAAAATAGTTCAGAACAACAAACTGATTTTTTCAAAAAAGTTAAAAAAGCATCACCAGATTGAATAAGGGAAAGGTCATTATTATAATTAATTCTTTATGTACATTCCAAATAACTAAAACCAGTGGTTTATATTTGAAAGTCTATGAAAAATATTCAAAATTAGCCACTTGGAGGGCAACAGCTACCTTTCTGCTTTTGAAGTGATGCTTTGCAGCAAATCGGTGCGCAGCCCCGCTCCCTTCACTAGAGCTTTCACAACGCCGATCTTCCATAAGAAAACCTGGGCTTGTTGGAGGAAACAAACTGCTCTATATATAAGGACAAAAACAAAGAGGCTACCAGAGGTGCCTGGAACCCCAAGTGCAAACTCCGTTCAGATGGCAGCACTTGTGAGACAAACTGACTAACCTAGCACCGTTAAAAACCTGAGAAAACCCCTCTACCATCCCAACTTAATATCCTATCAGAACATCAGGGGCTGGTTTTAGCAGAGCCAGCCCCTCACCCAAGCCCATTCAAGGGCCTCACTCACCGATCCACGAGAAGCAAACCCCTAGATGTTACCGTGTTCAGTTTTTCAGCAAATTAAGTCTGAAGCACACTTTCCTTTGCCTTAAAGGGACTGCATAGTCCTGACACATCAGCAGGCAGGGAGCCCAGTGGTTGCTACAGAGCATTTATTTATACTCATTTGGAATTTCCTGAGACAGTCCCAGCCCGGCAGCCAGCCCAGCCCAGCGCCAGCAGTTTCCTTCACAGCACTCCACATGCTGTGCAATGCCTCTGGTTCCCCAAGGGTTAAAATACATGAAATGCGCAGCAGGACAAAAGGAACTGTACCAGATGACACACCGAAATGACGTTGGGTTTCTGGTTTTGTTTCTTTCTGAAGAAGACAGATTTAATTCCCAAAAGGGAATTACAAGTTCAGGTCACTTCTCTTACACTCTGTGTTCTCCCTTCCTCCCAAAGCCCTTCACCCCCACCCACCTCTCTTATTTCTCACTCCCACATGTGGACTGAGAGCACAGAAAGGTTCATTGATATAATTTGGGCAGAACAATTACCCCTGTTGTAACCACCACTGCTTGCAATTTTGTCTGTGTTACATTCAGTCTTGTTTTATTTATGCTTCTCAAAGGCAGGTTATAATTTGAGGGATAAAAATAAAAACTTTTAGTATATGTTTTCCTTTTTTTCTGAAACACAGCCAAAATATACAAGATATCCTTCATGCTAGTAAAAGCACTTTGAAAACAATGCACAAACATATCTGATTTTTGCATATTCAATTTTCTTGTTTCCACATAACACCCAAGTATTAACTCAAGTAAGGATAACTGGGATTCCAGATGCAAGAAGACTCACTTCTAAGCATCATGAAAAGGGCCTCACAGCCCTCAGCTCCATCTCTCTTCACCTCTGCTTACAACAACAGTTGCTGTTAAAAGGTGACAGACTCATTTAACAAGTTCCTAAGAATTCACAGGACTAAAGGAAAATAACTTTTTTTCCATGTTTTCCATGCAGATTCCCAAGAACAGTTAAAAAAAAAGGGAGGGGAGGATTTCTCAAATCTCAAGGAATTCTCAAAACAATTTCCAAGGTCTCTGTAGATTGAAAGAGCTGTGCTTCAAACAGAAGTATGATCTTGTGCTGAAATGGCAGGAGCAAGGTCCAAGTTCTCCACAATGCCTTCAGCTAAAATTGCACAGACTTCCAATAAAAGTGTTTCCTGAATGTCTGATGGTTTCAGTGGCATTTAATATGAAGCAAAGTACTATACAATACTTCCAGGCATCAGCTTTTGGACTCTAAAGTAGGTCCTGCCCTCTAGGTAATTTTAAATTATTTCCTTGAATTACAAGTCATTGATGTATCCAGTATAAAACATGAGCTCACAAAAAAAGTCCGAAGAACCCAACTTTTTTCACCTATGGACCGCAAAGGTATTGAATTTTAAATTAACTTGGTTTGGTCTGTGCTCTAACCACCCTATGCATGAAGAAAAGCAGCTCTCCATAAAATATTATTTGGGAACAGTTCCTAACCATGATTTGAAGTTTCTGGTAGAAGACAGAGAAACTCTAGGGCAGCTGACAACTCAACCCATGCTTTCAGTTCAGACAAAAAGCAAAAATTCAGCCCTTGAAACACTGCCTGGAGCCTGCAGCCATCACTTTGTGCTTGCTGCTTTTCAAGCCCTATCTTTCAACCAGCCAGGTGAGAATAAGCAGTGCACAGCAGCACTGGGTGATAGTGGTGGGCATCTCCAGCTCCATCAGCAGGTTCTTCACACCAGGCAGGGGAGATCATGAAAACAGCCATATAGTTTTCGGTTATGAAAACAAACGTGACACTTGGAATAGGGAAGCGGAGAGAAGAGAGTGGACAGAACATTCTTCTCAAGAGTTAGGATTCTGCTCAAAGAAAAAAAAAATCTTAACATTATATGGTTTATTTTTTCTAAAAAAAGACAGCATGATATCCTGTTTAGAGAAGAACAGATTTTAGCAGCTGTCTCCACATGCTCCATCTGTTTATCATTACTCTGCGGTTTTGAGGGCTCAACATTTGAACAGGCACTTCATCAAGTCATGCACCTTGAGTGGACTGTTCTCAAAACTCTGTTAACTCAGTGGGCTGAAAAAGACCTGCAACGAGTGCATGTAATAACCCATAATGTGTATCGGCACATCAGCTCTTGTCCAGCAATTCAAATATGGAGGCACACGTCTGGGTTTGCACCAGTAAAACCTAAAAGCAAAGAGCATATATGTATTTATTTTCTTGGCCTTTGAGACCATTAAAGTGTCAAATAAACTCATTCAGCTACTGTTTGCAGTAGAAACAAAACTGAGGTCAGAGCACAGCTCCCCAGCGACCAAAAAACCTGACTTGGTCTGAAGCAGAGTAAATGTAAGGTTTGGTGTATGGGCAGCCATCCAGCTGATAAATTCTTATCTAAAAAGCAGGTTATTTCACACCCTCTTTGAAAACAAAAGGCAGAGAAGGCACAATGGATCTGTGAAAAGCGATGGATGAAACACAGCTCTTTAAAACACACGCCTCCAACAGACCATTTCCTCAGCAATGGAGTGGCTCTGCTTGGAAAGAATGAAATAATCTGCCTGATTACAGTGATCCAGTCCAGGGGAGCACAGCGCTCAGCCATACCCACCACTGTCAGGTTTATGTTCCTATCCCCAAAAACAGTTGCTGCATTTTGATGAAGGCTGGATATGGTGTCCTTCTAGATTTTAGTTTGTGAGAGAGTGGGCATGTGCTATTTTGTTTTTTTTTCTTTACAGCCTTGCAGAATTTGGCAGCTGATTTCCACAGAATGATTTAAAACCTGCTAGCCATTGAGATCAGACATAAAACTGATCTGGCCCAGCCATCTTCTCCCTAACAGATGCCTCTTGAGGGGCATGAGAAGAAAGCAAACATACAGCAACATTTCTCCTCTTGGTATGCAGAAACCTGCAACCCAAAGACTTCCCAAGCTGGGGTGGTCCAGGATGAGTTTTAAGTCACAGTGTCAAATGTATGTTTTCAGGTGCAACTGATAAACGCACCCCATATTATCATTACGTGTCCATCTAGTTTAGCTTCACACAGAATGAACTTCAACTACTTGGTGTGTCCTCAGGTGAGGAACGATTCCTACTGTTCTCCCAATGTGACTGCTTGGGAAAGCTTATGGTAAGAAGTCTTGTTGTGGGAGCAAGTAGACTGTTCAAGCCTTCAAATCGGGTGAATTTTTTTTTTTTCTTAGAATCATAGAATCACAGAAATTTTTAAGTTGGGAAAGACCTTTAAGATCATCAACTGTTAACTCAGCACTGCCAAGTTCACCACTAGAATATGTCTGTTCCCAAGCACTGCGTCTACACTTCTTTTAAGCGCCTCCAGGGATGGTGTTCCACCACTTCCCTGAGAAGACTGTTCCAAGCTCGGCAAGCTTTTTGGTGAAGAAATTTTTCCTAATATCCAACCTTCCCCAGCACAACTTGAGGACTTTTCCTCTCATCCTGTCGCTTGTTGCCTGGGAGGAGAGTCCAAACCCCACCTGGCTACAGCCTCCCTTTCAGGCAGTTGTAGAGAGTGATAAGGTCCCCCCTGAGCCTCCTTTTCTACAGGCTCAACAACCCCAGCTCCCTCAGCTGGTCCTTAAATGACCTGTGTTCCAGACCCTTCAGCAGCATTGCTGCCCTTCTCTGGACATGCTCCAGCAGCTCAATGTCCTTCTTGCAGTGAGGGACCCAGAACTGAGCACAGGATTTGAGGTGTGGCCTCACCAGTGCTGAGCACAGGGGGACAATCCCTGCCCTGCTCCTGCTGGCCACACTATTGCTGATCCAGGCCAGGATGCCATTGGCCTTCTTGGCCACCTGGGCACAGCTGGCTCATGTTCAGCTGCTGTCCCCAGCACCCCCAGGTCCTTTTCCTGTGGGCAGCTTTCCAGCCACTCTGTCCCAGCCTGTGGCACTGCCTGGGGTTGTTGTGACCCAAGGGCAGGACCCGGCTCTGGGCCTTGTTGAACCTCACACCACTGGCCTTGGCCCATTGATCCAGCCTGTCCAGATCCCTCTGCAGAGCCTTCCTACCCTCCAACAGATCAACATTCCTGCTGGAGCTGGTGTTGTCTCTAAACTGCATGAGAATGCCATCGATGTGCCCTCACCCAGATCATCCATAAAGACATTACACAGGACTGGCCCCAGTACTGAGCCCTGGGGGATGCCACTGGTGACTGGCCACCAGCTGGATGTAACTCCATCCACCACCAGTCTCAGGGCCTGGCCATCCAGATGGTTTTTTAGCCAGTGAACAGTGGGTAAAGCCATTGAGCCATGAGCAGCCTATCTCTCCTGGAGAATGCTGTGGGAAGCAGTGTCAAAAGCCTTACTTAGTCCAGGTAGAAACATCCACAACCTTTCCCTCATCCACTAAGCAGGTCACCTAGTCAGACAAGGAGATCAGGTCAGTTAACCAGGACCTGCCTAATGGGATCCATGGGCAAGATTACAGGTCCTATTAATGTACCAGGTAATTGATAAACTGATAAAATAGTGCATGCAGTGCATCACACAGTAGCAGGACTGAAGATGGACAGTAAAGCTGGACTGGATGAGGAGATGCCACACACAGTTTCACAAAGAGATGTCTCTCCTGCTGCTGTGCTGGTGTCTTGTTCTGTGGGCTGAGATGGTCTGGCTGAGCAATGTTTGTGTTTACAGAGTTGAAGTCTTACAAAATTCTCTGCAAAGGGACAGGTAAGTGATTTTCTCAGAATTGTCAACAGTGTGTTTTCCACAGCACTGAAAATGGGTTGTGAGGAAGCAGAGGCAGAGGAGGGTTGGGTATCAGTCTGCACTCCTCAGGGTACAGACATGGAGAAGTCCCTGTGCATCCCTGGGGTGAGCTGGGGTGAAGCCAAGCACTGGAAAAAGGCACTGAGATAAGTATTAGGGAACAAAAAAGGAAGGAGGAGCATTCTGGATGGCAGACACACTGTCTGAGAGAGAGGAAGGGAACAGGACTGTAACTAATGATGACGAGGGAGAATGGTGAAAGTCTAAAGGGCGATGCAGTGGATGCACAGCCATGTAAGCACACTCAAGTCCTGGCAATCTTAGAAGCTATATAACAGCCATCTGTCTCCATATACAAAAAACAGAGAACAGGAGCAGAAAAGAATTCTTCTAGACAGGAATACCTTTCTTCAGCTTTTTTAACTTTATAACTTAAGATATGGAAAAAGATATCTAAAATTAAAGAATCACAGTTCTGCTGGAGGGAGAGGAGAAGAGGGGAGGGGTAGAAAGGACTTAGCCATGGACTTACTGAAGTAAAATACCCTGGTGATATTTGTAAGTCCTTGAAACCTGACTGCCCTGATCTTGTCTTTATGCTTGTATCATATGCAAACATTAGTCCACTTTTTTCAACCACGGCCATGCGCTTTACTGCATTTTCTTGCACTGTACTCTTTTTCTTGAATGCTGCACATTTTAGATTTACCAAGCAGTGTACATGAAGTGTTAAAAATGGACCTATTTGCTAGTATTAGACCTGAAATTCCAGTAACAGCAGCAGAGTTGCACAACTGTTTCCTTTCTATTATTTGATCTGCAAACCATATGACAGTGCTCCAGGCAGAGAGGTTGGTTGTGTGAAGCAAGGGTAGGGAAGGGGCTAGGAGTACATCAACAACACGCCCCTCAGCAGTAAGAGACTACTCCAGACAAGGGATGTCTGGTTTACATCGGGAGTACAGTCTGTTCCCAATTATCAGGTAATTTGATCCTCGTCCTAATCTGACCAAACCTTAAAACCCAGATACTAAAAAGTCAGTGTCCTCCATCTTCCCCCCACCCCCCTTTCAAATAAATACTGAAGGGCAATACAAAAATACCAGACAGGTCCTGTATGTTGAAGGAAATCAACATGCTGTTGTAAAGAAAAAAGATACAGGAATATATTAATTTAAAAAAGAAGAGACAATCACATAAAACATTAATTACAGTGCAAGATAACTAGGGAGGAGACATTTGGCAAAACAAAGGGATGGACTGTGAGAAGGGGTAAGGGTCACATTACCTACTTCTACAGGTAAGAGGGCTTTGCAAAAGGTAGGGAAGGACAGAAAACATGAAAGAGTACAACTGGATTGCACACTCACCTACCTCTCCAAGGGTCTGAGCATTTAGTTTTGTCCAAATCTGTGTGAAGAGTCAGATGAAGATAATTCTCAAGAGACTGAGAATATGCTCTAAAGAGTTTTAGAGTTAAAGAGGTAGGGAGCAGGAGAGCCCTTTTTGATGTGGTAATTACCCTCAGACACCCCAACCTATATCCCACGACAGGGGTCAACCACTGCTTTCTGCTGATGTGGTCAGTGTAATTTCTGGATGAAATCAGAGGAGGGAATGGCAGAAAAAAAGGGGAGGATGGACACAAGCACACTTGTGTCCCAGAGCTCAGAGCTGGTTACACTGAGACATCCTGGCAGGAGTCTGTACTCTGCTACCAAGGGGAGTCATGTTACCACAGGAAGGAAATGGAGATACAGCAGCAATGCCAACGTGGGAAGTCCAAGTGCTCCCTCAGCCCCTAAAAGTGCTGTGAAAACATGATACAGGAAGGGCTGCCCTTCTGTCATCTCTAATACAAAGCCTTACAAATGGCTTGAAAGAGGGGGAGGAGAAAGGTGGCCACTACAAGAAGCTTCCCAAGGACTTCTGCTCCAGTAGTAATCCTTTTGTAAGGAACATATCTAAATGCAGGCACTCAAGTGTTTATAAACAGAAGAACAACCAACTGTCATCATGCTACTTCCATCCAAGTAATTTTCCTGAGGGACCATATACTTTTAAAGGGAACAAAATACCTTCCCTTCCCACAGGGAGGAGATTTATATGCATTATTCATAAACTGCTCTCTGCAGAAGAATCTGGGAAGTAAGGAATACTGTAGAATAGGTTGGGGGAAGATTTACTGAGTTGTGTATCTTGAAAGTGGGGAAAGGCAGACAATGAAGACAGAATAATTTTTCAAGTCTGGAAGAAGTTTATTCTTGGTGTTTTTTCTGTGACATGCGCCTGCCCTGCTACTGGTGCTTGCTCCTTACCCTCACCCCAGCTGCCACCAGACAGTGCAAAGCAGTGACTTCCACCATGAGAACTTAGGGGTTTTATCACCGTTAATCTCCAGTTCAGTAAGGCTGCACAGTACCACAAACAGCAACACATGCCTGAAGAGTCCCTAGAAAACTACTGGCTTTAAAATACAAGATGAGCACCCTTAGCTGCCTCCCAGGGTGTAAAGGGCGTGTATTTCCACAGGGAGCAGCAGCAGGCCACATGAGAACGTCCAGGTGCTGCCCAGACAAGTGCATCGCAATGGCTCAGAGAAGGAGAGCCTGCATTGCTCCATGAGAAAGCTTTCCTCACAGAGAATGAACACAGTCCTCTGCCTAGGTGAGATGTAAGAATCTTCTGGGCAGCTGCAGAAGGTAGTCCAGAACAAGTCACAGCTGCGGTAATCTCTGAAGAAAAGACAGATCAATTAAATCTGTTCTTTTTCTCAAGGCCACTTTGTCCTCCTGCAGGGCATCAGCATCTGCATATAATGGCTTTGTATCTTGGACCATCTATTTCCCACCACATGCTATTTCCATTTCTAAGGACTGGACTATCCAGAGCAGACTCCTATGTCCCCAAACTTCCTTTCTAACTTCTTCCTGATCCTTAACTTCCCACCAGAATCCAAAATCAGATCTGTAACACGTTCTTTGGGCAACAAATCCTGAGTAAAAGAAGATGCATGGTCCCTGGTCCTCTGCAGTCTCATAAAGGCCTTTAGGTTGGGCAAATGTAAGTCAGTGCATTTTTAAGCTTTCTGCTGCAGAGGCAAATGCACCCTTGGATTACAGGCATCAACTAGCAGTTGCAGAAACAATTATTAATTCAAGTAAAAAGCTGGCATTCACTGTGAGATCACGTGCATCAGCTCCAGTCATCTGTCCTTAAGGCAGATCTGGCATCAGTGAATGTACTACAGCATACTGATGACAATTTTGATATGACTTGTGATCAAGATTATGTGAAATCACTGGAGGCTCACTCACCCTTCTCCCCACAGATTTCAGGGTCCCACCCAAGCTTGTTTTTAAATACTGGGCACCACCAGAGTGACTCACAGGATCACTTGTGGGTGAGGCAGAAGCTGGATCCCAGTGACAGCCATCTGCCCATCCCAAAAGCTCAAGACTGCAGGCCAATTCAGCAGGCTCTCCTGATGGCATGAGCCTTTCGCCAGCTACCAGAAAACACTTGGGCATACACACATCTCCATTAATTCTGAAAGTTATTGGAAACAGGCTTGGAGCATGGTAGGGGAGGAATAGGTTTAAATAGTCTGTCATCACACAGTCCTGACTCAAACAAATTATCCTTGCATGGCTGATTTGCTAAAAATACAAACTCACCTGAATCCTGGTCACTTGCATCTGCTAAACGAAGCGAACTCAGAGGCTGAAGAGTGCAGAGCTTGGTGTGTCAGTGCACTGCAGTAACACCTCAGTGACAGCCACCCTGCAGGAAGCAGCAGGAGCAGCTGGCAGCTTGGCTCCTGGGGCAGGCACCTGCAATTCTCAGGAGCAAAGGCTCCCGCAGACGGACTACTACCTAGCAATCAAACGCTTTCAACTGCTAACTCGTTCAGGCCTGTAAGTTCCCAGATTGATGGTCCGTAATGAAGAATGGTGGATACTCTGCTAAAGTTAGTTAAAGCGGTAATGTTCTGCTGCACAGCACTTTCTGCTTAGACTACATTTACATCATGAGGCTAGAAATCATGCAAAATTCCGTGCATATGGCCTAATACGAATGAGAAAAATTGAATCAAAGGAGAGACTGTAAGTCAGATAATACAGTAACTGAAAGAAAAATGTGTCTACAAATCTTTGGTAAGAGTTGTTACAAATCAATGCAGAGGATGTGTGTGATAAAAACATTTGCTCCAAGTAAATGTGTGTCCTATTTACTGGCCTCAATTAAAAGGGTTAATAAGTTAACTGGGGTTTTCATAATACTTTTCAACAGTTGCTTAAGCATTTATATACCAGCAGATGGAAAACACATTTATTAAACATTTGGTCTTTGAGTCATGCTGACGTTAGTATCTAAAACAACATTAATTCAGGCAGCAGCTTTTTGTAATGGCCTCATTCTCTGACTAACTGGTGCACAGTTATAACTTCATGTAGGAGTCAAGAAAGCTGCTCAGATACAAAGAAAATCTGACCAGAAGCCCACAGGGTGCTCCAGAGAAGCTGTGCACATATAAAATAACTAGAGGATGCCAGGCTGCTGCAAAGGAAACAGCAGTCCAGATCTGGCTTGTATCTCTCATCAAACCACCCGTGGTCCCACAGCCCTGGCTTGCTCAAGGGAATGGAGGTGGGTGCCCAGAGCAGCTGGAAGGGAAAAGAGTAAACTGGGAGCAAAGACACGTGACAACTGCAGACTGGCTATCACAGCAGCAGTTCCTTGCTTTACAGGTGCAAGGAGACTAACAGTAAAAATGATGTTCAGGTGCCACAATGCCACTGCTTTAAGAATTGTGCAGGAATCTAAAGCATGGAGCGGAGTTAAACATGCAGGGAAACAGTTCAAATGAATGCATGCAAGATGCAGTGCTTCTGTATGTAGAGAAGCATGTTAAAAATGGAATGGGAAGGCATGAAAACATAAATCCATATGCTAGACTGAGGTGAAGGCACAGACAAAACGGAGGAAAGAGAAAAGAGCAGGGAAATCTCCAACACTATGTACTGAAAACAATATGCATTTGCTTTACAGCAAAAGTAAAGAAAGGGTTTTGTGCAACAGCCTTGCTATACTGACCCCTGCAGCCCATCCTGCTCAAGAAAACTGGAAATGCTTTTTTATGTCTGTTAAGAAATGACTAACAATTCTGCAGTCTCTGGATATAGAGAATGAGGTGCTTAGGGAAGTCAAATAAAACATGATTTTATTATGGTTAGTGACAAGTACCGTTTTTAATACTTTATCTTTTTAAAATCAGTCTCCTAGGTTTATTTTGCTGCTTCCTTGTTTTCCACATCAGAATAAATAGAATTGAACTGGAAGTTTATTCCATGCAGTGCCTTTCAGAACATGTGTTTTGAAAATAAAGTTTTCACAAACCAGTTGTTAGTGAAAGGAATGAAAATCCATCCAGAACTATTTCCAAACTGCCCTGTAAGTCTTCTGCTTGTGCATTGTGCTTTTTGTAGCTGACTGGAAGACATTTCTACAGATATCACTACAGAAATGTTAGCAGAGCCTCATTAAATAGATGAATTATGCATCAGTCCTAGCAAGCACAGAAGCTAACAATTACTGGAAGTTTCACCCCGCAGTTAATGGAGACACTAATACTATTTAGAGAAACAATCACCTCATTTTTTTTTCTTGTACTATGCAAAGAGAAATTAATTTGTATCGTGTACCAAACCAACTGCAGACTCCCAGTAGCTCCCTACAGACTGAGGGTATTTCCCAGCTCCTGGGGCAGCTTCTTGGATGGCTGTACAGCATGCTCTGGACTTGCACTGCACTCCTTAACTCTGGTGAGTTTACTGGACTGAGCAGTGAGCTCACATGCCACCAGGGAAGACTCTAAAGAGCAAACAGTTACAACTATCCAGCACCTGGTAAAATAAAGCTAATTCTTCTGCAAGCATCTATTTATCTGTCACTAGTGTTAGAGAGAATTCAGCTCTTTTCTGAGCATATGGCACAGCTTTGGCAGTCTAATCCAGAATCGGTAGGAAGTCACAAAAACAGCTTCCAAAATGGATAAAAATGAACAAAGAAGCTTGCAGCCCAAAGAAATACAGTTCACTACAAGACCTCTGTGCAATCAAACCGTGAACAGAGCGATAAAATGTTTAAGTTAGCAGCAAACTATTGACAAACAGTAATGAAGCATAAATCATAGTCTCTCTCATTTATTCACCACATTTAAGGTTCATGTCTTTACTGAGATAGCCAAGAGACAGAGAAACTTATGATACGTGCTTTCATTATAAAGTCATCACTTGCTTTGTAGTTTATCTCCCATACACACTCACTAAAATATTTACAGCAGATGTACTTCCCATAAATATCCTTTAAAAAAAAAAATCTCTATACAAATGCAAAATAGCTAGATCCTTTCCCGGAAACAAGTTCCAAATTCAAGCATTCCTCTACAGATTTCATCTTCAGCAGCAGTAGTCCATATAGGCTTGTACACAGAAAAAGAAAATTACCAAAATAGCACATAGGCATAATCATTTGATAGTGCAAGTACTCACATTCTCGAGTTAACCAAAGCAAACCACTGCTTCTTAGTCACTTCATACTTGAATGAAGCTGAACATGTGGTCAGACTTGAAAATATTCAAGTAACATAAATGTGGCTCAGTAGGCCCTAACAAGTCTTTCTAGTTCTTTTTCCTGCTGCTGATTGATTCAGAGGGTGCAGAAAACACCACCCCTGAAGTTTGTCTTTCCACTCTTAGAGCTCCATGCAATTAAGAAACTTGCTTCAATACCTCCAACGCCCAGATCAGCTCCTGCTCATCCAAAGGCGTTCTCTCCCAGGCAGCACAGCAGCACAACAAATCACAGGTATTTGCCGCCCAATATTCTGTCTATTATGAACTGCTGAGGATTTGGAGACACAGGCGTACATAGCTGCATGTTAGAACACCGGCCTCAAGGGTTTGCAAAGCCAACAAGTCCTGACAGTCTCTGCAAAATGTTGTCCAATTTAGTTCTGAATTAAATACTTGTAATTTATTACTGTGTCTTTCTACGAATAAGAGAACATTCGAACATAAGCTTTATCCTGCAAGAAGACTTGTTTGCAGAACAATCCTGAAACTAAAACTTCATCTTGCATTAACACATCCCTCAGTACAAGCATTTAGCTTCTTTTAGACTTACACATCAGCCCACCAACTTTTTCAATAGACAATTCTATTGCAGGGAGAAAAAAAATGAGTAAGCCAATCAGTAACACTCCATGCACAATTTTTCCTTCCTTGTAAGCAGAGGAAATTTTTCTGCATGACTTAAGTTAAAGGCATATTACAAAGAAAAGTCAAGTTTCATGGGGGGTTTAGGCAGCAAACAGCTACAGTTGAGCCACACAGCAGTGGTTTTGCAGTCCACCTTCTCAAAGGGGTTACTGAAGGTTACAAAAGGATATGGTTTCTATCTTAAAGAATGTAATTCTAATTATATAAAAAGGGGGTGGGGGAAGGGAGCAGAAATATCTTATTTCAGCAGTTTCAAGATTTAACAACATTGGTAAATTTAACCTTAAATCATCAACAGATAATAGTAATTCCAAAGACTTAATGCAACTTTCACTAGCCCTTAAAAAAGACTTCTTGTTTTGCATAAAATGCACATAATGACACTCCATATTTCTAATACCCTGCATACAAAATGTTTTAATCCCATGCTCTAATTAGAATAATTCTCCAATGAGCGCAGTGAGCAACCCACAAGCTCCTGCCATGCATTTGAAATTTTCCATGTAATCCTACTGTAGCAGCCTCAGCTTTAGTGGGCCAAAACTGTATTTGTGCAGTGATCACAAGAGGAAAATATTGACATAACCGCAGGAGGAACACTGCTGCTGTGCTGTTACCAGTTCTGCAATTTCTGCCCCCTCCTGACCTGCCAGCCCTCCTCAGCAACCTTTGAACATGCCAAGCAATCCATTTCACAAAGTATCACACAACCAAAACAGAGAGTTTGGGAACTTCTTAAAAATAACAAAGCAGTGAACACCTCTTCAGTATATTGCTTGAGAAATGTTTTTATGCTTTGTGGAGAAGCAAGCAACAAAAATCAGACTGACCAGTAAGGGTGACCAGGAGGGGCTGGGGATTTGATGCGTAAGAGCTGGTTAATCTCACAAATTAATTACAGACTCAGTAACAGCCACATGATTCTGCAGCAAAGCCCTAGGCCTCCCAGAGTCTAGAGTAAGCCCCTGTATGTCCTTGAGAGCAGAGCACACTGCATGCTGAATGACTGAGTGCCAGCCCTTGAGTCTTCCCAAACAACTTTCCACACTATAAATATTTAAAAGATTATCGGGGTGGGGGATGGGGGGAACAGAGAGGCTCTGATCTACCAGGAAACTGTTTTTCAATATTTAAACTGCCATTACTTCCTCTTCCTGCTCGCACAATGTAAGAATTTTTTAAATTAATAATCCAAAGGGGGAAAGCATTCCCGTTTAGTTACCTGTAGCACTGCCGTTAGTATTTGCTGGGTAGGCCATGTTTGCTCAGTGACACATCCACAGCTAGGCTGTTTGGTGTCATGCAAATGCCATGCATCAAGTCCAACCAGACATGCAACCTGGAACAAACAAGTAAAAAGCAGTTAAAAACATGTAGTTTTAAGAAATCAGGTACATTAAGCAGTAGGCATTTCTGAGGGTTTCAAGTCTCATCTTCAACGCAAACTTCAGCACAGCAGTTACATGCTCCTCTTAAACCAGCATCCTAGCTATCACAAACCCCCAAAGGTGTCCAAGTGACTGAAGCTGAACTGTGGTTCTCTGACAACCTCTGGATCTGTCATCAGTAAGGAAGTAACTAGCTGAATTTGCAATTGGCCTTGGTTTTTTCTGGCCTGCCCTCAACTTTTTTGCAGCTGGTCTCTAAACTCCCCTGTACCACCGCTGATTCCTCACATTTGTTGTCATGTGTATAAAGTTTTAGATTACCCAACATCTTATGTAGGCAGGGTTAGAAGATTTTTTAGGTGAAGAGCACCTACAGAAGTGCTGTACCAGCGAGCGGGGGACCGGTTGCAATTTCTGAGCTCGGATGTCCTCCAGGGGAGGTGAGGGCAGAAGAACCCTCAGATGCAGCCAGAGCAGGCATCTCCCTGCCTGACAAACATAGGTACCAACAGCTACTGTGTGGTACCTGGCAGGGTGGAGGACCAGAGGTGGCATGGACACTGTCAGAAATGGTGCTCATATGACTACAAGACCTCTCCACTGCAAGTTCCGGCAGCAACGGGTTCTCTGGGTGTTAGGTGTTCTTCCAACCCACACTTGGCAGATTGAACCAAGAAGCAGCGCTTGCCTGAAGCTCAGGCTGCAGGTACAGAAAAAGGGCACTGTCGCCCTGGGTGGGTGGCTGCTGAGATGAAGCCAGATGAGAGGCAGAGGCCAAACCAGCAGCAGTTCTGTGGCTAGTCGCCTGTTGGCTGGCTCTGCAAAGCCAGACTTGTTGGCTCTGCAACAGGGCTCCTGCTCCTCCTTCCCTGCCCACCTTTGGTGCAGGGGGCAGCCTGATCACAACTCTCATCTTCAGAGCAGAAGATCTGATTCATCTGGGGCTGCGGAGATGCCTCTTCCTGAGTCTGCTTCGAGTTTTCTATAGTCCAAACAGCATTTCATTTTGTTGACTCAGATAGGTGGAGCTTAGGTGTATAAAGAACACCCTCCTTTGCTGACCCCCATCTGACTTGGGCTGACAACTCTTCAACAAACTATTCACATTTTTCCAATTATATTTGATTTGGCTCTGACAGTATGTGCAGGGAAGTGTTTAAAAGCTAAGCAGATTAGCAAAGTAAAAGAAAATCAAGAAATTAATGAGCATAGGTACCATGTGAATTTGAATCAGAGATACACTGACTGATAGAGAAGCTGGCTGTCTTTAAAAGCTGACAGAGCTCCATCACACAAGCTAATACAGCTTTGCTTTCTCCTTCAAGAACACAAATGCCTTCATTTTTAGTACAATCCTGATACCAATTTTCCAAGAATGCAGAAAGACCTTCATTGCAATTCCTCCTCCCCTAGCTCTGCTATATACACTGACATTTACCATCTCTTGTTCAGTGGAGGGCAGGACATGAAGCTGCTATAAAAATTATATAAGTGAAAGGCTACAAACAGCAAAATAAAGCAGGAATCCAACAGAGGCCGTGACGTACAGAGGCCCATCACAAGATTCCAGGCCTAACAATAATTATCAAATTTCTGAAACAATGAAGCGTGGCAAAAAAAAAAATAGAAAAACATGTTGCTGGCAGAGTTTGCAGCCAGGACAGAAGTTTTAAATCTGTGAGCTTTTAGGAAAATATTAACTACTTCCTTTCAAATGGAGAGATTTTAAAGCATCACTCCCATCTCTGCTTGCTATAAGGATATAAAGTTACGCTTTAAGCTGAAGACAGGCAATTTTTACTGAGTCACAGTGAATGCTTACTGAAAAATTATTGTCAGTCTCCATGTGAAGTTGCTCAGGACAGCCACTGTCTCAGGGGCAGGCTGCACTTAGCAGGGCATCAGACTCCATCAGCAGTGTAACTAAGGGTAAAGATAACTGAATTAATTTACTCACTTCTAATTTGTTCGGCAGAGCTCTGTGCTTTCTCAGTAGCACTGTAACAAAAGGTGTGCTTCCCTGCTTTCATTATATACACTGTGCAAGGGGAGACCTGAGAGCATGCACCCAGGGATGGGTACGGACAGATGGGTGGGAGGGGATCCTGGGTGGGGACCCATCTCTTTTAGGTGCAGCGCAGTCCCAAATATGAGTGAGTCAACCACAAAAGTGAGGCCCAACTCTGGTGTGCCTCATCATGGGTTTAAAAGTAAAATCTGTTAAAAACACTAGACACCATTCACAGGCACGCACAAGGAGAGCTTCCCAATAGCAAGAAACAAATGTAATTGAGGTGAGAATTGACATAAAGTTAATTTAAAAAGTGCAGAAAGTCTAAACAATGCCTAAGATCTACACTTTGTTGTGGCTTGAAGAGATGTAATTGACCTGGTACAAACTGCCTTGTGGGTATGCTTCTATTAGTTTCAAAGCTATGCAGGCTTAAGTACCTCAAGCAAACTCACTGCTTCTGAGCTTAAGTGAGGATTAATAAAATAATTCAGGAAGCAAATTCAGTCCAACGGATAGAAGAAAAGGAAAAAAAGAGAGAAAAACATAGGATCTAATAATTCATTAGCTAAGTGGAAGAATTGATTACTGTATATTTTTGTTGGTTTTTGTTTTAGGTTTTTTTTTTAATGTGACATGAATCGAAAATCTGCATATTAAACTCTTCAAGTACAGAAAAAATCTGATCTAGCTCAGCAAACTCACGGAGGAAGGGAATTTTGTTAAAATGTGCTTTGAGCCATACATTGGGAACTGAATTTCTGAAATTGCACCAACACATACATGGATCATTTTTAGAATGGTGCCACACGTGATCCCCCAGCTGCACACACCCCAGAAGCTGCATTTGGACACAAGTCTCTCATGTGGGTGAGGCGCAGGAAAATACCAGAGGCCAGCTAGAATACAGAGAGGAGGAGGAAAACTTCTCCTCCTCTACAGCAACGCATATTCTCCGGTAGAGACACCTCACACAAGAAAATTATTAGAGAAGCTTGTATATTCCATTCCCAACTCTTCAACTCTTTGCCCATGTGTTTTTACATGCTCAACCCATGCTTGCTTGTGAATACTGTGATCTGCAGATCCTAGGGCAAATGCAAAACAAGCAGAGACTAGCTATACGAAGAGTTATTGCTCAATGAAGCAGTTGTTTAAAGTGTTTTGCATTAGATATTCAAACTCTCTTCTGCCCTGAGGTTCAATAGCAGAAACCTTAAACACACATGATCCTCAGTTTCTACAAACGTTCAGGACACCCCAGCTTTTACAGGTTTTTCCAGAATGGCAATTTTTTAGGCAGAACATAAAGCCTGTGTCCTAGTCACAAGAGAAAAGAACCGTGCTCCTCTTTTTTGCTGCGTCTTGCTAGGTCACCAACACCTATTCTGGTGTTTCAGCACCAGAAGTATCTGAGTACGTGTAGGTCAGTTCTGGCATCCACACAGCAGAACTACAGAAATGCAGAAGCCTTAAGAGGCACAGACCTTGCAGAAAACCCAGGCTCACACTTCAGTCTGGTGTTTGCAGGAGACACTTAAGATAGAAAACAGTTGAGGTTTGGTCTAAGAGCAGCTGTAGAACAGCATGATGGCAGCACAGTAATTAGAAGTGAAATATAACTCAGCTCTTAACCCAGAAAAACAATCCTGAAAGTCGTCCTGTCCAGGGCTGAGGTCACATGTGGGAAATGGTGATCGGCACACACTGGTTTGTGGGATTCAGGAAGACAGATTCTGGCTTCCCAGGCAAGGAGGCTTTAGGCTCAATAGATGCGTATGTAATTTCTTTTTTCTCATGGCACACATAGACTTTTAAAAGCAAACAGTCACATCAGCCACCCCAAACAAATTCCAGATCAGCACTGTATTTTGAGCCACTGACAGGGTGAATGTGGCTCAGACACTACAATTCTGTCTGTTGTTTAAGATCTGGATTAAAAGTGGGAGCACTGTAGGTCAGAACTGTGAAGGATTCAGAGGTACTGGCTCCCAGTTGTTCAGATAGATTCAGTCAGAGAATGGTTCCAGGAGAAAAACCAGCTCTGCAATTCTATCCAGCAAGTGCAAAGTGGTGATTAAATAGGCCTAGGGTAGAGGGGTTTGACAGAGCAAGTCGACCCATGAGATGCAATACTCAAGAAGAACTGGTACTGCTCCATTCCTGCTATACATCAGTGCAACACGACTCCTGCCTGAGACTTCCCTCTCACATGTGGGTCGTCCTGGCAGTAGAACTTGCCCAGTTTCATTCTGCAAGACACTGATAACATTTGCAAACAAGAGACAAGACACATGCAAAACCCATCTAAAAACATAGATGTTAATTTCTCTAGCTGCAAGAAGAAATTGGCACTGGGAGTCCCTCCTGCTCAGCTAGAGTGGCAAGCACTTTTCAAACTTGTGCTTCTCTACAGGAAACAGGAATGTCTGCAACTTATATGTACCAAGTATGCCAGGTGCAATTTAAATGAAGCAAGGTCTGAAGCCAACAACAGCAAAAGAGAAAGTACGTGGGGAGTTGCTCTGTGGTTGGTATCTATCCAGGGATAATGACTGTATCTCATTGATACTTTCTTTTCTATCTTACCCCTACTTTGGTTGTGTTCTTCTTATCTTTATGTTTATCAAAATGAGTGGCCAGTAAACTGAAAGGCAACATCTATATGGGAGAAATATCTTTTTTTATATATGCTGTTTTAGAATTAAAGGTAAAAAAACAAGTAAGAATGCAGGCATATGAGGATTTTTTTCAGGTCAGACAGAGTAATCAACCTTGAGATAAAGGTAAACTGTGAATGATCTTAAATTTCACTTAATTATTTAATCATGTAACAATTCACTCATCCATAAACTCTCTAGAGCAAATGTCTTTCTAATATTGCATCCAAATCACAAGCAAAATGATGCAAGTTGCTGTTCAAGTCTCACTAGCTGAACAAAATACATCAGTAACTAGGCCATCCCAAAATGCAGAAAAATCCCCTGGGACTAGGGTTTCCTGCAGCATCTCTCAGGCAGCAGTCAGTTGTGGTTCAGTCTCTCCATCACAAGATACAGAGAGGATTCTTACTCTATGCAGTATGACAGGTAATTTATTTTGGACTGTATTTAAGCAGTCAAGCAAAAGAAGTCACTTCTCACTATGTTTTTTTTTCTGCAGAATCTGCAGTATGATGAGAGCAAAAGAAGCCTTGTAAATCCTTTCAACAAGCAAGTTAATTAATAAGATATGGCTACGGTCAGCATGAATTTACCTGCCTGCCTTCCTCACTCCCTCCACTTATGGCACTGGTCTGTAAAAAGGTCTTTCTTTACCGCAGAGCTCCAGGCAAAAGCTGAGCTCAGCTCTGTTAAGAAGAGTGTGATGGCTCAGAAACTCTGGGACCTGAGTCAGCAAGCTGAAGAAAAGAACAGAGTGCTCCTACCCAGGGCAAATGCTTCCCTTCTGACAAAAACAACAAAAAAATCAAACCCAACTCTAAGCTTTGTTGCTTTTGAACCCCAAAGTCCCAGCTAATGCAATGCCAGGCTCCAATTCTCAAGCTATGTTGGAAATAAACACTGGTTAGTTTAATGGAGATTCCCTCAATTGTCTTCTCCCCCAGCCTCCTTTCTTAAGCAGATTTGCATTGAGCTTGTCTGCCCACCTTGTTATTGCTGCAAACAGAGAATAAATATACAACCTTCAGTAACGTAGGGGTCTTAGGGGTTTTCTTCTATATAAATGAAAATGGTCTTCTCATCTCCTGAGTTGAGCTTCTACAAAGCTTCTGCTTCACTCTCCCAAGCCACCTACCTACTGCATAGGAGCAAGGCTTTACTGGGCAGCTTTCAGTACAAAAAATACCTCAGAAAATGGATATATTTCTACAAGTATTGCTTTGTCACATTTGCTAGCAATAGCAGAAATGGTCTACCATCAGCTGCTGGGTTTTAGTTTCCCTTCCACATGGAGTTATCCCAGTTGTGTCTGGAGGATTCAGAAGAGAAATTAGCCATTCTAAACAAGCCACTCATTGACTTGCCGGGAAAGGAAAAAGAAACACCAACAGGATTTCAAAATAGTACCTAGCAGGAACAAACATAACAAACGTTCTGTAGAGGCAGACAGATGATCCATCCAGACTATCTTGTTTTCAATAGTAGCAACAGCAGATATTATTTAAGGAGAGTACAAGTGCCTTATGATGAGTCCATGCTTCTGTATTCTCCCAGCATCAACAATTATTGGATTGGAAGTATTTAATGGTATGTCCTTACTATGCAATTTTAATATTCACATAAATTGCCTGTGAATTTGACTAGCCTCTTTCTGACCATGCTGATGCCACCTGCTTCTGCTGCCTTGTGGGGCAGGAAATCCCAGGCTGTCAATACCCACTACATACTTTTTTCTTATTTTAAACTGATGTTTCACAAATTTTACTGCCACCAAATTCTTGCTTTGCAGGACTTGGTCAAAATCAGTGCAGATTCAGCTTATCCACACCCTTTGTGATTTTATAAACTATAATATTCTCTTCCAGCTCATAGGCAATACAATCCCCAGCTTATTTTACTTGCCCTTTTTGTACCCTTTCACGTGTAGTCACCATGTGGAAGATCCTCGTCATGAACAGCAACTTACTAAAAAGTGGTCTGCAAGAACAGTCTTACAAAATGAGGTAAAGTACTTCAATTTTGTTAGTGTAACCAAGCTTGGCTCTAACAACTAGCTAATATGTGGGAAGGTAAACCTCAGTTCTAGTAATTCTTGTCAAGCAAATCAGAACTTACCTGCAAGCACAAGCAGCTTTCCCTAGTGTAGGCCAGAGGTTGGACACAACCCTCCAAAGCATCCCGAAAGACATCAGGTCAGCCTAGTGGGCTTTTGGTAACCATACCTGCTCTCAGAGATCCAGCAGACTCACTGTCAGCCAGAAGTGGCAGCTCTTGCTCTGTTCTTACTATCAGGATCACCATGCATTAGTAAAAGGAAATCTTTGTGTGGATTCTGCACATCATAGTTGGCATGCTTTTGTCACGTGTAATGAGGAGGACATCCTGTCCATACAGAACTGGGCTACAGTCTGATGACTTGGTGGCCCTTGTCTAATATGCAAGAGCATGCTCTTCGCTCACGTGATGTGAGCCTAACCACAGACAGGTATGTTTGGATGACACCCCCCACACAGTGCTGCGAGGCCCTCCACACCCTGCAAGTGTTCTCAGACCACCCATCTCTTTTGGAAATCATTCCTGACAACATCATTGTCATCACGTTACGTTACAGAAGGAAAAAAAAACCACCTTCAGAAGACTGCATGGTGCTGAGACTCAGAAATAAATTTCTGTTTATATTAGAGAAAAAAAATCAACTAGAAAGAGAAAGGCAATCCAAGGTAGAAAAAACAACTTTTTTTTTTATACCTGAAATTCCTTATGGGTGATGTAGAAGACACTCCCTTTTACTTATGCCAGTGAATAATGAGTCACAAAAAAAGTACATGAATTCAAGCCAGTATGATATTGCTATGGATCGTAACACTTGCTGTGACAAGGAGCCCAAAGGATGCAACTGGGCTATCCACATTTTTCTTGTGGAAAAGCAGGAGGGATGAGACTTCCATGGCTTGAAATAGTTCAGTCTGATCTTCCTCCAAGAGGGAAATGAAACATGTGCTGAGCAGCATTTTCATCTGCTCTGACAAAGACTGAAATCCAGCATGAATAACAAACGAAAAGGCTTCCAAAAAGTTGGGAGAGGAATGAATGCATGTTGTGGATGACGCGTGCATCCCAGCTGCAGTATACCTGTGGCCTCCCAGAGCTGACAACCCTGGAATTGCTCTGCCTGGGACGAGAAGCAGTTACTGCCCATCACATTCATTCATTCAATGGGGCAGGACAAAACACAGCATCCTTTCCACTCTATCTTTGAACATTAAAAGTTGAACGACAGTTGGAAAGACACATATGCAGATCACAGTAATTTAAAATTAATTCACATATTCAAAGAGAATTTACAGGTAGATAAACTTGAAGGCTGAGATGAACAAATCAAGCAAGGATGTTTATAAACAATTTAGGAAATGAACTGTGATCTTGTTTAGATTTTACACCTAAGACAAACTGCAAGAATTTTAAGGCATGAACTGATAGACAAGTCTAACTCTTCTATAAAGTACCCCAAGTATTTAGTCTTCAGTGACATTTCATATGTAATGGCACAAACATGAAACATACTTAGACGCAGACAGTCAAATCTCAGTCTGTCTCTTCCTCTGATTTTAGGTCTGAGATGCTATATATAACCAGATCAACCATAAATCTGGTATGACAAAAGGGCAATGATATGGGACAGTTGGCAAGTTCAAAGATAAGTACTTTTGTCTAGCAGCATTTGCCCATGTGACTTTTCAACTGTGACCCCAGCTGAAGGTGTATCTTTACCTGAGAAAACTCCAGCAGATCAGCTTTGTCCCCATCTAGCCCTACATGCTGCTTCCTCCCCTACAATAACACCCAAATCTCGGTATCTCTTTTCTGGTTTTTTACTACTAATATGGGTACTGTGGACTGTGGTAACAACCTTACATTAACAGAGAAATTATAGGCTTTTTCCACAATGAAAGTGGAAAATTGTAGGGGCAAGGAGACAATATTGCAAGGGCCAGGCTCTTGCTTTTCAGTTATCACACTTCCAAGTTTTCCAAGACTTAAAGTTTCACTCTCCATTAGACTCTGACTATAGCCCACACTGCCAACATCCATCCCCAAGTGCTAGACTGTATCTACAACCTCAACACTAACTTGGGCCCATTTCTCTTCAAGCTGCTTGAGGTGGCCCTTCAGCAATGCTTACCACAACTTTTCTATTGAGACCACAACCCCGCAGCTTCAGCGTGGCCAGGGAGCACACTCCAGACATCCTCGAGGCTGCTCTCCCTTCCCACTCCATCACACAGCATCCCTCAGAAAAAGCCAGCACGTGCGCACAATTATTTTTACCTCCTCCCTGAGCCACAAACCATCTCTTGTGAGGCTTTCCACATTCCAGGGGTGAGGAGGTTTGTCTGGTCCCGCCTCCAAAGCCACCATATGGACTGTGGACTGCAAGCCTGCACACTCTGGCAAGGGAAGGGCAGGATATCACAGCAGCAAAAGCCTGCCAACCACCCCACCACATGACATATGGCTTCTCGTTACTGAGCATGCAGAGTTACCAGACCATGCTAACACTTTGATTTGGAGCTGGCATGGACCAACTGGAGAGCATCTGGCAGCAGCTGCAGCAGAGCACGATGGAGCCAGTCTAGCTGGGTATCTCCATACTCTTCCTGCTCAACAGCTCATAGAGAAAGACTTGTCAGCTTGTCAGGCAAGTGTCACTCAGCCTCTGCACTGCATGCAGCCAAAAACATTTTGCTACATGTGGACACCTGCAGGGAGCTGACCCACCCAAAGGAGGGGACCACAAGTTGGGGCAATGCACTTGTCCCTCACAGGGGATGTTCCTCTCTGCAGCCTAGGCAGACCAACATTAAAACAACCTGTTCCTAATGCTCTGGGACTTTGTAATTTAATCCGAGTAATTTAAATCAGCATAGAGTTCACATAACCTGTCTTCCTCCTTCTCAGTGAGAGAGTGAGCTAACACCTGCATTAATTATTCACAGCATCTTCTCATGCTCACGCTCCCCATCTTTTTCAAACAGATGTACAGTGGCAAGAGAGTCCAGTGCAGACAGAAGTGTGCTGATCAGCTTACTGCACAAGAACTTTTCACCTTAGGAAGCCAGGTCTCAGTGAATTACGTCTCTCCCCTGAAAATTCTGATCTAAAGCCCTGCATCTGGCAACTGGCATAAGGCCAGCACTGCTGTGCCACAGGGTGCCAGGAAGAAGAGGTGCTGACAAGCTGCTGGGATGCGTGTGGTACGACTGCCATGTGCAGCATCGAGGCTGGCAGTGCTGACTCTCATTTCTGTCAGTCACATCCAAATAAACTCAGCCTTCATTCGCATTGTCTGTCAGCCAAAACTGTATCTCAGCGCTGACACGAGCTGAAACAATCAACAAACAAGGGGCCATCTATATCTTACAGCACGTGTCAAGTTAGAATTGAATCTGTAATTCACCAAATGGGGTATGGATCTGAAACACTCACCCTGTTATAACACTGAGACAGTGGATTGAGTCCACCACAGTCTGCAAAAACAACACCTCCCTGTGGATATCCATCAAAATGTTACCTTTAGTCTTTTTAGTTGATCTCTTATTAGATAGCAGAACGTTAATAAAGAAATAGCAAAGTAAGGTATATTTTTAACAGCCACCAGATGAGCAAACAGACAAATAGACAACAGTGCATCTTGCATAACAAACCGAATTCTGGTAAAAAAAGCAACGCAAGAACTTAAGCTTCTGAAGAGCAACACAGCAGGACTGTCATTGAAACAATGCATCTTCAATGTGATCCATGTGTTTCTTCACAGAAAGCAAGTCCTAAGCAGGAAACTATGTGGTGTAAATAAAAAAAACTAATTCAGATGTTCTTAGTAACAAAAGAATAGCTTTCATAGTCACTTGCATTATTATCTCAAGAGAAGAATAAGCTGTTGCACAATTATCAGTGCCCTCCTCCCAAACTATCCCACAAAGGTCCTAGCACTTGGCACTTCCTTTGTTCAGGTTATTCCCATCCACATGGCACTTCCCCAGAAAGCTAAGCCATACTTCGAGTTCTCCCCAGCCTCAGTGCCTGTGGATTTCTGATAAACACACAGCCACAGCAAACAAATCAATATAGAGCTTAAAAGCACATCCATCTATCTTCTTGGAAGAACTGCAAAACAGAAAATACACAATTTATTTATACCTGTCCCCCTTTTCCCTCATTCCATGCATAATCCAGAAGACAACAGCTGAATTTGAACAAGGGCTGTCCCAGTCAGATAAAAAGGAAATTTTTTAAGATTTAGGTCCTGGTTTTTTGGTCTGAGCAGAACTTAAGGGTCCCTTCTGCAGCCATTGTAATTTCCTTACAAAGTCTAAAAATAACCCTTTTAGGCAATACAGTTAATCTTCTACTGATTTTAAATCCTGAGAAAAGTTCTTATAGGAGAGGGCTCTCAAAACAGACGTTCTCTCCCTAGCTTTTTTCTTAAGATATGCTGAATTTCCTTTTTCCCACCTTAGGTATTTGGAGGAGCTGCTTATTTTCACTGTTCTGTCACCAAGGATCTGTGCACCTCACCTGGGGCTAATCAGCCCTAATTTTTATCTGCTCCCATTTCTTGGAGCAACAGGTCCAGTGCCTAAAAGCAAGACACAGGAATTGTTAAACTTCTGTATATTTTTACTGCAAGGGAAGACAATACACAACCAAAACAGTTAAAAAGCAGCACTGCATGACAGGATTCAAGACCTTTGTGAGTCCTCCTCTTACTTCTAATTTCTTCAGTTTCTAAAGCTATTAAATCATCATATGAGGAAATACTAACGTTTACTTTTTGCTCTTCTCTGCTGTACTAAATGACCTTTTTTCCCCACTCTCCTCAATACAATAGCAAAAGCAAGCACAGAGGTTAAAACTGAACGTCTGTGGACATAAGTATTGCTAATTATTAATCCATGTTTTGCCCTTTGTTTCTGATAATGTACATCCAGTTTCAAAATGTTTCCAAGAAAATGAGTGAAACGAAGGCTGTGTGCTGATGGTAGCCTGCAGTGAAGTTTCAAAAGCTGAAAACATGTAAGCAGGCAAAATTTTCCTTAGGTAAACAGTTAATTTTCCATTCCCTACATCTAAATTCCATCACATATCTTGTATATACATACTCATACAAAGGGCATATTCCTTTGCCATTAAGCAATAGGGTAAATAATAGATTTAAGATATTAGATTGCACAGTATTTAGAAATACTCTGTATTTCCCTATTCATAAAAGCATATCCTCTTTCAGGGAGGAAGGCTGCCATCAAGGTGGGAAGCTCTCTGCAATCATTTAAGCTGGGGAAACACCTTGTTGAGAAGAACGTGATACAATTTTCAAAGACTACACAAGTACAGGCACAAAATCTGCTTCAGTTTACCTCTACCAGAACAGATTTGGCATTACAAAATACTTGCTTGTAAACAGGACAATATTTCCAACACACTATACCTGCTTCACCAGAAAAATGTAAAGAGAAAAGAGAAGAAACATCAGGCAAATGATGCTAAGCTTGCAGAAGACAAACCTTAGGAAGTGAAATGAACAGTGTGAATTATTATTTTAAAAATATTACTTAAGAAGCAGACTATATTTATGTATGCAATGGAGTATTGCAATTCAAATGCTTTACTTTTGCTATATATTAATTATTTTATAGCACATTCATAATTGGGGGAAGAAATACAAACCTAGATGAAAGTTATTTTGAGTTATCTGAGGACACTGGTGTGCTTCTTACCTGCTGCCATCACACTGAAAAACAACTGCTATGAAAATAGGACCTTTCGAAGAAAGAAAATACTAGCTAGGTCACACATCGAAATGAAGTTCCTAAAGGCTGAAAACCAGCATTAGTTTCCTTATAAATGTAGCTAAATTCATCATATGATAACTCAGGCACATGAGCCTTTGAGGGCACATACACAAGCACTATTTTTGTCAGCAACTGTCAAGTAAGGCATGTTCTTTAAGGGCCAATTTTAAGAAAGCTAAATGGCACTTAAACAACAAAACTCCAATGGAAACTTCTTCAGTTTACATTGTCTCCACTCCCACCAAAATTAGGAAAGCAGATGTTCGGCATGGACGTGTCTAAAATTTGGTCAAGCCTTACTGGGCAACATGCACCTCACAAACTGATGTGCCAAGCCACACCAGCTTCTGCACTGTGAACTATGCTTGCAGCTGAGAGTGAATATAGAAGTTGATGATTGCAAATTTTATCCTTAACTGAAGTCTTGCAGCTGCAGCATAAGACCTCAGACCTTTGGTTTGCTTAACTAGAACCAGCTCTCAGCTGATTTTAAGGGAATTGTGGTGTTTGGTTTTTTGGTGCATAAATCACACATCAACAGTTACTCTAGAATAGTAACTAGGTAGCTGTGATTGCTGCCAAATTTTGTGGTGGGTGGCTTTTTTTGTTGTTGTAAATAAATACATGGGAGCTTAACATACTGCAAAGTAATGTAACAAAATCAAGATTATTTTATTGTATTATAACTCAGATACCAGAATACATTCTTGACAAAGTGTAATAGAAATAGGAAGAGTTAACTTAGTGGCAGACACTGCAGCACAAAAAGTAGACTGCAGATTTTCAGCAGTATTCGTCCTTCATTTTCCTTAGGGAGCTCATTGCAGGACTTGCAGAAGCAGAAAAGGACTTTCAAAGCCTACTTGGAGAATTGTTGATAATCAAATTACAGCATGGACTACAAGAGCTGCAAGATACGTGAAAATCCCTCTGTGATCTAGTCTGCTCCCAGTTGCAGGGAAAGGAGTGGCATAAAAAACAGTTGAAACAAATTTCCTAGCATCACTGCTTAACAGCAGGATTTCTTGGTCCATAACTAATGAGATTTTTGTCTCAAGTAGGAGTTGGCCTCTCACACAAGAGCTATAGAGATGAATCAAGGTTTTCAAGGTGCCTCCCACCATCATCTCCCTATCAGCTGAGCAACACCCACAAATGCACTGCTCTTCATGGTGGTTACCCCTCTGCTGAGAGCTTGAGGCAGCTGGCCTTGTTGCAGGACAGGCACATAAACCCCGAGTCCATATATAAGGTGACCTGCGGTTGCTCTGGTGGTGCTCCCTTTATGGCTGAGTATTTTGGAGCTGGGCAGTTTTTAGCTCATACGGAAATAAACACAGCTGTGTGTGAACGCCAGTCCATCTCCTCCCCTCCTGAAAGATTTTACATGCGGCTGCTATGCTCAAAAAAAGCTGCAGAAACAAGCATTCACAAAACTGCCAATTAGCAAGTATGTGGGAGGGCAAAATCCGAACAGGTACAACATTTGGCGTCAGCAGCTCTTTGCTCAGAAACCAAAAAACATTAAAGGTTTAAAAAAAAAAAAAGGCAGCTGTAAAAAATTCCACTTTTGTTTTATTGACTTGGCAGCAGTGAACAGTGGCAGAAGGAATGCAACTGTGGAGAGAACATTTTGTTCGTTCTCAGCAGCACACAGGTTTTTAAGGCAAGGTGGGACAGAACAGCAGAAATCACTCCCTATGCTCTCTAGACCTGTGAAGACACCAGCCAGCCCCTCCCAGAAGCCATGAGATTAGTGTGTATTTACATTGCTGCAATAACAAAATAGCATTCAAAGCAACAATGATGATAACATACTTTAAAAAAAACTTTAGGAATCACTGCTACTCTATGCATATGAATATTATCTGTAAATATAAATTTCATCTTATTAAAAAGTGTTGATAAATACTGCAAGTTAGATTTGACTCATGATAGAAAGAGACAACTGCTGTCTAAAGAAGTAATTAATTTCTACCGGTGAACAACTTTAAAGGCATTAGTTCCAGAAAAATAACTATTGCAGACTGAGCTTTGTAGTTACTTAGAAATTAGACGTTACTCCATTTGCCTGTTTCTGAAGGGACGACAGGATAAAATCAGAGACAACAAGCAGCTCGAAGACACTTGGACAGTCCTTCAGAAACATTATTAGTTTCATCCATTCATCATGCAGAGCAAAGTACTGTAGGGAAGCGTGTTCAACGAGCCACTGTGCTCACCCACATTATCACTCACGATGAGCACGACAGATTCTTGAGCTCTTTTCCCTGCAGCACTGAGAAGCACTGGCCTTGCCAATAGGAACTGCTGCTACTGAACAGAGCTCATCTTAGCAAAATCCAGTTGGGCTACTGAATGCCACCCTCTCTCCAAAAATGGGACACGCTCTCCACAACGCAGCTGCAATCCTGTGTGGTATCACCGAGTGGCAGCTGCACAGCTTTATCTGTGTATAAAGGAACTTAGAAAAACCTGACCCCAAAGAAAAATAGCACCTCAGAGTGAGATTTCAGAATACCAGAACAGATTATTTCAGAACAAAAGATGGTTTCCACAAGAGCAGAAGTTACTCCAACGCACCCCAATGGTGATCACATTTTCAACAAAAATTAGCATTTTTCTTTTTAAAGAAAGTTTCGCAGTTCCAGAAAATGACCTCATTAAAAAGCTTACCATGTCGCCCTCTCCAACATCCAAACAGTGATTAATGACAGTGAAAGTACTACTTTCACTACTAACATTCAAACCACAACACTTAAAACCTATTTGTGGGACACTATGAAGCAATTACTTTTTTTTATTTTCAGCTTTGGTATCAAGCCATATGGTTTTTGCTCCTAATCAGGTACCTACATAGTTTATTCCCAAATTTGCCAAAATCATCAGTGGGCACAGCAGTGCATACCTCTACAGAGCAACCACCAAAGGGAGTAGGGGGGGAATAAACATCACACTTCTTACTATCCCTCAGGGCCAGCTGTATTTCACACCAGCTCATAGTTACAGCATGGGCGGAAATTTGCATTAGTGAAAGTAGGAGGAATAAATAACACGAATTAGAGATAAACAAATCTCCCAGTGAATGTGTTTTAATTATTTCCTGCCAACTCTCTCACACCAACCTCTAATCCCAGATGAGATTATTTATTAAATTTATTTATTTATTGTCTATTCTTTATGTCCTAATCAGTCCTGCTCTTGATCTTGCCAGATCTGTTGATTAAATGACTGTTACTTATGTATATTACAAAATCAAAATGCATCACAGTGACTTGTGGCAGCCTTGTCCTAGTACTAGTATTAGCAAACTGGTATCAGAAAATTTCTGAGTCTCTATATAGGTGTAAACAGGAAAATACGTCTGCTCTTGGCAGGACTGTAGCTCCTGCCCCCATAGCGCAGGTGCTGCAGCAGATCATTTAATATTCCAAACCAACGCAATTCAAAGCAAAACAGGATAGGGAGATATGTTGCAAGCCAAGAGATATGCTGTTTTTGCCAGGAACATCTTCTATGCGAATATGGAGACTAGTCAGCTAACAAGAGCAGGTTTTAATGGAATAGTGAGGACCCCGTTTGATTTTCAAAAGGCAGGAATCCACTAAAGCAGTTAGGCTAGTAATGCGCTAGGTGAGCCTGCTGTGCTTTAATGCTCCTAAAACCTTCTGAATTTTGACCCAAATACCAAGCTCTGTAAGCCTCCCAAGATGTTGGGGAGCAAGTTTCACAGGCGATGGTGGCTGCTCCCACACAGCTTGTGGTCTGCACCGCTACTAGTTTGCAGTGCCTTGCCTTTGCTTCTGCAAGATGGTTAAGATCTCACCGCAGGCCCATTCAGAGAGTGAAAACAGCAGCAAAAACACTCACAAGGAGACACTGCCAATTTAGTAATTGAGTAATTTATTTCCCAGACCAGCCTGCAGCGCTGGGACCTGCTGAAGGCAGCGTGCATATGCGTATGCCCCAAACCAAAGCCTGGGCTGCTCCATCCTGCCCTGCAGCCCAATTCTTCAGCTCAGCCATTTCCTTTAGCTTTATTCCAGGGGATACGAGGAGCTGATAAACTGAAAGCTAACAGAAAGCACAAGGTATTATTATTCCCCCCTATTTTGCAGAATGTCAGAGGGAATATTAACAATAGGCAAGCACAGGATGCACAAACACCCAACTTTCCCAGGCATCAGCGGTAAAAATGTGAAAGCAGTGACCTATGCCAACTGATAAGCAGCTGTTTCAGTAAATTCACAGCAGAGTTGAGCCCAGGTTCAGAGCAGTTGCTGTGAGCTCCCATGAGAACAATGTGGCTGACCTCATACATATGGGTCTGCTTCTTGGTGTGTAACTCACTCTGAAAATGGTTTAATTGCCCAAAGATTGACTGAACAGTTGAACACCATTACGTGAAACCAAAATTTTCAGACAAAATTTCTCCCAGATAGAGAAGTCAAAGTTGTAAACACTAACTTTGCTACTCACTTCCTAAGCTTGGTCAACCTCTCTGGCCAAAGCATTCAAAGTAACAACCCACCCATTCAGCTGCAGATGTGTCTAGTATTTTGCAGGGTGTGACCATTTCCCATTAAGTAGTCCAAGACTCAATACATAAAATAAGAAGGTATATCTGTTTTTTGCTCTACCTGGAAAATACAAGTTTTTCAGCACAACTTAAACTATTTAGGGCAGAACTGGCTGAGGCCAGTGTAAAACCTGGCAGTAACATCAAATCTTATGTACTGACAAATGGTGAATAATCAACAGATAAAAGGACTACAAATCTCATTTCCCAGCATTCTATCTAGTTCTTCAGGAAACTGTATGTTCCTCTCAGTTCAGACTAATTCAACCAGTATGCAGTCAAGACAATTTTCTAAAAAACTGTGCTGAGAGTACTGGGCAGAGTTTTCTTTGCAATAACCCAATCTTTTCCTACAGAAGCTTCACTTTTGTAGGAGGCATCCTACCAGCGAGACGCAGCTGCACAAATCAAGCTTCCCTTTGCCCCTAGTGAAGGCACAGACATTTAACAATTGCTCCTGTCAACAAATTCCTTTTCTCTTACTCATAGAAACACACTTGACTTCAAGCACATTCAGCCCAGTGGTTACAGTATAATACAAACCAGTTATTACTCAATTTTCTGTAACTTTTACATTATAGCATGTAGGCATTTTCATGTATCTTTGGTAGACCACAGTCTTTTCATTGGCACTGCTAGCTCACTTTTAAGGTCATCCGTAACTCCCAGCTGGAAGGAGGGGTTGAGTTTTCTATTTGTTTGTTTGTTTAGTACCACAGTGTGAAATAAAGAGCAGTAATTCTTAATAAGCGCCCTTGGGAAATGGTCATCCAGAAACATTCCCATATACTGCATACAGTGCCAGTAACGTACTGGTAGAAGAGATCATGAAAGAGAAGCAGAGCAGAAAGGATGTGTATTTTTATTTATTTATTTTTGCTAAAAAAAAGAGAGGAGAAAAAGTAATACATACTAGTTTTGTTATCCTTTTCAAATACAAGACAGGCAGAGAAAACAGATGGTTTGTATGAGGTGAAAACTGAAGCATCTTTTCTCCATATTTATTTTTTTCTTAACTTGGACATGTTGTGCAGTTTATGTACCAAACCAGCTGCATTCTCTTTACCCAGAATAGCTTTCCTAACTTTTGCTCTGAAACTTGTCACTGCTTGTTCATTTCAGAAGGACAGCTGGACACTTAGATATATGTACACTAATCTGACCACATAATACGTTGTGGCACGAAACTCATTATCTGTCTCAAAACAAGAAAAGGCTAGAGAGACTGGTTTATTCTGTACTTAAGCAAAATCTTAGACATTTAAAAGAAATAACACAGTATCTTCTCATGATGACAGCTGAATGAACTGTGCCCTTGTTTAACTCACAACATTAATTAGTTTAACAGTTAAGCAAAAAGTAACATTATTTAAATGACTGGAAGCCCAATTTTATTAGTAGAATTAAGGATGGCAATTTTCAGCATGGCTGCGAATTGTGTCAGAGAACCCGCTCAAGAGGGGAGCTAAAGCAGGGGTGAGAAATCAAGCAGGTACCAGCAGAAACCCGGACTAGTACCAACTCTCTGCCCAGCAGCCCACAGGATCACCAGAAAGGTTAGCTGAGGCTGCAGTCACAAGCTCTGCTCAGATGCAACCTGCTTCTTCAGCAAGGGACTAATCTTCATCTATGTCTTCAGTTATCTTGTACTTAGAAGAGGGCCCTTTTTCCACCACAAAGGTTCCCTGGAGCACCAAGATAAGAGCTGCATGTCCAAGCAGTAATTCTTTTACGCAGTAGCTTTGCTACTCAGGCAAAGCAGAGCAATTGCATAACAAATCCCTTTATAACATCTGGGCTCCCTCTTTGCCCACCATGTCTTCCCACAGATATACTTTAAATCACTGTCTAGGACACAGCTGTGACAGAGCACCAGCATTTTGCAAATTTTCATTCAAGGCACTGAAATGCAGACCAATCCTCAGCAATGCCCCTTACAATTGTTCAGAGAGGGCAAGTAAATGTCACGCAATTTGTTCTCTTTGCTTGAAAGAAATGTAATCTGCATGTGAGTATCTAATTGCCTATATCACAGACCAATTTCTGCCTAAGAAACTTCACATTAAGAAGCTTAATAAACAATAGGCAAAGAGCAATGGACAATAGAGAATAATTACTCCTTCCAATACCATACATTTGTGGACAAACTCAGAGTTGTATTCATATTAAGGAATAATGCAGTGTGTTAACTAGCAGAGTAGTGAAAAAGACAAGGAAAGAATATGGATCCTGCAAATACACAACTTAAGCTTGTTAGGGTCAGTATTCTGACCATTTTATTTCTAGTTAACTGACCTTAAGAATCAAAACACTTTTATATTAAATATATTTAAATATATTTAATATATTTAAACCTATAAAATGTATTTTATATTTAACACATTAAGAACAAAAATTAAATAATTTTATTCTTCCCAAACCTGCTTGCTGTCTTCTCAGTATTTTTACAAAAACAAGGTGCATTTTTATTTGAAAGGTTTTGTTATAAAGACACACATAACATTAAGTGTGTTAATTAATAGATGTTAGGTTTGATAGTCTGCAAGCCAAGATTTATTCCTACTTTTGATTGTCTGGGTTTTTTTTATGATTATTATTTTATCTTTTATACTTCTATCTCATACAGATAGCACAAGCCATGGAAGGATGCTGTCACCTTAGTGTAAGAGCATCTGGGTATTGGATACCCATTTGCAATTAAAAGTTTCATAATTCTCTCCTCTAACAACATAATTAGCTTTACCTTGAAACCTTTTTGATAATCGGTCTCAAATCACTAATCTTAATTTCTTATTTGCATTATGTATGAGAGCTAAAGGATATACCACAAGACACTTAGCGAAAATACACTTTTACACATCTAAAACAAATCTAAGTTTTCTGCAGAGGTGCCTGCATGGTATTTTTTCTAATTATATCTAAGAGGTAAGTTGAGTAGAACCGGTTTCTTACACGTGATAGCAACTTTTTTCCTAACTCAAAATAAATGCAAGTGGATTTGCCACTGAATATCTAGACTTTCTTTCCAGGTGAAATCTCTTCTCTCTTCTGGTAAACAGGTCTTGCTAAAGGGAAAACGTGGACCACAAACACCACCATCTCAGAGACCCATGCCTTGGCATAAATGGCTCAGAATAGAGACCATTATTTTTCCCAGCATCCAACAGGTTCATGAGCATCTAGTCAGAGGAGAGCTTCAGATACCATGTCTCAGTTCAGGTCTGCCCTTCAATTTCTTTCAATGAAAAGCAGAACTACTGAATTTCAAAAAAGATTGCTGGTGTTCACCAGGATTTTACCCTCACCTTGGCACTCAGGTATAGGACAAGCATTCTGATTTAGCTAAGCTTATCTACTGTGCTTAATATTTCACATATATAGAAGAATGCCATATTTTTCTTAATTACGGCTTAATTTTCATAATTTGATAAAGTTTCTTCAAGATAGCTACAACTTGATACACCTATTCATCCACTGCTAACCCTTGACATGTAATCATAATTTTAGCATACTTCTCAATATTTAGCAATTGTCCCTCTTCATTCAGCAGAATCCTTCTCGGGCTTTTGCCTGCAGGACAGCAGCAACACATCTTTAGAAGTGTGTAGATGAACACTCGGCCCTGCAGGACCTCAGCTCTTCTGAGATATAAGAGGAGAAATGAAAAGGAGAAAAATGCAGTAATTTGCAACTCTGAAAACTGGTGAATAATCAACAGATAAAAGGACTACAAATCTCATTTCCTAGACACGCTTTTCAGATCTGGAATGCACATTCTTCCCCAGCACAAATGTGTGGTGGACAAGCAACAAAAAGTGGTTTTGCCATCGTTAGAAAGTGATTTCTTTTTTATGCTGAATACTTTCTATCATCAATCTTGTGATTTTTCTAAATAAAACAAGTTTCCCATTGAACTATCCGCACTGCCATCTAGTGCAAGAAGCTGGGTTGTTGGAATTTTTTTTTAAAAAAAGATTAAACTGCTAGTTTTAAGGGAGCAGATTTTCAGTATGTTTCTCCCATACAAAGCAGCAAAACCAGAAGAAAATTGCAAAACACTTCTCCTGTATTTTCAATGGCCAACAAAAATTATCTTCTGCTTTCGTAACTGCAGACCGTAATAGCCAAAGGTATGAGATCAGCATTGTGAAGAAAGACTTGTTCACAGACAGAAATGAGAGTTCAGGTATTGGGAACAGAAGAGGTTCTTCTGTTCACTTTTTAATAAGCACATCAATTATACAGAAACCAGGGCGTGTCTGGGAACCTAACAAAATGCATCCAGCAACTGTCAGCCCACGGGTAAAACACACAGCCTCACCCCGAGAGGATGGCAGATGTTACAACAAAATTATTATTTGCCTGTTACACTAATCATTACACTACATCTGAAGCCAAAGCTCTGCTGGCTGTCATAGCTGTCAAAAGCAAACTGCACAGAACAAGGGTTACACAGCCCTCTGCTTCCTGCCATGGCTTGTGAGGCACTGCTGCCGAGGGCGCAGAGGGACAGGAATGAGAAGGTTAAGGCAGCGAGTGGCACCTTGGGTCAATTTCTGCCCATCTACCTGCTGGGGGCAAGGCAGGGGCATGGGACACAGCCCTGGTCACTTGGTGCTCTACAGACTGCCAGAGTGGGTCATCATGGGATGCTGAGGGGTCCACATTGGCTACTTAGCCACCCTTCTGGTCAGCAAGATGAGTAAGGAAATCATACTGCCAACTAGGCACGGAGTCTGGCTGTTCCAGGCATCACTGTCTAGCACCCAAAAAAGATGCGTATTGTTAAGTATGGGTTGGTTCCTAACCAAGGAGTTTTCACAGCTCTAAAGTTTAGCTCCCCCTTTAATATTAAGTGTGGAGGCCTTTCTCTGCCCAGGAGGGGAAGAGATGGAGCTCCTCCCAAGAGCTGGGGTCAAAACTTAGTGAATGCTCCAAGTTATCCACTGCAGGAGCCTGTCTGCTTTCTCCACCAACTCATAAAGTTGATGATGAAAATGATGAAACCTGCCTCTTGGATGATATGCCCAAGTTACATGACATTTATAATCCGTGACACTTGCATTTCACTTGGGGTAAAGTGATGCCTTTGCAGGACCCTGAATGCATCTAGTTTTCAGCATTTTGAGTTTTACTATATAAAAACCAGGAATGTTTGTGCCCAAATTAATGCCCTCCTCTGTATGGCATCAGAAAAAAACTATCTGTAATAGTGAAAAAAACCCTTAGATCAGCAACCTGCTCACTTGTGATTTTTACTTTGCGCTGAATTAGCCAAAAAAAAATTATACCAGAACATCTGGTGTCTAAATAAGCCTCCCTACCCATGGCTCTCAAGCAGGACAATAACACAGTTACATTGCTCAGTAACCCTGTGAGATCACAGTGCTTTTCCTGCTATGAAAGAATGGCTCTCCTTAGAGCAAGCCTTCTGCATGAGTTTACTTTCCACTTTGGGACTGGAGACCTTGAGAGCAGTGACCCAGTGCTTACTCTCTTAAGAGCATCCCAGAAAAAAATGGAAAGTTTTTTCAATTTTGTTATAAAGAAATAAGTCCCACCAGTTTACAAAAATCCTACAGGTGTGGAGTCTAAAGCTTCTTAAAAGAACAAATTCTTTACTAACTTACTGGCACAGTCTGGAGGAGACTGTGCTGTTATCAGGTATTAGAGGGTTTCTCTCTTGTCCCTTAAAAATCATTGGAGAGGATCCCATGGAGCACGTAAGCATTTGTATACCATGGAAAGCAGCTGCTTTCTGTGCCACTTAGCTCACTTGCACTGCTGAACAGCTCAGAGAGGTAAGATCAGCAGTCAGTGGATGTGCCCCAGTCTGGCACCTTTCTTTCAAGTGGAATTACAAAGCTTTTTTGCTTGGTAATAGGACAGTCTGCTCCCAGGGGTGTGGATTGCACTGCAGAGAAAAGTAAACTAGTCCATGGCACAGACTGCTACCTGGTAAATCCTGCCACCTTTGTAACCAAAAGACTACAACTTGCTGTGTGTGGACAAGGCACCAGTCACTTCTACCCACCCTTCTGCTGTCCTTCAGCAACAGAAAATTTTGTCTAAAACGGCACAGATCCATTACCTACAGTTGAACTTCTATCCAAAAATTTAAAAACAAAACAAAACAAAACAAAAAAAATCCCCTCAGCTTTGTGAGCTTAGCAAAAAGTAAGAGGGGGAGGAGGCTAACGACCCAGTCAAAGGCACCACGGTAAGTAAGATAACAGGAGTAGCCTCCTGAAGGCAGTCACCATTAGTTGTGTCAGGTGCAGGGGCCATGGTGGTTATCTGTTACAGTCTCTCTCAAAGTCACAGTGGTCAGCTGGTACCATGAATTTAGGAGACTTTATCTTTACCTGCATCTCCACTCCACTGTACCTAGGTCCAGCCTAGCCACAGCCCATCAGTGGCCACCAGGTCACAACCTGGAGGGACAGTACACAGGTCACCTAGTACCAAGCAGACTCCTCAGTGACATCTCACCCTGCCAACAAGTCCTACTGAAAAACTGATCAGTCATAAAGCTGGTGGGAAGGGAAACAGTCTTTTAGTTTGGGAGGTAGGAGGATTTGGCAACTCCCTGGCCAGCTCACCAGATTGGCAACTCAGGTCTCACCATCTGCAGGCAGAGCTGATGAGTGATGATGCTGCTGATGATATGGCAATTAAGAAAACAAACCTGAGCTGCAAGGAAGGAAAGGAATTTCACTGTCAGAGTTTCCTCCACTCTCACACTAAAACAATGTCTACCAAATCCTATGAAAAAACAAGCAAGTATTTGTTAAATATGTAAAATCCCTAATCTCCGCTATTGTATGCACAAGCAGAACAGGATCTCCTTGATTCCTGCCCCCCTCCTCCTTATTCAGTGCCAGAAATACTCAAAATACTTCAAAATAGAAGACAAAAGAAATATAACTAGAAGTTCCACAATCACATTTTTATAGTTTAGCAAGAAGCCTTTAGCAGCAGCAAGGAAAACCAAGTATTTTTCCTAGTATTGAGCCATCAAAACAAGATTAGGTAGGAAGAAGAAATAATGTATATTACCAATGTACTCCCCTACACTGCATTTTAAGTGCTCTCTAATTTGCATTGCAGTAATATTTTGAAATTATTACTTGAGCTACGAAGATGCTGCTTGCCACTGTAGGGAGAAAATATGTATGGCCAAAGCTCAGCTGGAGTTGAAGCTGGCTAGTACTGTGGGGGATAATAAAAAGTTTTTTAAAACATGTTAATAACAAAAGGTAGTGCAGAAGTAACATTGGCCTGTTACAGCATGAAGATGATCACTTCACAGAGACATTAACTTCTGCAGGATCTGCTGCTCCAGCTGGATCCCTGTAAATCTATGGGGCCTAATGGGATTCATCTGAGAACATTTAAAGAGCTGGCTGATGTCACCTACAAGGCCTCTCTCAATGATTTTTGAATGGTTTTGGGAATCTGGAAAAGTACAAATTGACTGGAAGCTGCTAACATTGTCCCAGTTTCCAAGAAGGGTTAGAAGGATGAACCTGGAAACTACAGGCCTATCACAATCTCACTTCAGTGACTGACAAAATTTTGGAGATTATTCTTTGAGGTATTGAAAAACACCTGAAGGACAACACAGTCATTGGTCACAGCCAAAACATGCTCATGAGGGAAAAATACCGCTTGTCAGACTTAATTTTCTTTTATGACAGGGCAATCCACACAGCTGATAAAGGGAAGACGAGTGATGTAATACCTCTGGATTTCAGTAAAGTTCTTGGTACTGTCTTTCACAAGATCCTTCTGGATACATCATATGATGGGCGAGCAACTGGCTGAGGGGCTGGGCACAAAGGGTTACAGTGAATAGGGTGGCATCAGGCTGGTGACCTGTCACTAGTGGAGTTCCACAGGGCTCCACCTTGGGCTCTGTGCTCTTCAACATCTCCATAAACAACTTTGGTACAGAACTCAAAGGGATACTAAGCAAGTTTGCCAACAATGCTAAATCGGGAAGAGCTGTTGAAGGCAGAGAGGCCTGGCAGAAAGACGTAGGGAAAGTGTGGGACTGGGCAATCACTAATCATATGAAGTTTATAATAAAGACAAGTGCCACATCTAGCACCTGGGACAGGGCAGGCCTGGATGTATTAACAGACTGGGATACAAAAGGCTGGGAGAGCAGCCCCTTGGAAACAGACCTTGGGGTCCTGGTTGATGGCCAGTTGAACATGGGTCAGCAGTGCCCTGGAAGCCAGGAGGGCCACCCATGTCCTGGGGGACATCAGGCACAGCATCAGCCGGGCAAGGGAGGGGATTGTCCTGCTCTGCTCTGCACTGGGGCGGCCTCACCTCCAGTGCTGGGGGCAGTTCTGGGTGCCATAGTGTAAGAGAGATATAAAGCTGCTGGAGAGTGTCCAAAGGAGGGCCATGAGGATGGTGAAGGATCTGGGAGGGAAGCCGTGTGAGCAGCTGAGGGCACTCATTCTGTTCAGCCTGGAGGAGACTGAGGGGAGACCTCACTGCAGTTACAGCTTCCTTGTGAGGGGAAGAGGAGGGGCAGACACTGATCTCTTCTCTGTGGTGACAGTGACAGGACCTGAGGGAATGGCCTGAAGCTGTGTCAGGGGAGGTTTAGGTTGGATGTTAAATAAAAGGTTCTTCACCCAGAGGGTGGCTAGGCACTGGAACAGGCTCCCCAGGGAAGTGGTCACAGCACCAAGCCTGGCAGAGTCCAAGAGGCCTTTGGACAACACTCTCAGGCCACCATGCACATCGTGTGATTCTTGAGGTGTCCTGTGCAGGGCCAGGAGCTGGACTTGATGATCCTTGTGGGTCCCTTCCAACTCAGGATATTCTATGAATTTTTACTGGTGTGAGAGAAAATAAAAAACTTCCATTAATAAAAAGACATTAAATATGTGGTTTAAAAACTACGAGCAGATTTACAGGAAGCAAATGTTTCCCAAGTTTGCAAAAACTAGGGGATGTCAGGCAGGATGAAAGAAAAAACAAAAATGAGGTGCATTCACACAACCCAAGTAGTTAATGAAACTCCTTGCCACAGGATGTTATTGACTGTGCTAAAAGTCACCCATATTTAAAAACGCCAGATGGAAGAAAAATACAATGTATTTTTCCACCAAAGGCTGTTGAAACAACTAACTACCTTTCTGTGGCTCAAGAAAGTGCTGGACAAATTGCTAGAGATTAGTGGTATATTCTGGAATGCACTGTGTGCCTACCCTGTTCTTATGCTATATTCCCTGGGCACTTTTCTCTGGTCACTGCCAGGGAACAGACTGAACCCTGTGGACCTTGACCTGATCCAGTAGAGACACACCTGTATAAACAAAACAGAATAAAGTGACAGAGAGAAAGTGCCACTTCAGATCATTTCTTCCACTAGTGGCAGCCTTAACAGAAGTGGCTTGAAGTGACTGTGTGATTTGGAAGTATTCAGCCTCATCCTCTTATGGACGAATGCATGCTAAACTCTGCAACTCTAGAAAGAGCCTAAGGATAGTGTAGCATACCTGCACTTCTCTGAAAGCTTTCCAGACAGCTGGCTTCCTGGTTTCCTTTTTTTTTTTAAATCAACACTTAGCATTTCTAAACAATTTGGAACAACATTTCAAAGAAGGCTCAAGCTCTGTATCTCATCTCCAGACACATGCCAAAACTTATCCATAATTGCTAACTAAATTTCAAAGGCATGGAAATATTTTACTAGCTCTCCATCAGGTTGTGCAAGTGTCCACAGACACTTGTTTGTGGGAGTGTTGTTCATTTACCAATAGGGCGTTTTGCTAAGGAATGCCTAACCTAAACTACACATTTGAGAGAAACCTGGCAAATCTACTGATTATCACAGACTACGAAATAAAGGATCTTTTCACTCCCATGGCAAGTTGTGCTGAAAATTTGTTTTTCTGAGATGGAGAGGAAAATCTGCTCACCTTTCTAATTATAATGATTTATTTATATACACACTATATTATGAAAAACAGTGTTTGCAAAGGAGGCCATCCTGTTGAACAGAGAGAGAACACCCTTCAGGGCATACTCATGCAGATTTACACTGATATTACTTGATAGCTGAGTCCTAAAGCAGCCTGGCTCTTGAGAAAAACAGAGGTGCCTGCTGCCAAACTGCTGAGGCTGCTCACCCTCCTGACGACTGCTACACAGACTCCTGGGAACTTCTGAAGGTTGCTTTGTTCATTCTTGGCTTTTCCTCACTCTAAGTTTTGTATCTTGATGATTATTTCATGCAGCACCTTCTTCTCTGCTGAGCTACCTACTGCACAGCACCAGGATTTTCAGCACGGGGAGGGCAGAGCCCTAAAGGAAAGCCAGGCTTCCAAAGCAGTTTTCTGCCCAGAATATGCTAACACTTAAAAAGCAAAGCCTTCAGCGTATTTTTTAAAAAACTGTTTACACAGGTTTACCATGAACATGCATGAATCCCAAACTGCATCACCCGTCATCTGCAGGCAGAGGGGCAGCAGATTTGTATGCACAGAGTGCACGGTTCTCACTCAGGCGTCAGTTGTGTCCTCATCACAAATGCCACGGATGAATCTCTGGGTTTCAATAACTGCACTTATGACCTATGTACCTGTACAGACCTATGAATTCCGTCTGTGCTCACCTTTCTGCCCAGCTCATCCCTTGTGGTTTCTGTACCAGGAGACAAGGAGGCTAGCAGGAGACTGATTAATGAGTCATCCAAACATTTAGACTAATTCTCTCACATATGATATTGAAGCCAACGCAGAATGATTTGTATAGAATTAACACTATGCAATATTAACACTTTTTTTTTAAAACAATCCAATGCAGACTAGATTAAGAACAATCCTATTTTTCACATTGGTCAAAACTGTCGGTCCTGCAAGGCATCTGATAGCTAACAGATCAATTCATGTACAGTATCTTTCTATGGGATCCAAAGACTCATTCAGCACATTTCGGAAAGACTGACCAAGGACACTCCATCCTATAGAACAGACCCAGCCGTGAGTTGTGCAAAACCCTAAAGAGGCAGAAGGGAGCGTGTGGATCACCCTGGGTGCTGGGTGGGTAACAGCACATAGAGACGATGCTGCTGAGTGTCACAGCACAGGCAATGCCTCACTGCAGCCAAAGGAGGGCAGCTGGCCTGCGGAGAAACCAGGATCTGCTGAATTCAGAGAGACACGGCAAGTACTGCACAGTGATAAAAACTCTCCTCAGGCTTCCAGACTTGTTCTGCAGGCAGGCGCAGAAGGGGACTCTTGGATGACACATCATTCCAAGTGCCCACCAGCAAACGGCTTCTGCGCTCACTGGAGGCATGCCTTTGCTCAGAGCGTGGAAGGAAGGCACCAGGAATTAGGAGAGGTACTGAAGAGCCATGACGGCGCCAGCTCTGCTACCGCACAAGTGTGCCAGAGAGGGCTTTGTCCAACTCCCGGGATGGCATCCAGCCTGCTCGAGTGCTCCTGGACTGGGGGCAATTACTGCAGCATACCTCTGACCTCCTTCTAGTTCAAGGCTGTAAGTCTCAGTGGCCCATAAATAATGCCAAGCTCCACCCACTCCCCTCTCCCTCCTAGCGAGAACATTTTTGGCAGCATTGATATGGATGACTTTGAATCCCCTGGGAACTGTCTCACTATATATCACTGCCTTTAATGCTTTCATTGTGAAGTGAACCATGCTTCCGAAACCTTAAAGCCAAGTTCCAAAGCTTATGATTATTTTGGAAGCAGATTGTGCTTTTATGCATAAATACCAGGAGACAATAGAAAGACTGACAGAATTCATCAAGAAGCCAATATACACACATGGAGACGGTGCTTAAATGCAACTTTTAACCTTCTCATTACTCAAAACTTGGACATGCAAATACATATGCAAAAACCTAATACAAGAAAAAAACCCCAGCAAACTAACATGGAGATTTCTCTTGTATCTGTTGTTGGTGTCATCTAAAACCTAGAACAGCACTGCCAAAATAATTCTCTTTATTAAGGACAGGGTCTGTAGAAAACACAGAAGAAACCATGAGTTTCCATCACCTAAGCACATTAGAGCTGCCAAACTGTCTTTCCTGTTTAGACAGTGTAGACTGATTTTCCCATGATCCATGTGTGCCTACAGTCTTTGGTTACCTTCCTACGCAACATGCATCTGGTGACAGGCTTGTAATGGAGATTTATGAAAACGCTTTCAAGCATGAAGTACTGCACTGTTGGGATTAACACAAAATTCTCTTAACGAAAGAACATTCTACCAGTGGAACAGTTGTTGATTACTAACCTGCAATGACGGAAGCCAAACTCTTACTGTACTTCCATATATCCTATGTTGAGTACCAAATAAGGACAGAGCACCCAAGCAGTCTTGCAGAAATTAAACCATTTTGACAGTGCTCCCTAGAATGTCCTTGTGTGTGTACTGTCACAGAAGACACATGGGGAATCGTGCATACCAGATCTGACATAAACTATGTATGTTGGCTGAAATAAAAACACCAGTTAAATTTATTTGCATACTGTCTCTTGGTAAGGCACCAAACTCCACAATAAATAACATTATTCCTTGTAGTTTGTCTGTACTTTGCCACTGACACATGATTCTTAGTATCTCAGTTTTTTAAAATCTTATCTCCTCCCTTACAGAAACCCAAGCCAGCAGCCCTACTTTCCTTCAGAAAGCTATTTGATACAAGTGGACCAAAAGGAAAAAAGGGCCCCATATCCTCTGCAACCTCTCCTTCAAAAAGTAAGGCCGGTGCACCGGCATGCGAGTTGCTAGGAAAACCACCACCTCTGCTCCCTGGACAAGGCAGAGAGCAGAGCAGGCAGCAAGGCACCCCCCTGCAGACAGCCAGCAGCAGTCCGTAACTCCAGGGTCCTGCACACACCTCAGCTGACCTCGCTGGCTGTGGAAAGGAGAAGTCTTTCCAGCCCTGCCTCTCTGTCCGAATCTGCTGGTCCCCTGGGTGCCTTCCTACAAGCTGATCAGGCAGAGGAACAGTCAGATCTCCCATCTCCTCTGCCTTGTGCCTAATCTTAAAGATGACAGCAAGGAACCGACAGGAAATTTATGCCCTACCTCCCTCCACTGTCCTCCCCAAAAGTTTGTTTGTCCTGCTTGCAGTTCAGGGTCAAGGCAAGTCAATGCTTTCAAGGCTTCTCTCCAGGCTTGCACAGATATGCAAACTGTGGAGGGGTCTGTAAGATGAAGAAATAAAAATCTGTGGCTGTGCTGTATTGCTGCAGCCTCAGGAAGCGGAGGACTGCCATATACAGCCGTTATCTTACCACCTTCTCCCACAAATCTTCAGAGCAGCACCTGTGGCAGTACCCACAGTGCTGTGACAGGCAGTTTCAGCAGTGTCCCCTCTGCACGGAGGACAGCATCTGAAGATCAGTCTAGCCATCAGGCATAAAGCATGTAACTGTCCCTGTGGTAATTCCAACATATTTGAATTGCAATTCTTATTTTCCAGGATTAATTGCCCAAAGAGTGAAATGGGACAGATTAGTCGACTCAGTGGTTGTTCCAGCATGTCCACACAGTCAAAGGCGTGAGCATCACCTGCTCCCTCATTTCTATACCAGATTTAATTTAAAGAACAAACAAGAAAGCAACAGCAGAATTTTGCAGCAGCCTTGTTCCACTTGGGAGTCATAAAGAGCTTTTCTTACTTTTTCAGTTTCTAATGAAAAGGAAATTTTTCATATTGAAACAGCATGATTTCACAGTGCCTTGTAACAGACAATAATGCTACCTACATCTTATCTAACTTGTGGAGCCTGCAACAGAGAACATTTTACAACAACAGAAGTAAGCAGAGACAAGACAGTATTTGCAGAGCTATTCGGGATACCAAAACCTACCAGCTTTTGAGAAGGTCTGAATTTATGGCCTCTTGATTTGTTCTAATTGCCTGACAGGACACAAACACAGCTAATGCCTTTTAAAATAAGCTTGCATGTAGTTGAAAATGCATTTTCCATGACCGAGAGCCACCTAATGGACACTGTCTGCCACGTCTGCCTCAAGTGCAATTCCAGGCCTTGAAATCATCTTTATAGAGCACACATAGGACAGTACTCTGCTCCTACAGAGCTGTTACTGGGTTCATGACTTTGGGAGCTGTGACACCTCAAAATCTCCTGAATTCCACAACGATGTACCATTTTGAAAAACAGACTCAGACAGACTAAGTGACAAAAGCACACCAGAAGTCTCCTGTGAAAAAGGTGATTTTCTTCCTAAACATGCACGTTTTTAAATGCAGTGTGTTAGATTCAAGAACAAAATCTCTTGCTTCCCAAAAGAAGAGAGAAAGCAACCAGAATATGGATATATTCATGGCTATCAGCACCTCAGAGATGCCTGAAAAGCCTCTACAGGTATTCTAACTTTTCCTGATCACACAGGAGGAAAGATGATCACAGGTGCCCAAGATTATCACTAGTCTGACGAATAACAGCTTTTATTGGTTACATGAAGAAGAGAATGTATCCATGATCTTTGATATGCCTGAAGGTCATTCCTCTAAGAGATTATTTTTATGGAGTGAAACATTAACAGCTACTGTCTCCTGAAATGAAACTGAGTAATTTTCACTCACATTTCACTCTTCATTGCTTAAGAATCAAATGGACTTCTGCAACTGCACACTGAAACCCAGCATTCAGTATTTCCCTGAATTCCTCTGTGTGAAGAAAAAAAACAAACAGTGGACATCGAAACAGAAAACAATTAAGGTAAATTACCACCGTCATGCTGTTCTGTCCTATTCATTACCCAGGTTCTCCCTCCAAGTCTTACTCAATTGACTCATTTCACTAACATGGTAGAAATCTTTCTTTTGTCAGGTTAGTTTCCTGAGCAGCATGCTGAATTAGCATTGCTCACTTTCTAGGCTGTGCATCTATCTTGCTCTCCCTGTCTTTCCAGGGCACAACTGTCCCACCTTGACTCAAACTAGTAAACCTCTCCAGCTGAAGAACCTACCGGAGGACAGTCTGCAGTATGCAGAATTCACGCACATACCTTCTTTTTCTATTTTCCCTAAAGAAGAATCTTTTCCTAGTATTCCTGTCTTCCTGTGATATCTGTCCAGCCCAATCCGTGCCTTCCAAAACCGCACTACAACACAAACATGTACTTCCTGCACTCAGTAAGAATGATACCTACCCAGTCCAAAAATATGGGTCTAAAACATACGCTAAATATTTGCAGGGAGAAGCAAGGCCACTCTGGTTTTTAAGTCCAGTGCTAAAGAAAGGTGTATGTTCTATAACCTCAGTAACTATGAGGTTGTCAGTAGGGTAGGATATACAACTGCTAGGTCTCATCGATAGGCTCAAGAACACAAACAGCCTGGCAAGAACTGTGATTGCTGACCATCTGCTGAGGTACTGCCACCCGAGGTCACTCACCCCCCTACCCACTGAAAAGCTGACAACCAGGGCTGACCTCCGAGATCAGTGCTGCTGCCCTGTCTCTGCAGCACACACGGCTGAGGAAGCTCAGTAAACCTCGGCATGATGCTGCGGAGGGACAACTCTGCACATTAACAATTTCGGAAAAAAACTACTAAATGCTAAATGCTGGAAGATTGCTTAAAATCTGCATCTCTGCCTTTCCTGTTTTGTGATACAGTGTACTAAGAGGGAGAGAACATTAACACAGCTCTTTAAGTGACAGCTCCCTTGACTTACTTAATCCGCTTTATGCCATCGCTTCTCAATGGGAACACTGGCAAAATACCGTGCTGCAGCAATATTAATGATAAAACACAATTATTGAATCAGAATGCTGTTCCAAAGCACTCAGTGGAGAAAACACACGGAAGACAGAGATTATAGAATACACAGGGAAGACAGAAGAAAAAAAATTACACAGAACATAAAAAAATTCTTTTACTTTCCCGTTTTCTTTTCTCTCATGATGAGGGAGGACCCCTCTGCAGCAAAACAACAAATAAAATCTTCAGCAAAGCTCTTGTGTTCTCACTGAAGCTTGTTTTGCTTTTCCAGTCATTCATTCCTCTAGTGCCACCGTAGTATTTATTGAGGTTTACAAAAAAAAAAAAAACCAGCTGTAGGTTGTACAGATTAACTGAGTATCAACACATTTCCAACTATAAACTAGTTTTAACCACATCATAACTAAGCAAAAACTCTCAACTTACATTTAGGATTTACAAACTTGTGACAAACTGAACAGCTTTAATAATTTTAAACACCTTTTTTCTTTTATTTCTATTCTTCCCTGGCCTGATGAGAGACAGCTGTTCCCTGTTTGAGGCGGAGTCTTAGTCACTGCTAAAAACCCATGCAAAGGACAGCATCACCTCTGGCTTGATATACTTTAAAAAAAAAAACAAACAAAAACTTACAATTTACTCTATCTACCTCAGTATAATATCGATCTATTTCTCCAGGTTTGCCTGACAATTGTTCCACCAAGTAAAAGGCAGGGAAAAAAACTATTACATTAATCTTTATCAGAAATTAGGAGGAAGGGGAGAAGTCACTTCTGAGACACAGGGTGACACTGTACCTCTAGGAACTACTTCTGACTTTGGTCTTTCAGCATTAAAAAAAAGAGTATTACAATGGGAGATAAGCATGTGATAGGAAAGATGTGTGCTAATGTCTTTACGAACAATTAAACGGGTGAGGTCTTTAGGAGGAATGGGTGGTAACATCTTTGAAATGGGTCATAATGCTTCCACCAACCTCAAGCCCACCAGTTTGTTACAGAACCCAGACAGTTTGGCTCCTGAACTTTAGGGTAATAGCCAAATGGGTCCGAACAAAGTCTATTCCAGAACCCAGATAGCCTGAACTTCTAAACTTTAAAGGAAAATGCCAGGTTCAAGGGGGAAATATGTGGCAGGCAGTTTGGGAAGGCCGTACCTCAGCTAATGGGGAAAGGAAGAGGGCAACATGTGGCTGGGAGTCTAGGATAAAAGGAGGCTGCACTCTCTGAAACCTCGAGAGAGAAACCCCACAGGGCTATGCCCCAGTGGACTCTCTCCCTTTATTCGAATCAAGCTGCAGACTCCTCTGTCTCCTTTACGGACACTGGCTTTGCACAGCCTGATTTTCTGCTCACATGAAATAGGTCATAATCTGTTAATTTGGATTAAAATGCTATGAAGAATGTTAACTTTCAGATCCTCCATCTCTTTTTTCTTGGCCTCCTTACAGTCTAGTTCTGAGATACTTTGTGTGTTCAGTCTTCTATTTCAAGTAATGTAAATATCATCAAGTTTTCCAGAAAACTGGTTTTCCACTATGATCCATACACCATTACAAGCTTTACACTGCATCAATACATCACAATTGGAACAGTATTTGGGCTTCTGGTCTTCTCTTAAGTCGTATTATCTCCTACACATCCTTCCTATCCCCTCCTTCCAGACTCTCACATTGTCCCATTATGTACTCCTGCCTGTATAATTAGGTTTTTTCTGTAAAAAGGGCACATGCATTCGGAGACCAAGGCTCAGGGTAACAAGTGCTGTGCTCAGCTCCTATCTGACTTAAATGAATCATCTGTCCATCACTCTCAGGGAGCCTTTTCAGAAGTGCCCTACCCAAGAACAGAAGATTTTGTAGTACTGTTAGGCAACTCTTAATCACCTACACAAGAGGAAGCACGAAAGTCAACCTCTGAAGCTCTTCACAGCTGAAATAATTGCTTTCAAAATCTGGGATTAGAGCTTTTGTTGCTCAATGCATTAGCAATCTTGAAATTAAAAAAACCCCAATTGCCCATGTCTAAAGCACATGCAGAAATCTTTACATAATTAAGTTACCTTACATCAAAAAACACTTTTTCCAAAAAAAGATGTTTGGGCAGGTTAGCACCACAGCTAATGCTGAGCTAGCATGAGCTAAGTAAATGACTCTTTTTCTGAAGAGCAAACCTGATACAGAAGAGGTGGTCATGGCTGCAGCGTGAATCATCTCTCTCAACTCCTTCAGACCAGTTCATTGCCAGAGTATATCCCTAAGCTCTCCTGTGTTTATAAAGCACCTTTGCATTCAAAATTCCTGGAACTTCTGAGCTGTTTTTTCCCTAGGTGTCTAAAAGAAAACCTGTTTCCAATACAGTTTGAATAATTACTCACTGACCACTGATAAATCATAAATTGTTTCAGATACCTAGCAAAGGACACAATGCCCTAGTAGCCCCCCTTCTTTTAACATAGAAAAAAAATGTTTGTGTTGTACAAAAGGAGATTTCCATTTTAAATACATTACTGATTCTTACTTCTAAGCATTTTCAATTGAAAGAGAAGCCCAGCTAACCAACCTCAACGAAGGCACACTGTTATGCATTTAAACTTGTGATTACCTGCTTGGGCTGCTCTCAGTCACAACTAAAAGGAATGTTACAGGTACCTTAAAATGCACAGCCCAAAGTTAAATAAACATAGACACATAAAATAATAAGATGCATACTTCTGCTGTAAGGTTACATTAACCAAGCCAAACTCCTCTCTGAGTAGAAATGCCATCAATTACTGACTTTGAAAGGCAGTCACCTGGATTCCCCATCTCTCTTTAAAACAGCATGAATCTTCCTGAAATATGCTTTTAAAATTATTATTATTATTATTAAAGCAGAGGGAGCTAGAACTTGAAGCAAGATGTAGTGAACCATTAACCTAAAGTGATACGACAGAGAGACAAGTTTAGGGTGGTAGCATTTCTCACAAATGAGGGGTAACCTGGCAAAAAATACTTTCATTTTTCCTACAGTTTTTAATTTGGCCAGAACAAGCCACAATCCTTCACTGAGGACAGACTTAAAATAAGATCTCTTGCTACTCTGTTGAATTTGGCACAGGAACTCTCTTACCCTTTGGGAATCATGGACACATTCCAGCAATGGACTGGAAAATGTCTTTTTCAGCAGCCCTTTTAAAGTTATTGTGAAGTTTAAAAATTGGTTCAGAAAAATCAACAATGCAACATTACAGGTTGACTTCTGAGGGAATTAACTTTAAGGCTTTTGATGAATATTTCAACATAGTAACTATCAATCTTTAAAAAAAAAACCTCAAGGGCAAATTTTCCTTTTACACCCCAGGGACTGCCAGCTACATTCAACTAAAATGACCCCTGAGTGCCTGTGCCCAGATTTGTCTTGCATGTTGATGACATTGTTAGCATCTGAAACTTCACTCTGATCTTTGGGAAGCAACAATGTGCATCTTTACCTTGCACCCTTCTTTATGATGGAAGATAATTTATAGTTGCTGTTGCATGTCTACTAAAGCCGCTGTGGAAGCAAGGCAACAAAGTATGTCAAAACGTTCAAAGCCAAGGCAAAGAAAACAGAAAAAGCTGGAAGAAAACCTGAAACCACCTGTGATTTCACTCCAAAGTAAACCACAGCCTCCTAAAGTGATACGTACCTCAAAACTGTTGGGGGAAAAATTCCTTGGGTATAAGACACATTAAGCCCTGTCATCCATGGTGTACCTTTAAAATGGAGTTCTTCAGCCTATTCGGTATTGTGAAACCTCACATGCTAGCACTGCCTTAGCTACAGGCACCCTACAGAAAGCTTTCAGGAATGCAATTTGTCTAGCACTAAATAAATAAAACAATAGAAACAAAACTGCGTTTTTATAGCTCAGTTTTCCAGGTGCACAAGAATGTCTCAGGTTAAACCGGAAGGAGGAAGGGTGAGGAACTGTGAAGAATGGCTGAGGATCATGCTGGATCCAAATCTTATTTACTCAATTTTCTATTTCAGAGCAAATTTCAGCACTAAAAAAACAGATCATGCTTCAGATACTTAAAGCTTGCAGTGAGGCAACACATAACTGCTCATTCAATTATTTTGTAATTAGCCAGAGGTGCAACAATTTTCCCAAACAACATAACTCAGTTTTTCCCTACCTAGCAATTCTTCTGCCATATCTAACAATGTTTTGTTTACATGGTATCCAGCTTAGATGTGTTTGCTTTGATGTATATTGGGAAAATCTGTGCTGCCACCCCCTAGCACATCATTAAGTGCAGCACAAAAGGGAGGAGGAAAAAGGGAACAGGAGGAAAACAGGAAAGCAACCTGCACCTCTGTATTCTGTACACATAGCATAGCAGTAACATGCCTTGGCCAACACATTTCATGGAAACTGCATGAATGTTACCAGCTAATATGGTTGTTGGGAGAAAAAAGGTTAAGAAGTGCTCCGCATTTTGCAGACTCACCAAGCTCACTGTGGAAAGATCATTAATAGAGTCTTCTAGAAGGACAAAACATGATTAGTTATCGGGGTTACAGACATTAGGCAAGAACACAGCTCTACTTAAAGCATGTTTTGCAGAGAATTCATTGCTTTTACAGCTGAAAGTTCTAGGTGAATTCATCAGGAATCAGTTTCTGCCAGTGCAGAGCCTCTCAGAGCAGATAACTGCATTGTTGACACAGTAATTTGACAGAATCAGGGAGCAATTCAGTGTACTCCCCATCTCTCTCAAATTAGTGGAGGACAATAATATAGTATAACAACAACAAGGAGAAAAGAGATTTTATACACAGTGATGTCTCTGTGATTCACAGAACAAGCGTGTCCGGCAGCCTGGTTGAGGTAATCTAAGCACAAGTCACCCGTGTTAGAACCAACACAGGTTTTGTACTACTAATTGGACCCGGAAGAGGCCTCTGAAGTTTGTCCCACCCAAACAAGCTTAATACATTTTTTTTTGTACCAAGAGAAGGGAAAGCAGTTTTCTTTGCCTTTTAGTAGGGCATACTGTAAATTGCTAGAGACAAAGCACTTGGTGTTACTCCTGGGTGGGGATGGATGCAGCGACACGTTTTACTCTTCTGCCCTGTGCTTTTAAAAAGAAAATATTTTAGGCAGTGCCTTTCAAAAATAATTGAATTATTTCCCCCCTACCCCTGTTAATTCCTATACTGGAAAGAAAAAAAATTAACATCCTCTTTTGATGCATTTGAAAAGGAACGGGAAATACCACCTTAAAAGTGGTATTTAGATGCCAAGATGATTTTTGCTTTTTCTTTTATATACCTTTTACACAGTTCTATGTATCCACAAGTATTAGCATGCATACTTGTAATTCTTTAAGTCTGATAAATCAGCATAGTTCTAGTGTTCTTTAGGGCTAGGAGACCAAACATCCCAGAAACCGCACAGCCAGGAGACCAAACATTCTACTATCTTGAGGGCCAAGGTCCCCTAGTAAAACATATTCTGTAAACTAGAAATTAGCCCACCCAAGCCCCCTTATTGGGTACCCTTGTTAGATATGTTAATGTGTAAGGTCTATAAATTGTACACGTGATTTACGGTGGGGGGGGGCATTGTGACGCGTTCCACCTTGGAAAAGTGATGCATCCACAGGATCCTATTAAAGATACCGAGGTAAACAACCCCCTCACCCTTTAACCGTGTCTGGCTTTCATTGACTGAGACCAGGAAAAGGCATCAAAAGTAATAGACAGTTTTCAGATGACTTCTGTTCACAAGCCACCTGCCTCACTTCTCCCCTACTACTTTTTCATTTATACTGACTGCTAGGAAAAGTCTCTGGTTTCCCTCAGAAAAATGGAGCTTTTTATATTTTATTTACTTGTTTTTAAATCAACTACTTTCAGGTCCTTTTGCATCATGCCATTCCTGCAACATCAGTAGCTGTCCCTGTATTTTGAGCATGGCCTGCAGAGATCAGTCATGTGAGGCTGATCTCTTACCACCTCATCCATCCCGCTTACCTCCACAATGGCCCTCCCAAGGGGCAAGAATTTTGGATGGTAGCAAGCAACACTCAGGTCACTTGCACAGCACATTTCTAATCTAGGTAACTTTCCAAAAGTCACTCAACCTTTCTGCACCAAGGCATATTTTGTTAATATTAAGAAAATGAATGTCCAATTGCATTAAAGCTCTTTTGTGTTTGTCAGACTGATTGACTTCCAGTGGGGTAGACGAAGAGGTCTGAATAACACCATCCATGCACTGCCTGAAGAGAGTGTGCAGATGCGGAGGAGAATCCAACCCCACTGCACTTTGGAGTATCTCCTTATCTTACAGTTTTTCATTACAGTAGCTTCTAACAATGCCAGTGAAAAACGCTCTTTTAGACAAACAACGGGAACAAAGGATTTTCAAAACTGTATTTCACTACCAAACTATACTTGTTTCAAAAAAAAATTACACACACACTCATACTCCCAAACTGTCTAAACAGAATTATAGTAACGTGGCTAAGTGGCTAAAGTTTGCCCTTCTCTAAAAAAATACAGCTGCACAGTTGCTCTAAAACCAAAATCACAGGCAAGTCAATGTCTACTGTTTGTATTTTCTGTAGGATCAAACCAAAGGTATCCTCTTCAACCAGCACAGAATTTTTAGACAACTGTGTAACATCTGAATTGTGTAAGTATTTAAACTATAGCAAAATTTGCCACTTTGACTTATCAACTGAATTACCACAGATCTACCAGATGACCTATGGAAAAAATCTCCTGTGCCTCTTCCATGACAGCTTTCTATGCAAGCCACAAAATTAATGATGTTGAATATCAAAATAACCTTCTTCAAGAGTGGAAGCTTTCATTTAAATATTCACAGCCTCAAGACTGCTTGAAGATAAATGATTTTATATTAACAGTAAAAGAGTCAGATTTACAAAGTCAGTAAGAATTCATAAGTTTTGCATTTTAATCACTCATAGCCACTGTATTTGATTTACTCCACAATTTCCATCAGAAAATGAAAAAGTTTTGAAGAATGAGTCATTCCCAATGTAAATCTCTAGCAAGCCTCTGTCAGTCATGTTAGTCCTTTTACCAATGGTTTTTCCTATCTTCTGACTGCAACGACAGAACCAGTGTAATTACTTCATTACCTAATGACTTCTAACCTTAAAAGACTGCAAATATATGGAAAGTTAAACTAATATGCAGCAATTCCCCACAGAATAAAAGAAACCATTATAAACATAACTTGTGAATTCCCTACCCTGACACTTCTACAAAGACAAAAAAAAAGTAAAAATCTGTAGAGGTCTGGAATGCTTCTACCAAAGGATATGTATCTACAAACACAATAAAGGGAAATAAAATTCCGTAATTCTAATACAATATTTGCTTGGCACAAATTATACATTCCCTTGGCTGTATTACAATAACAACTTCTGGAAAGCCACCATGCCAAAAATTATAGCTTAAAAAGAAGTTTCAGTGCTGGACATGTGTTGGGAAGACTAAGCCCCTTGTCGTTTTGCTGGCAATTTTTTTTTTTTAACTTATATATTTATTAATTTCCAGTTCATTGTACCTTCATTCAACTACAGGGAAAGAACTGTTTAGTTTACAGCACAGTTTTATATGCAAATTATATTCAGTAGAGTCTCTACTCATCATAAGTGTCAACAGGAAAAAAAGCCTGACAGATTTAAGGCTTGAGATTTTTTCATAAACTTTGAAGGAACACTGAAATTAAAAAGCACACTGAACTCATGGTAAAGCATTTTCTCTAAGCATGTGCCGAATGAAGTATATTAAAGCATTTTTTTCTTCTAAATGTACTGTGAGACTTTATGCTCCATTTTCTATTTCTAAATATTTGAGATAATTAGGAAAGTCCTGTCTTCTGCATGGAGTCAAACTTATGTTTGCCTAGGTCCCCCTGAACTTAAGTCTACTCTGTGAAAACATTTCCATTACATTTAGTAACACTGGAGACAAAGCAAGTTTTCAACCCCATACAAATCAAATTTCAGACAACTCAAGGGTTCAAAATGAAGAGATATTTTACTGCCAATAGGAGGGGAAAAAAGTCTTAACAAATCAGCCAGTTTTTGCACTTACAACATCAAATAAAGAAATTGTAGAGCTTATTCTACCCTTTATCAATAATGCATGGCTGCGCACAGACAATTTATAGCTGTTTTCCATCACTGGGTATTGTGCAGTACTAAATTAAGTCGACAAAATTCAAGGACAGTCCACCCACACAGCTACTGTGAGCCAGCCAGGCCACTTTGAATAAACATTTTAAAGGCATAAAGTGAGTTTTATTAGCATGCTGAGACACAGTTCCTAGTGGACAAAGCATCTCCTTTGAAAAAGTAGAAGTACATTTAGCAGAAAGAAAGAAGGGTCACTCTTGTGCTTTACATGTAGAGAAACAGCAAAAGGGGAAATAAAAAATATATAGGTAACAGCTCAACACCCTGAACTTGTTAAGATTAAAACGTGAAACAAGAGAATTTACTTTCTGTACTAGAAACTGATTGTCATTCTCAGAAAATCCTGAGAGTTTCTGAATTGGTCTCAGGTTCTGATGGCAAAAGAACTAAAACCAAAAGGTGTTTTGGTGGGATTTTTTTACGTTTAGGTTGTTCCAAAGATTAATAGACTTATTTTTTCAATCTTTCACAAGTCATATAATTCAGAAAAGCATACAAGCCTTTCATCAACATAAAGAACTAGTTACTGTACTGAAATAGCTCAGCAGCATTTATAGTGTCAGTAAAAAAGTGAGGTCCCTTCCACAGACCAAAGTCCCAAAAATACAGTATGGCACGAGTTGGTTGCTTTTCGCCAGCAGCACCACTTCCAACCACAGTGTTCCCAGCACTTGAATGCCTGAAATGCAAGAAAGCATCAAGGCACTTGGAGCGCATGAGCTGGCCACCCCATCCAAGAATTTTACCAGGACTCTGCTCCGGCAGTGACCAATATGCAGGTGGGGCCTCCACCTGGGCGCTCTTCAGCTTGTTTTCAGACATGGAGTCAGGTGCAACCAGCTGCAAGACGGATGGCAGCACCACCAGGAGGTGGGTCTGGGTCACACTGCAGACTTCTACTGCTGTTTCCCTTTCCCTCACAGTCAGGCTGCACAGCTAGCTTCGCTCTAGAAAGTATTGGCAAGCATGAGGTGACACCGTGACAACCTTTTCATACCCACAGCACCACTCCAGGCGGGACTCTCCAGGTCTCTCCGGCAGCTGGCATGACAAGATGGAAAAATCCTTCTGTAAAATGTGGGAAGGTGGAAGCTGTAACACAGCACGGCTGGGCAGCTTGATGGCCTTGTGGCATATTTAAGCACAACCACAAATAAGGGGAGGAAGGATGAAAGAATCAGAGCTTAAGCCACAACTGTTTTATGTTACTCAAGTGGAAATATCTGGTCAAATAAAAAAAGTGACTGTATTTATTGTGCAATGTTGAGAGAAGAAAATCAACTCTGTTCAATGGTATTTGGATTTGAGCAAAGCTCAACTTCACTTACAGTACACATATTTTCTCAAAAATCTGATCTCCCTTGCATATGAAAGTACGTCAGGGACCTCTGAAGCCAGCTAATCAGTGTGTAAAACCCCAATTTAACTGCTCCAGCAACCACAGAAAATTCAGAAAGTGAAAGGCCAAATTTTGAGATAAACAGAAGCGTAGAACAACTACAGCTTAAGGATCAGCTAAGCAAGGCAATTGTTGAGCATTTGTATCTGAACCAGTCTGTACTTTAATCTGTCAAAAGTGCAAGATTTTCATCATAAGGTTGGTTGTTGTTTTGATTTTTTCCCTCTTAAATAGGCTGAGTTTCTGCTATGAAAAGTGGAAATGCTGTTTGGAGTCTGATGATATTGCAGCAAACCTTTTTTTTTTACTAAAATCAAGGCTAAATCAAGGCTACAGGACACAGCTTTGGGAAACCCCAGGCAATCCCAGTGAAGCAATCATGGTTTTATAAATGGAAATTAATTTTAATAAGTCTGTTGCTCATCTCACATTGCCAAAGCCTGTGATCCAATTAGAAGCGCAGTGCTTTAATGATCTGCACAGGGATCACATTCAGTGAAGTTCAGAAATAGACAAAATGCTCTTGGGCCTTCTCCATGGAGTGTATCGCACCAGTGAGATGCTGGCTTTGTAACTCACAGGCAAAAAGCACCGAGGTGTTCACATTAGTATTTCGAGGCATCAGTACCTGTACAAATGCAAAATGCCTCGAGCACAATGAAATGTTGTGTTACATGCCATCACACCACACATGGTCTTCAAATACTGTGTTTTGTGGAGAGAAATTAAGCCCACTTCTCCCAAGACTTGCTAAATTAGTAACCCTACCTAGTGTACCAACATTTAATTGGTAGCACATCTCCAAGCTGATGGCTATTGCCATTAACGCCTGTACTCTCCTGCCCTCTGTACCTGCCCAGAGCTACTGACGTGTACAGGACAGCTCACTGCGCCACTCCATGTAAGGACAAGCAAAGATACAAATGTATGTATGTAACCCGGAGGGTACTTAAGTTCAGGGCACCTGGAAAGGAAATACCTTCATCCTGCTCCTCTCCACAGCCTTGTGACAAGAGCTGGCACTGCCCACTTCTCCGTGACTGTACCTGGTGCTCCTGTGCTTTCCAAGGCAGTCAGCAATCATCCCCACTCTCAGCTCCCTGACGGCAGATACAAGTCTGCTCTGGATTTTCCAGGCTTTCTGCAACCATACTCTTCCTCCCTCTCTGCGTGTGTCTCCTCACAGCACTCTCCCCTCATCTCCCACCCTGTACCTTGCAGGGCCACCCAGGGCACCCAGTGGGACATGCAGGCTGTGACTGCACTACATTACTGGCACCTGCTGCAGCGCATTGGCAGGTCTGGAGAGCTGCAAAGGCAACCTGAGAGCCCCTCTGGGCATATATACACACATTTCCTCCACTTAGAAACCCATGCTTGGCTGAAGGTGTCCACTGCTACAGTCAGGACATGGCTGCAGCACATGGCCACACAGGAACTGGGACCAACCTAGCCATAGCAACAGTAAGTTTCTTTATTTTGCCTTTTCTGAGCATTTCTCCTTCTCTATCAAAACACTTCTTTGCCAGCAGAAAAGACAAAATCCATGCACAAATGCTTTTCCTGGTGAAAGAATCATCTCCAGAAGAGCAAGAGCCCAGGTACACTGATGTGAAGAACAGCATCCAGAAAGGAGGAACAGACACTGCTCTATGAGCAAGAGCCCAGGGCCAATTCAAAATGTGCTGGTGTGAGGCTTGCAGAGGAAGTGCACACAGGCTTCCCAATCATGGCAGCCTGTCCCAGGTCTATTGCAGCACCCTCTGCTCCCTTTCTGAACTCCTTTTACACAACAGAGGCAGAGAGAGTCAGTGGAGTCTGGGTGTTTCCAACTGCACACACGCACACACACAAACGCACAGAGACAGACCTCCTACCCATCTAAATGGCAAGTTCACAGAGTAATGAAGAATGACAGGAGATGTGCTTTTCCACACTCACTGAGTTTCAAGATTTGGGGAAAACCAGCTGGTGCCCCCATGTCTTTGGAATCACTAGATTCAGGAGCCTTTTACCTGCCCCAGAAGCTGGCAGCAATTCAAGTCCTCATCTGGAAGCACCAGATTTACGCCACATTCAAAAGCCAAACAAGCTGTCCCCACTGCTTGTTTGTACTCTGATTAAAGCTGCAAAAGCAGCGCAAGACAAGCAATTAGCCGTCCTAGGCAATCACAATTGTCAAGAGACTAAATCCTTCTTCTTCAAAAGAGAAGTTCAGTTTTAGGTGTGTCTTACCTCTCATGCAACTCTGCAGCATATTGCAGTGCATGTAATAAGGTGGGCAGGCAGTGACATTTATCAAATGTAAATAAAAACAGGATTCAGCTGCCACTTCAAACAGCAGCCCTCAAACCTGAGGCAATTCAGGAGTCAGTAGGCTAAGAGCCTTTTCATAGCCTTTACTTATCTGAGTTTCCTTTCTAAGAGATTTAATTCAGGCCATCCCTTTGGTGGTGCTCTTAACCTGATCTTTGCACAGAAAAAGGCAAAAAAAAAATCTATATAGCCCTGTCCTGCTGGGGTACTTACACGCAGTCACTGGTCACCACAACAACTCTGCAGCAGTGGGAGGCCATGCCGCTCACTGGACACTGCATGAACATGGTACTGACTGACTCTTGGTCAATCTGGTCTGTGGCTGGTCTGCTGTGCTGCTGAGAAAATGCAGCAGCACTACAGTGCAGCTGATAATGCAGCCATGAATCCAAAAGACGTGTAGAAAACATGGATAATTAATGAAAGATTGCAGCAGCAACTCTAGTCAAAGTAGAATAGTCACTTTTCTAGCTACAGTCATGTTTAGCTTCATAGCCTTATTTTTCCTGATGGAGAATTGGTCTCAGCATTGCATTCTATAGGGACTGAAGACCACTACTACTAAATAATTCTAATACATAGATAGAAGGACTAAAGCATTCTAGTGGAAAGATACGCAAGCACTTAAGAGTGTAGAATTAGACATTTAGGAAAAGGAAATAAATTGTTTCTTCATGAATGTTTCTTCAAATTGCATGGATTTTGTCTTACGGAAGTCAGTGAATTTGCTTATAACCAACAAATACTGATAGCTGGGTCCAATACAAGACTTTAGGTTCATATAGTTTTGTGCTGTTTTTGACTAGGGTAGAGTTCATTTTCATCACAGTAGCTGATTAAAAGCTGTGCTTTAGATCTGTGCTGGTAACAGGATTGATAACACATGGACATTTTAGTTATTGCTGAGTGCGTGCATAGCGTCAAGGCCTTTTTTGCTCCTCATACCACACCACCAGCAAGGAGGCTGGGGGTGCACAAGCAATTGGGAGAGAACACAGCCAGGACAGATGATCCCAGCTGACCAAAGGGATTTTCCAGACCATATGGCATCACGCTCAGCATATAAAGCTGAGGGAAGAAGGAAGAGGGAACATTTGGAGTGATGATGTTTGTCTTCCCAAGTCACCACTATGTGTGAGGCAGCCTGGCTTTCCAGGGATGGCTGAACACCTGCCTGCTCATGGGAAGCAGTGAATTAATTCCTTGGTTTGCTTTGCTTCCATGCATGGGTTTTGCTTTTCCTATTAAACTGTCTTTGTCTCAATGCACAAGTTTTTCCCTGTTACTCTTCTGATTCTCTCCCCCATCCCATTGGTGGGAGGGAGCGTGAGCAAGTGGCTGTATGCGACTAAACCACAATAAGTTGATTAGAGACAAAGAGGTGGGGCTCGGACAGTTTGTGGAACCACATCTATCTTCTTCCCCCTGCCCTGGCAAAAGAAATCATATCTTACCTTAAAAGACTGTAACAGAAGCGCTCGTCTCTACTTTCCTCTATGCCTTTTTAAACATCAGAAATAATGCATCGGATTCAGCTAATTCAATGAGTCAGCATTCGACAGCACATTCAGAAACCCGAGAGTCATCCTACAAGAACAGAAATTTAAAGCACCAATTAGTCATCACATATATTGTGCAATATATCTTGTGCTTAAAACTGCTGATGCCTGGTAGAGCCATGCTGCTGAATAATAAAGAAATCACCACAAAAATGAAAGGCTAAGTTATTTTTTGTTTCCAAAGTGAAATGCTCAAGCACATTTTGGCTACAGCGCCGTGGGGAGAAAGCATGCATCTTGCAATAACTGTGTCACCCTGCCCTGCCTTCCCAATTTAAATCTTTGTTCAAACAACAGTCCATGTGAATGCACAGAAACAAAGCTCCAGGCATGTCAGGATACACCAGCCACACCAGCTACAGAAACACAGCAGTAAATGTTTGTAGCCCAGTACTAGTTTGAACTGGGAAATGCATCAGAAGCCCACGTGAGCTAAGTATTAGCACTTTATAAGTGAGGATCTTGATGTGTGTGGAAGAAACATGGAGGTACTTCATAAACTATGGGAAAAGGAGAAACATTTACAGATGGATTCGGCTCATTTCCCTGGATAAGCTATTCTCGAAATTCTTATCTTGCAAGCACTCAACCCATACCGAGTAAAGACACTCCAACTGCAGCAGAGTTCATGCCTGCACCACTACAGCACGTAAGACAGCTGTCTTCCTCCACAGCAATTCAGCAAAGATGTTCCACCACTAAGGTTGAGATACTTGTTTTTCAGCCCCAACCCATCTGGTGTGTTTAATCCTCCAAATGAGCAAACTTCCAAAAACCAGAGGCACATCCACACACACACCCCTCGCACTTGGGGTTCCTTGCACTGACATATCCTGCCTCACAGCCACTCTCCAAGTCAGCTGCACCCTGAGGCAGTGCCGGCGTGTAACAGTTGCACAATGATGCCACTTCGACATTTGACAGCTATGGAGTAACAGGCCAGCAGAAAAACTTACCTGTATCTAGCATGGTTACTCAAGAGAGTTTTAAAGATTATTTTCAGGTAAAAGACACTTCTAATTATCCAAGCTTTTAAGTACTTCCCTAAAGCGTCGGTACAAACATACAAAGTCACCTCTGTCCCAGTTCGTAGTACAGAGATGGGGGCTTAATGGAGTGCACGGAAATTGTACCAGGTAAAAATTACAGAGTTTTTATTATAGATTAATAAAAAACCTAGCATTGAAAGCATGTCACAGGCCAATGTGCCCACACAGACACAGGTATATTGTTCTAATCCTACACTGTTTAGAAATCCTTAAAAGCCTCCTAAGGGTCAATTAGCTCCATAAACTAAAATAAAAAATAGCATTTGAAAGGAAACTACAAGGGTCCATGTCTTTGGGAGGAGTGGAGGGGGAAACTAAGTTAGACACCTACATTTGTTAAAAAAACCAGAAATCCAAAAGCCCCAAGCTTAGATGAGTTTTGAATTAATATTCAGTGTTCTTAAGTTACTCCAAGGAAATGGCAGTCAATTTCTTTCCCCCTCCTCCTTCTAACACTTTCTCAATACATTTTCTTTTACTTTTTGCTATTTATGTGAAATACGAATGTTTTATACAGCAAGTTACCTAATCATGATACCTTAAAAATGCCTTTCTCACAATGGGGGTACATTCTAAGCTGATTACAAATATATCCATTTACATAATAATAAAGACTGCAATGCGTAAGGAAACTTGAGATTACAGCAAACAAATTATATCCCTGGAGCTCTATATTCACAGATTATTGGCAGTATCACAATCATTGCTTTTCTCTATAACCTCCTGCACTACACTTCCGTACAAAGCACTACAGCAGTTTCCAGATGTTCAATCAATAGTTATACACCCTGGGCCACTGTTCAAGGACACAAAAACCTGACTTTCAAACCCCTGCTGCCATGTGTCCCCTATACTACAGTGTCAAGATCATTCAGGTATTTCTCATGGGTTAATTTTTTTCCAACAGATTTCACATTCTGCACATTGTCCCACAGCTAGCATAAACTCCTGACCAGGTACTCTGTAATTTAGCTGAAGAGAGTTTATGCCCACACCTGTTCAGAATCACCCTGGAAACACAGTAACTGTGCAACACCAAAGACCAGGACAGGACACAGCTTGAGCCCCAAGATGAACTAGTAACCATGTGGTGGGAATTGCTCCTTTTGGTCAAAGAGGACTGATCGAAAGTCAGAGATCCTTTGGGAGCTAAGATTTATCATGTACCTTACTGTTTTCCACACCAGAAGGAAAGAATGCTTCACTTTCTCTTTTTACCCCAAACAAATCACAGCATGCATGTGTACACAATTATCTAACTCCTACCCATCCGAGCACAACCAAAACAAAAAACAGTACACCGTATACCCATTTTTTCCCTTAAGGGCAGAACAAACCACACCTAACAGGTATTAATAAAAACACCAAACATTAGAAAACATTCTGTTACAAAGGGTATTTAAAAAAATACATGTAACACTAAGCAAAATTTTAATCTGCACAAAATGGATGTACGTATCTCACATTAAAAAGTAATTGTTCTTCTAAACTGCCTCACAAATGGCAATGTAATTTCATTTACAGCCAGAAAATTTACTCAGTGATTAGCATAACTGAGTGTTAAGCAAAAGGAAAGAAAAGCAGAAATTAAAACAAACATGGTCAAACAGTTAAGCAGAGATATTGAATATACAATGGGAATGCATTTACTGACAAAGCTGTAATTTTTACATAAAGTTTTAACCTTCATAACATTTTAGGTTTAAGCAAAACGTGCTATGTAACAGATATTCCTTAAAGTCCCAAAGACACAGTGTCAACAATTTTTAACAAAAGGTCCACATGTTTCACAGCATACTTCACTAGCCTGACAAGTTCCTTACAGATGGGTAACACATGTATTCCATCTTGTCTCCTTTTCCATTCTAACACTGTTCAACACCTCCTCCCACACGCTCCTCCAACACACACACTTCCCTCCAGCAGATAGCAGCCTGATTCACTTATCTGAAGAGGAATTTATGCTGGCCTGAAAAAACACCAGCCCCCTCAACTGCAAGGACATGCCTGGATAGCTTATTGAGATATGTCTCAGATGTTGTGTCCAAAAAGCACTGCTAAGTCAGCTAGAGATGTCCTGTGTAGCACCAGAGGGGTAGTTACATTCTCAGCGTGAAGGAGACATTATTTTAAAATAAATTTGAATGTAATATTTCCAGTGGTGAAGGCACTATTTCCTGGCGAACACGTTCTACATTTTTGGACAGAAAGCCTTTATGTAGTCAAAAGCACTATTCAGCCTTAGCACATTTCACTGACATAAGTTCTCACAACTACTAAAGGGAATAACTAAGGCTATGTCTGGGTGGCACAAAGCACCACGCTAATTACCCCTTCAGAGACACTAATCCGGGCAGGGCAGCACAGTAAGACTCCTCTGTCTCGGGAATCTCCCAGTGCTGATGTATTGCCATTTGGATACCCAGCTCCTACTCCAAGCAGTCTCTTTCACACGAAAGAGTCTTACACCAAAGATGAGCCCTCCATGGAGGGGTGTTTCCTCTCAGAAGCTGTGTGTTTTATTGAAATCTACCTCTTTGGCACATGATACTGAGCTGTACACCGCACCAATTCTTGACAAACAGTAAAATAATCGACAAGCAATTACTGAGCATCCTCGGCTGCTAGAAGGTTATGTGAGAGGTTATACCTACAGACAGTCTCCTGGGCCCCAGAAGAAAAGGTTCAGGTCAGCATCTCGGAGGAGCTATGTGTAATGATAATGGCGATTGTCTGACAATCAGCGGCGGCAATTCGCGCCACATTTTAACTGACACGTTTAAAGCAGACCAAGGAGAAGCCCTCTAGCACTAGTGTTAATGTGCTCCATCTGGTAAGCTCCGAGCAGCAGGTAATGGTGTGGTTGTTAGCAGGATAAGAAGTCAAATTGTTGCCAAACCGACTTTGCTTTCAACTTTCTGGTGATAAAAGAAGCCCTGGGCTAAAGCCAGAACTACTTTATCTACTATACCTGATGCCACCGCTTGGTACCGAGACGTGCTCTTCACGTACTGCAAATGGACTTTGATCTTCTTTTGACTTGTTAAAACATAGAGTAAGGAATCATGTACTCAGCTTAAAGCACCTGTCCCAATAGGAACTGGGTTTTGAACAAACCAGAGAGCAATAGGGAAGGGGAACACCTGACACACAATACAACCTGCAGCAGAACACAGCCTCATACCTGTCCACGATAAAGAATGAAAAGACACAGAAGGGTCATTCCCTGTGGCACAAACCAGCCAAAGCCAGGGAAGTGTTTTACTGTCATGCCGAACAGACAGTACCACATTCTTAAGAGCCGCTATCCAGTCCCCTCTTTCTCCTCTCCACAGATACATATTTAAAAATGAGTCATTTCGGAGACAATCCTGTCCTTATGGCCTCCCCCAGCAGACACAGACCTTCTGCAGAATAGTCCCACGAATTCAGGAGGATTTACTTAAGCAAGATGGCTCACGTTGCAGGTAAATGGGATACACCAGCTCAGCGAGAAGCTGGCGGGCGAGGCTGGCTTCTCACGTGTCAGTCAGCTCTGCACAGAGGTCACAGCACTAGGAAGGGCGGCTTCACCTTGGGTTTGTACCATAGTGTTCAGAAGCTGGTGACTGGTTTTAACACGTAGGCTGTTTCTTGTGGCAAAAGCACAGGGACAACTGCCTGACAGAGTGCATTGCCTCGAGACAGGGGGAAATCACATCGATTAAACAGTATCAAGAGTCCTTGACACTTTCATGTTCTCAGCAGAGAGGACAAATACTCAAATAAAGTCTGCCAGATGCAGCACAGGCAAATAAAACACTATAAAAAGCATAATAATTCACTTATGAGAAAGTAAATTGCATTTGATAAACAAGTGTTAAAGCAGCAGTTTTCACACTTTAACACTTACACAAATACTTCAGCTCATGAAAAATAGGTGTCATAAAAGACACATTTGCTACCCGATCCATATCAAAAACATTCACAAATGTTGTCAAAACATATGGTGTACATCTGAGTTTAAGACTGCCTAATTAAAGGCTGTCTCCTTCAAAATATTTTTTTTACCCAAAGGCTGACTGTGAATTGTACACAGTAAAAGTGACAAGATAGGTAAACACTTCAGTCTCCAAACGACAAAAACTGGTCAAGATCGTGACAACCAAGCAAGCCATACGAACGTGTGCTGAATCTTAATAGTTTAGCTGTCAAGTCAGGTGAAGTTACCTCAGCATCCATTGTACACTCAGAGGTCAGATATATGTTCCACTCTCTCCTCCAGTGCCTTCCCTACAGAAACTGTGGAGCTCATGCTGGCTTTGTGAGAGAAGACCTTTGCTTGGTAGGACAAACACTACCATGACACAACCACCACTGCAGTGGAGATCTTCAGCTGGCAGATAGAGATCTGAGTTTTATCCAGAAATAGGCAAAGTTCTGAAAAGAAACAGCACAAGCATCCACTCCAACAATCGAGGCTGCTGCCAGAGCTGAAACCTCACTGACAGTGCTAGTGTCCACCCAGGACTTTCTTTATCCCATCTGCAGGGAGATTGCTCCTTGTGGAATTCACCTATATAGGGATTCACATCCAGTGACTGAGGAGATAAACTCATTAACACACCCAAATTTTGTTTGTGAGGATTTTTTTCCCCACACATGCCCATGTGCAGGCAGACATAATTCTTTGTTCTCTGACTGCAAAACTAAGCTACCAAATCTCAGCCCAGATTTAAAAACATAAGGTATTTCCTAGGGCTCTAAAGCAGGATGGGCTTTATAAGGCCAGTTTAGATGGGATACTTGATGTTAGGCAAGGAACGGAGGGAGAAGAGGGTGTCACAACAGAAGCACTGGTGTGAAGTTACCTAAAAAAGTGGTTCAAGAAAGAAGGAAAACTGGAAAGATCCTCAGCTACCTATCTTCTCCTTTTAACTTTCCTAAATACACCAATTATACCCTGTACTACATCTCTCATCCAGTTATATCCTTTGCTTGTTTACATCACCATATAATAAAATACTGCTGATAAGCAACAACAGACAGGGTGAATCTGTGCTTGCTCCCTTAAGGCAAGAAGAGATTAGGAAAGGGCATGAAGGTATTTCTTTTGTCTTGCAATGAAAAGGAACTGCAAAGGTGGGGAATGAAACCGAAAGGGATCATAAAACACTATCTTGCTTGCCTTGTTCCCAGGTGAGACAGCCTCTCACCTGTCGGTGAGACACATGATGCTCCTGAGGAGAGCCACTTGCTTACTCCTCTGGTCCCATCTTGGCTGGACAAGCAGAGGAAGGGAGGGAGAGGGGCCTGGAAGCTTTTAAAGGGTAGAAGATACTTCACTAAATATCTTAACCTTTAAAATTCAGTTAAAGATACAGAATTTATAGACATTATCTCCACGAGCAGCAGATCTGAAACATTAGTAACCTTTATGAATCCCAAAAATGTTCAGGTGCTAGATTTCAAGTGACAAAAGCAAATCTCTGTAAAAACTCCTCTTTGTGCTCTTTCCCCATCCTCACAAAATATGAAAACATTCCCCAGATGTCAGTCATCACTACACATCTTCATGGATGTTAACCAGCTGTAGCTAACAATAGGCAGCTGATCTGCTCTAGAAGCATGCCAAGAACCTGCATCTTAGGGAATTCCTGTCCCTCACATTACCATCTCCATATCCAGGCCTGAAGGCTGAAGCTCCCCTTACTTAGGGACAGGCAACACCCCGAGACTTTGAGTCAGAATGAGAATCAACAACAGGGCCCATCTTCTTCTGGCATGAAGTCAAACTCTGGATCAGGTCACTTCTTTGCAGCTTGGGCTTTCCATATGCATGTCACCTAACTTCCTTTAGGGTGGTGGAATCACCATCCCTGGATGTGTTTAAAAGAAGACTGGATGTGGCACTTAGTGTCATGGTTTAGCTGAGGTGTTAGGGCATGGGTTAGACTCAGTGATCTTAAAGGTCTCTTCCAACCTAGTGATTCTGTGATTTTCAAATGGATCTTATGACCATCTTCCTAATGATATTCTAAAGTTTATATTCCTAAACGATGGGCATTTTGAAAGGCTGTGGTAGACCAGAGTTCAAAATCCAGCACTGTTTACAGGGAATGATCCTCAACACTCTCCACATACTCCTGGTAATAGCTCTCTGGAAGTAACGACACCTGAACCAAGATGAGAAAAAAGCCTCCACCACATTTTCAGCCTAAAGCTCTGAAAACACAATGAACCCCAAGCTGCACAGTGCCATTGGGTGGCACGGTCCTCACTGCAGCAGGCTGAACAAGAAGGGTCCTCAAAAGTCACGTATCGCTGAAGGTCATTGTCATGGCACTACTGCTTCCCTTGCGCAAAAAGAAAAAAAAGCAGATATGACAGCTGTCTCATCAGATGTTCTGAATCAATTACTTGAAGAAAAGCTAAAAATAAGGTCATTCTGAATTCACCTCCTGTGACGCAAACTAATCCAGAATAACTACTGTACGTTCCTATGCCTTCAAGAACACCATGTTCTAGACAAAACAGTAAACCAGACATTTTAGATGACAGATGGTAGACAAAAAAAAAACATTTCCAAGGATTCAATGACCAGGAGAATTAAATAACCAGGTATGTGGCCTCCAAGGAAAAGGACAGATTATTCCCCAGAGTTACACCGCTAGCTCTCAACAGTACGGCTTTCCTCAATTAAACTTCAAGCCCAATCATTTGTCAGTGAAAAAAAAAACAAAGCAGTCTATCCTAGCATGAGGAAGACAAAGGGAGGACAAGCAGGACACAGGCAGTGCTGGTCAGGATGTTCTTCTCTTCTGAAATTTATCATGACTTGTAAACTCAGCAATGGCGTTGATCAGAAACTCTACTAAAGGCAGCATACACAAATGGCAGTATTTGTGGAATCATAAATTGATTTGAAAGGGACATTAAAGATATCTAGTTCCAACAGCCCAAAGGCCATGGGCAGGGACACTTTTCACTAGACCAGCTTGCTCCAAGCTCCATCCAGCCTGGCCCTGAACATTTCCAGGGATGGGGCAACTTTTCTGGACAATCTGTTCCAGTGCCTCACCACCCTCACAGTAAAGAATTTTTTCCTAATATCTAATCTAAACCTACCTTCTTTCAGTTTTAACCTGTTCCCCCTTGTCCTGTTGCTACATGCTCTTGTAAAAAGTCCCTCTCCATTTTTCTTGTAGGCTCCCTCGAGATACTGAAAGGCAACAATTAGTTCACCCTGAAGCCTTCTCTTCTCCAGGCTAAACAATGCCAATTCTTTCAGCCTTTCCTCATAGGACAGGTGCTCCATCCCTCTAACCACCTTGGTATCCCTCCTCTGGACTGATCTCAACAGTTCCATGTCCTTCCTGTGCTGGGACCCCAGAGCTGATGCAGCACTGCAGGTGGGGTCTCAGCAGAGCAGAGCAGAGGGGCAGAATCCCCTCCCTGGCCCTGCTGCCCACGCTGCTCTGGATGCAGCCCAGGACACGTTTGGCTCTCTGGGCTGGGAGTGCCCATGGCTGGGGCATGTCCAGCCTCTCACCCACCAATATTCTTGTCCTTTCTGCCAAAAAATAAGTAGTGAGACTCTCATTACAATATTAGTACTCTCTCTCTCTCTCCACATAGAGAACACCACCCCCCCTCTCCAAAACCTTAAACACTAGATTTTCATGCTCCAGCTCACAAACATTAAGGTTGTAGTCTAACAACAATCTTTCAAAGCAGACTGGGGAAAACGTGCGCACAGTATGATTGTCACTGTATGTTTCTCTCGAACCACTAAAAAATGTCACCTACATGCAAAAGTTCTATCTACCCACACAGTGCATAAAACATGAAGGTCACTAAGCAATGTGAATCTTAACCAATTCTGCCTGAAAAGTTGTAGGCTCTCATTTGCGAGGGCAGCCAGCAAAAGGCAGGGGAGGGAGAGCAAAGAATGGAAATGCAGATGAAAAAGCACAAGCTTTGCAACGCTGCTTTATCATCTCAGTGTGCTTGCAGGTACTCAGGGTCACTACGGATGAAAAATCACCAATTTAATTTTTGTCCCACCGCTGCTTCTGCTAAGCAGAATCTGACTTGTGTGGGACTGTCCAGGTTGTTGCAGCAGCCTGCAGTTTGTCCACCATAAAGAGACACCAACCACGAACACACACTATAATACACCTTCAACATTAAGTACTGCTATTCAAAAACAAATCACCACTTCAAGCCATGAGTACTCTCCCATTTAGACATATTTTAAATAGTCCATTAGCTTGTAAATCCAAAACCTACCCAGTGACACAAACCAGATCTGATTTCACTATTTCCTGAAAGAGGAAAAAACCCCCAATATGAAAAACTTACAGGGCTGTTAGTCCACCGTTTCTCTCTGGCACATGGTACACTGTTTAACTGCAATGCCTGAAACAGTAACTTGACCTCTCTGGGAAGGTGGGCGGTATTATTCAAGCTGAAACATTAGAAACATGCATAATTACTCTGGGTAGTTGCCACACATTCTTTCATCCGTAAACCAATATGAATGGAAAAGTCACACTGACACTCCAGGCTTAGATCATATCCCAACCATCAATTACGAAGATTTTTCATGAGGTCTCAGGAGAACAAAATTTTTTAGAGACAGAGAAGTTTTCTCTCGACTTAACTGTGCATACGTTACCAAGATAAAATGTCAGTGCTGCAAAGTCAAAGCCAAGACTTCAGCAGGCTAAACCATGAATTTTGAGCTTTCTGCCCCACCACTGACAATACTGTAATTTTGTTTCCCTTTAACGCCGCAAACCCATTGCATCCATTCATGTGGCACTTCTGGGGGTGCCTGCCGTAGCACCAACCACATCCCGTCATTCACCATCCACCCGTTCCTGCAGGGTGATGCCTCACACTCCTGTGTGCTGCCTGCCTGCTCCTCGGCAAACCCAAGGACCTTTGGCGGAATCAGACCACCCATAGGGCTGGTTGGGATAAAAACCCACGGGAAGGTAAACAGGCAGACGAAGCACGAAGAAAAGAGATCACGCTTGTTCCTGACTCCAGAGGCATCCACAGGTCACATCATGGCTGCCTATGCTTATGGCAGTTCCCCCTCCACACCAGGCATACCGAGTGTCCGCTGCATAGAGGATAAAGCAGCATTCATCTTTCAAGTTTTGGGTGGCAGAACCACAAGAAAAATGAAATACTACAGGCCAATATTCACAGCCGAAGCTGTGAAACGTACAACACTTTTGGTACTTCTAAGGCTAGAAAACAACACAAAATGCATTTTTTTCTGAAGAGGGAGAAAATGCTGTTCACAAGAGAGAAGAACTGCACACACATGTCAAATAACAGTCTTCTCTACCTAAGTTCTCATATTCCTCAAAGTCAAGACTTAGCTGCACTCTGGACCAAGTGAGATGCAGCAATATCTATAGCTGTTGTGATCCCAGTTGCCCCTGAACTTACTTTGATACCAACATCTACATGTTGCTGTTCTGGGCAACTGACTTGACTAACCCCTTGCTACAATGGAACTTCCAGCGTTCTTGATTCAGCCCATTTCACTCTTGGTGCTTGGCACAAATACATGTGGAATACAAGGTATTTGCTTCAGCTAATTCCCCAGGCATTAGGGACAATGCATGCATCTGGAACTCTGTTCCAGCAAAAACACATGAGTAATTCTAGAATCATTCTTCTGTTTGGTTTTTCAAGCAGCCCAGCTCCCTGCATCTCTCGTTCATCATTATATACCTCCAAAACTTTGGAAATCGTAGCAATGCACACAGTGAAGCACCTCTTTATATCTTAAGTCAGATTTTGTGATCTCAACAATGTGTTTTCCCTTTATGCAGGATAACCATGTATGTCAGGGAATACAAGTTGCCACAGCAACCTCAGTAATAGAAAGTAAAACTTCAGGGCAGTATTTTCCACATGTATTTGAAATCTCAAGATACGAAAATTGGTCAGTGTCAAGCTATTTTGACCATATAACCAGAACCTGCTGGGAATTTTTCTGATAAGTTTTAAATACGTTTTTGTAAACAATGGTTTATGCAGGGTTTAAAACGTGCGTACTTTCTTACAGACATGTGAAAAACGTGGACAGCTTTATTTTGAAGATTCTCTCCCTCTTCCACATAACCTAAAAAAGAATTAAAAGATGACAGAGCAACCATCTTAAGCCTTGCCTAAAATATCTATTCAAAAGGTCTGAGCTATGCAACGAAAATGCTTTAAGTCAAACAAAAGTGGCTTGTAGTAAAGAGAGGAAACAGACTAAAGATCTGAGTTTGCATCAAATGCTGGTTGCAATCATTTAATTGCCACTGTTAAAGAGCAGGAATTTCTCCAGTCTGTTTCAGTATTTGCCATTCCAGTAAACACAAATAAAGGGAAAAGTCAGCACTATAGTTTTAAGATTCCAGTTTCTAAGTGGTTTGATAACAACCTTCCCCAAGTCATTCTCCTGGGAAAGAGTTGCTAGAGCACAGAGCTAATTAGGGCTTGTCAGTTAAGCTCTCTCTCCTGCTTTGTTCTGAAAACCTGGACAAATAGCTTATCCATGGATAGACCTGGGGGCCTTTCACAAATATTTTGTATTCCACAGCAAGCTTGGGCACATTGCATAAACATCTGGAGTACACACTAGAAACATGAACACCTCCCCACTCTGCCCTGCAGCGTGTGTCTTCATGACACTTTCATCAACAGTGACAGAAAGAATACAGTATTATTGTGGGCTTCCATCCAAAAAAATGCTGTCATCTATAGCCTGTCTGTATGCACATGAGGATTTGGGGTAAAAGGGAGGAGGGGTAATTCAGGTGCATAAACAAGTGTTCCAGTCTTCCTCCTCAGCAGTTAAGTTCTGAGAGAAAGAAGGAAAGAAAGAGCCTTGTATCATTACTAAAAGAGAGACTATTTCCAGAATGACTGGAGACTAAACTGCTTTGGGGGGAAACAGCAGTAAAAACAGGTATGTTCATATTTTCCCTGGAGGTGCAGTCCGGTTTGGAAGTGCTCTTAGCATACAAGAAGTGAAGACAAAGACAAGTCATCCTGATGCACTCTGGCACCACCCCAGACCAAGAGCACAGAGAAAACCACAGACACTGTACGAAACAGGGACACCTACAAATCGTCCCTGCTGTGTTGACGATGCCAGGGCCCACAACTGATAAACCAGCTGCTCACAATACAGCAGATACTTTGATACCACGTTTCACAGCGTAGCTGGATTGGAGCCAAGAATCTACTTGCTTTGGAAGCCAAGCTATACAGAAGGATGGAAAGGCACACAGTTCTTTCTAGCATGCTTTCCTCAAGTCCTAGAACAGCAACATCAGTGCCTTCAGTTTCACTGCAATTCTGCAGGCATCTTTGCAGTCTATCAAGCCTAACCACTGAACAATTTTTTGTGCATTTATTTTTCAAATCTGTAGACCTGTATCCTACCGTACATTACAGCAACTGCATATATGTGCAGTTTAGCTAACTCAAAATATTACCTTCACAAAACCAGGGAAACAAAGCCTTTTTCTTCACTGCTACTCCACAGGAGAGCATTGAAGGCTTCTGGTAAGAAAGACAAAAGCAATAGCAGACAACCAGTGTAATAAACTACCATCCGCATTTTACTCCAAGGAGTAGTAATAAGTCATTTAAAAATACACAAAATTTATGCATGTGTTAAACATGAAAGAAGCTGTCCTGAGAGCTGGATGCTCCGAGATCATATTTCAAAGCAGTGCAGTATCATTCTGTTAATCTTTCGGGAAAACCAGTAAGGATATTCTGCTGCAACGTAATTAAGGCAGGAATTCCAGCCCCTCCATTGTGACCTTCGCAGAAACCCCAGGGGTCAAGAGTAGTAGCCTGTACCCTCCTACAGTGCTAATATAGCTGTAGTATAAACAAAAAACCTCCTGCAACAATAGTACTAACAAGTTTCAGGGGGGAGAAGGGGGGACATGTAGATGCACGCAAAGGTACACTGCCACAGAACAGCTTCTACCACAACCACAAGTGAAAAGTTGTTTTTCTAAAGGTAGTTGCAAAAATTTCATTTTTACTGTGTATATGGAAAAAGGCTGACATACTTACTTTCATGTTTTATCCTCAACAAATATACATGCTTATCAAAACAGTAATTAAAGACTCGCTTTCTTAGAGCAATATCTAGTGAACAACATGAAGCCAAAGGAAAGGCGACTTCTTGCTGTAACAGTGAAGTTCTACACAGAGAGAGGGAGAGTTTGGAGAAAGTGCTGGGTTTTTTAGCCCTTGAGCCACAGTAACTCCCTGGTGGAACCTCATGAGCACAAGCAAAGCTGCAGCCTCCAGCGACAGTGTTGATTCTCTCTCTTCATACCACAGCAGTGATGCCCTTGGCCCCAACACCTCTCAGCAGTGACCGACAAGGACTGCACCAGCCAAAGGACGACACGGACAGGCAAAGAGTGCAAGGTGGGAATGGCAACAGCCCAGCTCTGCAAAGGCCCTGTCTGGTGGAAACTTTAACTGAACTCAATTCAGATTGCTTGGCATAATCTGTCTCAGGTGGGCGAGCATCAAATCATGGAAAGAGAATCAGGTACGTTTTTTTCTCATTCTTACCCTTTGCAATCTGAGAACAGTGAAAGAGGACACCATCTAGCAAGAAGGTTGCTAATTAATTCCCCCTCACCCAGGCACTGCAAAGCTTCTAGCTGCAAAGTACCTGCTTAACTAGGAATAAGCACTTGATAGCATTTTAAGAAAGGGCTTCATTTGTTTTGAAAAATGCCATTAAAAGACACAATCACGTCTAGATTTTCTCCATCGGCAGCGAGAAAAAGCAAAAGTAAACCACCATCGCTCTTGCCTGACTAATTTTCAGAGCACCAGCTTACCCTGCACGGTGATTTTGGTGGGAGGTCAGCATGCCAACGGCACAGACGCTTTCAAAAGTATAATGAGAAGAGATCTCATATCTCTCAGTTGAACAAGTTTCCCTGAAATAAACTATTTCTGAACAAGTTGCAACAGAGTAGGGATGCCTTGCTGTAAGGGCAGGACCAGAATGCAGTTGCAAGTGACATGCCAGTTTAAGACATGGGTAGCTAAAGCACTTTAAAACCAAGGAAGCAAGACTCTGTTGTCTTAAGTGTCAGTTATCTTGGATTAAAGGCTAAAAAAAGCTGCTTGGATATAGCACTAAAACAAAAGATGAGTCAGACAGAAGAAACAATGGAAAAACACTCCACAAAAAGGGCTCAGCACTTTTCACACTATGGGTCTCAAGCATTCTGCAAAGACTGCTCTGTTAGTACTATCACAATACAAATAACAGAAGTTCCAATAGCAAAAGTCAAAGCTCTGGGCTGTGATTAGGCAGATACGTCCAGAAGTCAATTATCCTCTGAAACATCTGTACTCAGCTGTAGCATTTTGGAGTGGCAAAGGGGCATCACAACCATTAAAAATGTAAATAAAAAATCCACCTGCATGAATAAAAACTCAATAATCAAACAAACATTTCTCCTTTTCATTCTATTCACGACTGAGATGTCCCTCATTTTAGCTAGGACAAAAACCATAGAGTTATTTGAATTAACATTTCATTTTGTTTTGTTTTTTTTAATGAAGAAGGGTAGCTCTAATTTCATTACCCTTTTCCAGTGATATCAGTAGCTCCCAGCACTACTTCTCTTCATCTTTGGTTTACCCAGAGTGAAGCAGGAGCACCAAGACCACGTCTTCATAACTGCATGAGTACAAGTGGGCAACAAGCCAACTGGACAAACACAGGCAACAGGAACAATCTTTTTTTTGTGTGTTATCACATTCTAGATACACAGAGCTAAATGCACTGGAGATGTGCAGCCTAGCCAGCTGTGTTTTCTCACACAAATTTTTCATCCCTTTGTCCGTATCCTTTCTACCCACCCACACAGCAATTTCAGCCGCCTATTTTCCTCTGAAAAAAAAAATTATTATAGTTTCTGGTCTTACCACAGCACACGAATTTTACTGAAATCTGAGATGCAAGAATGTTCTACTTCGTTTGAACCTGAAGACACCTGCAGCTCAGCCTCAGGTGAGCAATTCAGAGCCAACAGTAAGAAAATGAAAATGTCAAGGACCAGATACTTCCTCGAAACAAACCAGACTTTGTGCTGGGCAAACAATAGGAATACTATTTGTTTTGCTTTCTTTCTTTTTAAAGCAGAGACCTTCATTGTAGAATACATCGTTCTAGGTTAATGAGTCCCTCTCTTCAAGCTCCTCTCTGACAAACTGACTGGCGTGAAGCCCTTCTTTGGACAAGACACCAGGAAGAGATCAGCTAGAAGACCCTGAAGATGCAGCAGGCTGGATCAAGAACGCTGATATCCAGAACCCAGGCTGGGTAAGCAGCCGCCCTCTGGTCGACTACCAGGCATTTCACACCAAGGCTATTCCATCTGAAGAACATTACAGAGAACAAAAGGCACAAGGACACATTTCCTACTACATTCTATGACTTCTTCTCAAAAGCAATAAAATGCCCTGGTTTTGAGTGTGAGAATGAGGGCGAGTCCTTCTGTACTTGGAATAAACACACTTGTGCACATTCCTTCCTTTCATGCTGTGTACATCTCTACTTGGCTTTGCAAGCTGTTGCAAGATGACTCAGCTTGTTACTGATTAACATCTCACTTTAAATCTTTCTGTGTGCCTCAATCCAACCCTTCTCACATTCATCAGGCGTCCTGACACCATGCATTTCTTTCCATTTTGCCCTCAGGTGTACCAGACAAATACTAACTCAACAGCCCAGAGTTCACTGTGTATCATCAATTTTCTTCCCCTCCTCTCCTCGTCCCCCCAAACAAGAGCACAAATCCCCTCCTCCAAGCTACACAGTGCTGCAGCACAAGCCTTTCACATCCCTAAAGGCACTGCAGGCAGCAGAACAGGGTTGCCAGCCCAGGTTTCCATGCCTTCCTTTCCTTCCATATGGAGTCGAGAAGAGGTGTCAGGTCAGGTATCTCCAGATACCTGATAGATGCTGGCAGCTGAGCCACCATGCAATGCATCATCCATTTGTTCCTGGAGACCAGGGCCCGGCCTTCCTGCCCAGAGAGGGTGTGTGTGCACATATGGGGTGGGGAATTACTTCACGGTGATTGAAAAACACAGTACTTCAAATCAGAGAGCAGGGAAAAACCGTGTACTTCAGGTTTGGATATATTTCACCCAAATATAATTTTTACAGAAAAAAACCCCAACCTGCTCCTAAATATTGAAGAGAACATGTCCGTCCTTCACAATGGGACTGCTGTCTCAAATAGTCATCCAGAGCTATGTGCTCTCATGGACAAAAGGAATCACCCCGCCAAGAAGCTTTCTTGTAATAGCCTCTAAAAAGTGATGCTACCCAGCCACTACCTCATTGCCTCGCACCCTAACCTCCCCCCTCCCTCCCACCTTCTCCTCAGGCATCAACACAACCTTATTCAGCTTTATTTCCTCACAGAACACATTCCTTAGCTGAAGACCACCTCCATCTGTGCCTGCAGCTCATGCTTCTCCCACCAGCACTGGCACCCGCACAGGCATGTACACACTTGTCCCAAGAACAGCACCCTACCTGTGTTCCAGGGAACAAAGGAATCCCAGGTACAGGACCCCTTCTCCCACTCTACTCCCACAGCATGGCATTTCCAATAAAATATTTGCAAAGATGCAGACACACAAGCTGTGAACACTGCCAAGTCCTGCCCAGGGGGGTCTGTCTTCACTGCATTTTTGCATGGCACGATGAGCACCTGTAAACCCTGCAATTCCCAGAAGCCCTGAGAGCAGTGCACAGGTGAAGTCACACCTCCATAGTGCCACAAAGCCTCCAAAGACCAAGGCAGTGCCAAGTGACACACAATCGTCTTTCAGAAACAGAGGCAGAAGAAGAGGCAAAGAGAGAAGTCACTGTCAACACTGTAAGCTTGTTTACTGCTTTCAGAATTGTATGAAGAGATCGGCTAAGAGACCTTTTGCCACCTGCATGCACACCTGATCGAATTTCCAAATGTGATCTCTAAGAGTCCGTGCAGGCTGCTCTGTAAAATTAGCAGTGTCAACCCCAGTATTATTCGGGTCACAGCCAAAAATCACTCCTGTGCAAGGACCACTCAGTCCCAACAAATATCAGACAATATTTACATATGCATCAAACCCACAATTTGGAAAAAAAAGTTAATTCACCCAAGAGCGCTTTGATCCTCTGACAAATCATTTCCTGATTAAAGTTGAAACAACAAAAAGGACTTTGGACACCAACCAGCTGTCACACTTGTGTTGTGAGCTGGCACTAAATCCCACAAAGCCCAGGAGGAAAGATTTAGGTGGTGGGAGGGGAGCAAACGGCCTATTTGCATTCACAGCATGCGAGAAGTTCCTTCTGGAAAGGCAATTCCTTCTCTTGCTACCTATCTGAAGCAAGCTAACAGGACAGGGACCCATCAAAACTCACCAAAAGGAAAGCGAGCAACTGCAGGACACTTTGGCAGTACTGAAGTATTGCAAAACTTGTTGGACGTACTACAGCTGGGGGTGTTGTGTGTTAGAGGAGTTTTTTGTTTTGTTTTCTTTTTGCTTTGCTCTCCAAGGGATGCTTAGAAACCGACAAATTTCCAGATGTAATGACCCATTCGAAACCTTTGGGCCCGAGCTGAGTGAGAGGAAAACAAAAAAAAAAAATCCTGAGGCAGCAGCTGGCAAAAGTGAAGGCAGAGCTGAGGTCTAGTAGTCACCTCCTTTTTTCCTACTAAAATGAAGTATTAACAGTTACTTGTAACCATAAAAAAAAAAAAGTCCTGATGCTAGCAGACTTCTTTCAACATTCTTCATCTAATAGTCTCTCAGTTATTAATATTTTCCCATGCTTCTACTGGCAAATAGAGCATTAGCCAATTAAAAAGAAATGCAGCTTGGGGGGATGCAGATTAGAAGCATATTTTGCTACATAGTTCTGGTATGATGAACTCTTAATTAAAAAAAAAACCCAAACAACAAAACCCAAACATTATTAATCCAAGGTGTTGAAAGAAGCAGTCCACAAAACGAAATAATTTCTTCCAAGCTTCAGCCTCATTTTAACTGATGTGTTTTATTACCAGGCTTTGAGAAATTGGTTCTACAATCTCATAAAATCAATAGGCCATAATACACGAAATAAAAAAGAAGAGACTGACTAACCCTTGAAATGCTCTTGATATCTTGGTGTTCATTAACTTACTTGTACTAGAGATGTCATAAAATTGAACTCCTTAAACCTCTCCTTGTGACAAACTTGTTACTTTTCTATTCTTTTTCATTAAATCAAGTTTTCTCGGCAGACAACTCCCAGATGTGCTGCTTGACCTGCCACCTGCCTACTTCCAACGAGATCAGTATCTTCAAACTTCGAAGCACAAAGGGACCAACTTGATAAAACTCATGCCTGGCACTTTGAACTGCCTAACACCAGATCCAGAGCTGACATTACTCCAAGCCCTTTCACAGGGCTCTGTTGTGATGCAAATAAAGTACAATCCCCAGACACAAAAAAGTCATTAAACCGGAATTAGGAGTTATAAGTAACTGGCAAGCTGAAGGAAAAATCTGGGTTAAAAGCAACACCAAGGAAAGACCTACAAAGAAAGTGGGAAACGGCTGTTTACAATTACACTTCAGCAAACATAAGGAAACAGGTATGAGGACCGCAGCAGGCAGCTTCCACCGCAGGCTCAGCCGGCTTTGCTTCCACAGCGTGAGCTGTGCACTCACATCACCCTTCTCCCCCCACAAGCCTGACAGCCTGTGCCATCCAGCCCTGCCCGTGGGCTGAGAGCACTGGCAGCATTTTCACTTGGCAGCCACCTGCTCAGCCCGCCAGTCACACTGGCCGGCAGACGAGGCTAATGCCAGCAACAAGCCAGCTCTGTGTGCGACCTGGAGCCAAGGCCAGCCAAGCTCCCAGCAGCTCCCCAGCTGCTGACCAAACAGGGAATTGAGAAAACTGGGCAACAGCAAACACTCACATGCTATTAGGTCAGGAATTAAAATATCTCAATGACCTGCAACTTCCATCATGAACAAGGGCTGATAAATGCCAGACCCTTAGGGAATACAAACTCATCTGCAAAAAAAACCCCATCCAGGCTCTGATGCAATTTCTGTCACTTCCAATAGACAGCAAGACAAAAGTAAGAAGAGTTTCCTTCATCTTGAAAAAAAGAAAAAAATACTAAAAAATCAAATCATGATGTAAAACGAAGTTTTCAAGAAGGGATCAAGCAAATGGATGGATCTAATGGAGACTTCCTAGATCAGAGAGAAGCTCAGCATGTCAGTAGAGCAAGACAAATACTACCCCTTTCTTCATGGTAAGAAAGTTAACTAGGAGCCTCTTTGCCTATAACTCCAACATCAGCACTAATCACGTTGTCGGTCAGCACAGCCTAACTTGAGTCCTGACTGGGCCATCCAAGATGAATTGTTAATCAATCATGCAGCAGCAACAGCCTTCTTTCCTCAGAAGCAAAACATGATTCATACAGGAATAGTCCCAACACAGACTGGGGCTATTCCTGACCCAGAATGTATGCAGTCCTGTAACAACCAGCTGTGAATTAGCATGTTAACAGTGAAAGGAAATCAAGAGATCTGTTAAAAGAAAAATCATACATAAATCAGGCTAGGAGAGTGTTCACAGCTAAGAAAACACCAGATTCCTACAGAAAGCATGAAGAGCCTAAAAGAGCAAGCACATGCTTTGTCCCACAGGCACAGCTGGTCACAGCCCATGGCCAGAGGAGAGGGCAGTGAGGGGGCTAATCCACAGCCCCCACTACCCGGCTGCACAAGAATACTCACTAAAGCAACCGTGGCACTTTAAGCACTTGTACTGTGACCCCTGGCAACTATGTGGTTTATCCCAGGTTGTATTCTGCTGAGAAGATGACAAAAATCCAAGTTCCCAGACACTCGGAGACAAGACAAGGTCATGCCAACATACCTTGCCAGAAAAAGTTCTCTCTGCACACTGCCAAGAAGTAGTATGTTCACCTTTTATTAGCTACACAAACTTCCTTTGCAATGCTGAGCCTTGAACTTGGTACCAATAATAGCCCAGTATATCTTCTTTTTCCATTTCCAAACTAGAACATTTTGTAAGACTGCAACAGCCTAAAAAGTCATGGCAGTCGCCCACTGCTGCTGTGTTACAGTGAGAGGCAGCTGTGTCTTTTTTTTTCCCCCTCACTTCCAATGACGAGAAAAGGAATTGCACTACTGGCTCATTACTCCTGCTCCTGCAACAGCCCCATGAGACAAAGTTCAAACCTAGCAGAAATTTGATGACAGGCTGAAAATGTGAAGCAAAGGACAGTTTCTCAAGAAAAAGTTATACTTGTCAGATTAGACAGAGAAGCCTGAATTCTGTCAGAGACAGCTCTTTCACTTCTCCATTTTCTTCTTCCATTTTCTTCTTGCTGACCCCCCCTTTTCTGTATTGTCTTAGAGACTTTCATTTAACAGAGCAAGCATTCAGGGGCAGGGTGAAAGAGGAGGAGCAGGCATGACTTGATGGGCAGTGAACAAAGTGTGTGCTAGATAGAAAAGTTACAGGAAATAAAAGGAGTCCAGAGAGCTGAGACAGAGGAATAGCAAAAGCATGAGAACAGCCAAGATGCTTCACAGACATGTCTGGGCAAACGTTCAAGGCCACGAGGTAAAACTACCAGAAGCCAGGAGTTACATTATGCTTCTTTGTACTGCAGTAAAACATACCCTGAACATCTCCAGGAAGGGACTCACGGGCAACACCACAACTTCCACTCCAGTGACTTCTTTAGAGATAGGAGAAACCAGCTGTGGTAGACATCCAGGACTCCCCTAATCCCTCTTAATCAATAAGCAGCTGGTAATCAACCTGACTTAAGATGAGGCGATGGGCACAGATGGGCAATGAACTCACAAGCTTAGTCATGAGGGTGGCTGGCCAGTGAGCACTAGCTAGAGCTGTGCATTGAGCATGTTTAACCTCCAGTACCAAAACCAGTATTTCTAGCAGGGATATTTTCAGCCTCTTCTTACCTCTGCAACGCAGTCAGAAACTTCCTGGTAACTCTCAGAATTATTCACCTAGTTCTCCAAAACCAGCAGGAAGTTGATTTCAATTTTTCTGAGGAGACTGTGCTGAAACCCGTATCGCCATGGGCTGCTTGGCCATCCTGCTCTGCGCAGATGATGCTCTCTGTGTGGCAGGTGGGGAGAAGTACCATTTCAGGTATCTGACTTGAATTTACTTCTGCATGCAAGTCAAAACCACCTCAGCCACGGTCAGCCTCTTTCTAGCAAAAGCCAGGATAACATACTGCAGTTAAATCCATACCTGAAAGCCACCATTGCTTTAATTAGATTCAGTCAAATCCAGGTCTTTGCAGTCTAGACATGGTTTAGCAAGTGCTTTTATGTGAGTAATTCATTGAGAGAGAACACATGTTAAGTTCTATCTGGAGCTTACCTCAGTTTTGGCAAAAAAATAGCTGAATTTTGACAGGCCAAACACAGCCCAACCTAAATATTTAAGCACCAGTCCAAGGGAAGATTTTACTCGACAAAGGAAGGAAAATGTTCCTCTTAATACTTTTCTGAAGTTTAGCCAGCCACAAAAGGCTTTCCATACAGAGCAAGAGCATTAAATAGGACAATTCTGCAACACAGCACGGACATGAATCTTGAGGCAATACAGCATACAGACTCCATCTTACTCTGGCCCCTTCTGCAGCCTCTGTAATTCTCTGGGTTTTAGACAAAGGTCCAGAGACACAAAGGAGAGAAAAAAAGCACGTATGGACTAACTACTGCTTCTGACCTATGGTACATATACACTGGTCACACACCTATTCACAGCAACTTTACGCAGGAATGTCAGGGCAGCTTTGTGGCTTGACAACTTCTGCACTGAAATCAAAGTGATGAGATGCTCCAGCTCCAACAAAGTCAATCTGACTAAGCTTTAATATAGATACAAAATGGCTGTTGGCTGACAGAAAATTGTTAGTGCTCCTAGCTGTGTATAAATACATTATTGCTATTTTTTATTTGCTCAAAGAATCTCTGGCTTAGCACTAGTAAGACATGGGAAACAGCCCACTGTTTCTGAAGACTGGATGTGCAGGAAAGCGCCTTACACACCCAGCTGGTTCTTCCACAGGGTAACACCAGTATCACAGGGCAGACAGTCCTCCTCCTTGCAATGAGACTCTCTCAGCATCGATGAAAGAATAGCTGGACATTGTGGTAAAAGAATATTAGACAGTTCAGTTAATAGTTGTACTTGAATGCACCAGTATGCATAAAGCAACTCATAAATCATCTCATTTTCACTCAGAGTTGAAGAGAATTGTTATTTTCTGAAATATAGTAAGGAGACAACCCTGGCTCACTTTTGTGATGCAAATTAGCAAGTTGCTTGGAGGAAGAGGTGGGGAGGAAAAGTCTTTTTACTGAAATTACAATAAAACTTCCTCCCTACACAATAGTCACAGACACCAGCTCCAGTGGTGTCTCCTCCAGGACCCCAACATTCTCCTTCAGCCCGTGCACAGCCAAACCTCTGGCTCCTGACTGCTCGCTCTGCTCACTGCTGCATCCACCTGCCATCTCACTCACTTGCAGTCACCGAAGAGACCCTGAACCACCCAGAACAGCTACCAAATGTGTTAAACTGGGGGACATAAATCACTGCTCTTCCATGAAGATGTAGTGACAAGACTTTTTTTTACCAAGCAGTAACAGCCTGTAAAGCAAAACACCATCCCAAGTGAAATGCGGCTCAGGAATGCGAGCTATGTGGGCAGGGGGGCTCTGATGGACATGAAGGGAGGACAGGAGCAGGCAGGCTGCTTTCACAACAGTGGTTTCCTCGCCAGAGCACAGGACCAGCTTAGCCACCTCCCTCATCCCACTGTGTGCACGAAGAGCTCGGGAATGTGAGCAATGCGGACTGGGGGCCAGGGGGCTTTGCTGTCCGGGAGGGAGGGATGGGAGGGGGTAGCAGGGAACAGCACAAGAAGACCAAAGAAGCAGTTGGGGCTGCTGCAGAGTTGTAGGGCTCCTCTTAAGGGGGAGGAGGGGTCTGTGGAGGGGTCAAAATGCTCAGCTACAGGCTGCAAACCAACAAAGGTCCCTTCCCATCCCAATCACCCCGTGCTTGTGGAAACAAAACTTCAAATATAGCTTTGCAATAAAACTGTCATTAATCTCCACCAGCAAAAACAAACTGCAGGCCCTCCTGGTTTTAGGCTAGTTGCTGGCATGAAAAATATACCAGCATTAAGACTAATAAATCCATGCACTTAACACTTCCTGAGCCAGTGACTCAATATTCAGCTGTACAAGCACAAACCTTCTCTCCCCCAGGCTAACGAAAGATGGAGTTGCTACAGGTAACAGCCCTGAAACCCTCTCAAGTCTGCTTCAGCCAAAACCAACAATCCCTTACAATGTGAACAATATTCTGTCAACTGCTTATTTACAAGATTCTTGAAGAATTCCATTTTATTTTGACCATATTTTCTTGATCCCTGCATCCCAGTCCAAGCACTAAGTGACTAAGCACTGCCTATCTGGCTGCAGCAGCAGCTTCCCAGGAGGTGCACCTCCCGCCGCCGGGTCTCGCCGGAGTGAGCACCGACTGCATCTCCTTAGCACGCCTACCGCATAACTCGTGACAGTCATGATGTGTGCACGGATACAAAGAAGGGTTTGTTTTCCTTAAATTTCCTCAGTGAGAAGGCTCCCAGCAGCCACTAGTACTTTCGTTGATGTGATCCTGCAACGTTGCTTAAAAGCATGACAGTGTGTCCTAGGGTGACACAAGCAGCAGCAGTGATGGGATGAGAAACTGCAAGAAAAACACAAAGGAGACGTAAAGATTCAGTGCTAAATCACTGAGGTGGGATCAGGACCAAGGCAACTTCCACTACACACATGGGCACACATCAGAACCCTTGTCTACTCAAAAAAACCCCATGAGTAAAGCAGCCCGTAACACCACAAGAACAAAGCAAGAAGCATACATTGTCAGCCTGGTTAAACAACGCTGACAAGATACATAAACTGCAGCTAATCATGCCTGTATCATTTCCAGCACCTCTTTCAGAGAGATTTCACCTTGGTCTTGCAGGTGATTATATCTCATCTTCTAATGTTACCGACTCATCACGCACAGAAAGCCATCCGAGTAGGCTGCTGGTAAAATACAAGTTGAGAAAATGGTCAGCGATGCCAGAGTAAGACTAGCATTCATCTCAGGAAAGAAAACTCTTCAAGAGCTTATCATCAAGAAGAAAAAAACAAATCAGCAACTTGAAAGTTTAAGAACAAGTTCAGCCCCATATATCAGGAAGGAATGGAACTTAAGCTAAAAATCTCTTTTTGTACTGCATTTCCTAAGTCTCAAGATTAGTCTGGGAAAAAGACTATTGTTTTAAAAGTGAATTATTAATTGAAAAATTTGAAGTGTGGTTTTAAAAAAAATACCATAAAGCAGCTTAATTCTAATCATGTTCCTGTAAATCCAGACTGAACACCTGAAAACAGCCAGATGACTCTCAATGCCTTAAAAAATGGAAGAAAAAAACCCAAACCTGTCTCCCCTGCTCAGGAGCCCTAGCATTTTACAGACTGGTTTGGATTTTCCCCCCTCTCTCTTTTTTGGTTTGTTTGTGCAAAACTAGGTATTATGAACAGAGTTTAGAGCACTTTTAAAACTTACATTTCTATTAACTTAATTGTGAAGCAGTTTCAAAACTGAGTAGCGACAACAGCTTTTCATTCAGCAAGCTCATTTTCTGTTGCTAGGCTCTACAAGACAAAGTGCTACTGCCAGAAAGATAGAGAGCTGAAAATACAGAGCAGCAAGAGAAGGAGAAAATCACAGGAGGCTGTAGAAATTCTGCTTCAATATAGCTGTAAAGTCCCACCTTGGTAAAGCTGCATGATATTCCGTAACATCCAGATGAAGTTTTGACAACTGTCCTCTGCTTTGTTAGGATCTCTCCAGCCACTCTGCACCCATCTTTTACTTCTGCTCTCTTGTGCACTTACACCACACAGAACAAAAAAGCTAAGCCTGGCCTGCCAAATTACTTCTGCTTCCTGTCCCTGTTTGCCCCAGAAACCCAATTACAAAGTTAACTCATGCTAATGGAGCCTGAAGGGATGTGCACTCACACTCAGCTACATGACAGGTCACAGTGAATGAAAAGCCTGATTTTCCCCCTGGTTTGGGATCTGAAATGTAAACAATGCACACCGAAGTTACCTACTGCAGAATAGCAGATACATCTGGGTGTAGCTGTGGCTGAATGGAGTGAAGTCAGATTCCAACATATATGTCATTACCCACTAAAGCACTCTCCTCAAAAACAAAACAAACAAACAAACCAACCTCCCACAGCAGGATTGACCCTTGACAGAAACACCAGTTTCTACTCTGAAGAAAGATTCAGCTAAACTAAACATCTTCCCTGAGCAGGTATTTTGATGTGTCTATTGAGGTAGATACACCCTGGGGGAAAAAAAAAGCAAGGCTCTGCTCTAGTGCAGCCCTCCAAAAACTGAACTGCAGTAGGAAGTAGATTATGTCTTAATGTATCAGTTCACTAACACTGCAAAGGATACCGAAGAATTGCAACTGTACAACCTGTCTCCTAACAGGCGGGTTAATAACAAAGCACTGGTCAGAAAATACCCACAACCTTAAATCGCATTTGCCAAGCTGCAAAACAGAGAAGACCTATCAGCTCTTTCATTCTGATTTCTCTTCTGTTGGAAGTCTGGAAATTGGGAGAAAAGTTCTGCAATACTGTTTCATTTAATAACTGTGCATGAGTCAAGTGCCCCTGCTTTTGTCTCACGATCAGTATCTTGACTGTCCTTTGTTACTTTTCATATTCTAATTTTAAAACACTCAAAAGTGTCTATATAAATAGAGAGAAAGGCTCCCTAATCTAAATCCAAATGTTACTCTCCCCAGTCACTGCACTTCTTGGCCAATTCCCTCTGGAGAAATACTGAAGAGCCACATAAAACACTCACGTATGTATCTTTCTTTCGATGTCCAAACTAGATTAGTTTGGTATAACTCTGGGAGATCGTCCGCATCACGATATGCTGAGACAGAGATGCAAAGAGCATCATTTGCAGAGAGTTCACTATTGTCTGAGGTCCTGGAGGGCTTTTTGACACAGCTGTTCCAAAATAGCTCAGGAATGAGCACCATCCTTTTCTCGTTTAACAGCTCATGAAGTGAATGAAAACACTGTGATGGAAGCCCCACCATGCACAGCCATGTTTATGCACCTAAACAAACACATTCAACCTCTGACATTGTCTCACTTCAGGGAAGACTTCCAGCAGTTAACTGGGAAAACAGTTGCGGTTTGAAAAAAGAAAAAGAAAGAATCAGAATAGCACGGGGAAGATAATTGTTTTGAACTAAACTCTTCATCTTTGAGACTAACAAGCTGCAGGCTGGTGGCATGATGAGTAGAAAATGAAAGGCAAGGGGCTCTCCCAGTCCCACCCACAAAGCAGGGCTTTGATGATCAGTGCTTCTGATCATCCTCTGCCAAAAAGGTTCTAATGAACCGAAGTTTAAAACATCAAATGGGTTTCCAACTGCTCAGAGGCTCGGGAGGCAATCACAGTACCATGATTTCATGCCTATTAATTTCTGACACGTCCCCGTACTACCGCAGAGGCTTCCCACCCTCTCATGCTATGTTGGCACAGCCCGTGGGACACTGTGCACACATCAAATAGCCGGGGGTGGGGGAGGGAGGGAGGGAGGTATTTTAGCACGTCTGTTTCCAGCCAGATCAGTGTTCCCATCTGTTTTGTCCCACAGCCACATAATATATTAGCACCAACAGAAAGAAGGTGGCAGCAAAAGTGCAAGAGAAGAGGTCACTGCTTCCAGCCAGGCACAGGTTTACTGCCTACCTGCAGCCCCTGTAAAGCCCCTGTGGCACAGGCAGCTGCAGTCCACGGGAAAGAGCCAGGAGGTGTGGAGATTGGCACGGGTGCCGAATAAAACAGAAATATTTATGGCACCACTTGGCAATTCGTGGTGCAAAATATCTGAGTCAATCTGGGCAGCATCCTCCCCATTAATAATGACACTGCAGAATTGGGAAGGGATTGGAAATACCTATAAATCGTGAAAGAGGCTTCAAAAAAACAGTTCCATTTTTAACAGACCAAACAACATTATTTGGAAGGCGCTGGTGGATTATGCAAAATAATGAAAGGTGCATAAAAGCTAAATCAGTGTTTGTCCTTATGCCAAGAAGTGTTGATCAAGCTACACAATTAAGAGGGTGAAATGTATGCACACGTGCTACAGAACTCACCAGTGCACAGCAGCCATAAAGGCTATCAGCTCAGTGAGATCAAGAGAAGGACTGATCATTCATGTGGGTAACAGCCCTATCTGGAGCTAAACTTAGGAACACTACCTGAAGTATTCAGGGAAAAAAAAGTCTGGAGACTTAGGGTTTAAATGTCAATGTTCCCTAATTACAGACCCATACAAGACATATAGTATTGATTAGGCCTCATCAGTCTTAGATGTATGGGTACCCCACATTTGATAAAAACATCTGGTACAGAACCTCTCAACCCAAAGCAGCCTTCCTAGCGCTAGTGCCTTGTCCAATAACCAACACTTTGACTGTCTGCATCTTCTTGGAAACCTCAGCAGCAGTGCAACCCACTCCTGCCAGGGCACTACTGCTTCATGTAAATGCACTGGACCCTCTGGGCCCAGAAGATGGCAGACCAGTAAGAAAAACTAAGGTCCTTGGGTTGAGGAAAGGGTACCATTGGGCAGTGAAGAACTCAACAGTAAATCCTTCTGGATTTCCGCAACCAACAGCTTTGGGCATCTACATGCAGGAAGGACATTCTCAACTTCAGAGCACTAGCACACGATGAAACAGGTCTAATTTATCACCAGGCCAGAGCAGACCAGCAATCCATCCCATAAAGTGTGGTGTCACAAGAAACCCAGTGAGGTGCCCCCACTGCCCTCCTGGACACCAGCCACCTCCAAACACCACAAAAAGCTGCCGACAGCCCACGGCGTACACAGCTGCAGGGAAGATGGAAAAAGAGACATATTGTACATGTAGGAGACTTCTCTCACTGACACTTCTTCATCCTGAGCTCTGTATGTCACACAGCAACATCCCAGTGCTCTAGGACAGCACAGACATCTCTGTGTGATGAATGGGACAGAGGCACCACCCCTTGAGCCCCAAAGCAGGCTGGGACACCCCCAGTGCCCAACACCCTCCCACCATCACCTTCACCAGAACATTTTCTGGAGATGCCTTGTTTTAGGGAAAGGCAGTTACAACCTCCAACCCATCAGGGCAGATATCTGGGTCTAGTTTTGGCTCCTGTGTGCAGTAGGGAGCCCATACACCAGTAAAGTATGTGAACAGCAATTTGGCTTCTAAAAAGACCAGACTCGGTTTGACAGTGCTTATCCACAATTAAGTTCCAACTGATCTTGTCAGACTCCTCTGTCTTCAGTCTACTCACATCTCTAAAGAATTAAAGGGACACTGAAAACACGCATTCATGACTCATGTTTAATTGTCAACTGTCCTTCCTCAGTATAGCTCTAATTAGAAATCAGAAACACACTTTTGAGCTCAGAAAGACACAAAAAATTGGCATTAACTGACAAGGGAAACCTGTGGGAGTGTTTTAAGTCCAACAGGATGCCGCCTTCTAAGTTATGCTTTAGCCAAACTAGTCATTGGGCTTAATACAGGGTTAAGAGCCCAGAGTCTGTGGCAGCCCGAAAGAGAGATCAGATGCTCTTGCCACCCCTCCTGAATGACAATTTTTTTTTCATTACTATCTAAGCTCAGAAAGCATTTCCTGTATTCACTACGGCACATTGCAAGCTATTTCCTTTTTTCCTCATCATGGACACGTACACAGTTAATGGTGAAAAAGTGACTATCATACATCTTTCTGCTATCTGGAGTTTGCCAGGGAACCTTTGGCAAAAGTACAGATATAAACATGGCCTGAATTACTATACAGATTTAACCACAAGTCTCAACACTACTGTCATGATTGCAGATACAGTTTCCCAAAGTAAAATACATAGGCAGCAATCAGAATTTAAGAACATGCTAGATAGACCTTACGAGTATAATTCACAATACAACACTGCTAGGAGTGTAGGAGTATGTAAACTGAAAAAAAAGAATCAATTATGCCAGTTGTTCATTCCTGACCTGTATTTATTTCTCTTCAGGTAGCAGTCTATTAGCAGCTGGGAACAGTCACATAATTTGCATGTTATTTCCCCTCAATATATAGCCTCTATAATGGGAGCAAGAGACAACTGTGGAGTGTCAGAGTTGACAAGCCTAAGTAGTTTCCCTTGAGATGCCTAAATGCCTTTTTACGGCACTGCCAATTATTCAACCATGCAAGCAGATACTATTAAGATACTTAAAATGAATCATTTCCCACTAGACTCAAACACATTATAAACCTCATCATAAATCTCAATCTCTAGTCAAGATGAACTTATTGAATAATGTTCAGAATTTTTTTTATTTCATAAAGGCTTGTGAAATATGGTTATATACATAAGGTTTATAAAAGCACAATGTGATTCTGAGATATATTTTTGTATAGTTCAAACAAAAGACTTCTCAATTTCTGGAAAAAAATTACAGGTGGCATTTCAAGTCATCTGTAAACTACACTTACTACATCTTTAAGAAGTCAGTTGGAATCACAACTTTTTGGAAGTAGTTCATTGCTACTTCTTGTTGCAATTCCACATGAACCTCTCCTCATCATCACGATATGTAAACCTAGTCATCAGCTTAACACTTGTCATCTTGACACAACCCACAAAAATTTCAGATAAAATTCATACTTTTGCACATACATACACAGAAGCTTTCAAGCCACTTTCCAAGTACTATGTTTCTTTCCTTTGTAAAGTACAGAGGAGAATTTGGATGGATAAACAGTACAAGCAATGATGCCTGAAACACTTCCTTTGGCCCATTAGTCAATTCCATTAGCTAAATGACTAGGAAAAAAACCCTCCTTCTCCATGACCTACCACTTCAACAGGTGCTGACATCACAAGAAAATCTGCAACTCTCCTCAGTTAACTGATGTTTTAGCAACTAAAAGCATGATCAGATGCCCGTTCCTGACAGCTCTTCACAGTAGCTCTGCACCATTTGCGAAATTGACTCTTCATCTGGACGTTTTCATTCAACTTTCAGCATCTATTATTTAGACATGCAGGGCACTGCAGAAATTGAGACAACACGCTGTACCAGAAGTTACAAACCTGAGAAAACTGCCAGTGTGAGAAAAAGCAAACAGATACTGAGGGGGAGCCACTGGACCAAGCCATCTCAAACTGAAGTCATTTGTGCCACGGGAAATAACTCCATTGCTGGTTCTCCCAAGAAGGTGGGACTTTTAAAGACACACTGAACTGCCACCTAAAACCAGTCCACATTCAGTTTTCAATCAAAGGACAAAGCTTTGTTCTCAGTTTCTCCAGTGCAATTTTAAAGTAAAGCCCGATCTTGAAACAAAGCTGGTGTGCACAAATTTAAAAACTAAGACACTCCCATGTAAGCTGGAGTGCTACAGAGGTTGTCACTAAAATACACGTTACAATATGAATTTCCTTCTAGTTAGATCGCTAGCAATAAAAAGGGACAAACCACACTGCGATGTCAGACGAATGAAACTAAGTCAAATGTAACCTCAAATGCCATTAAACACATGGTCAGCAAAGCCACAGATTTTGAGGCACGCAAGAGCCTGTATCCACCTACCCTTCAGCCCAAGCTGCACTCTGGCAATTGGGGTTGTGCTGCTGCCCCCGGCGCTGGTGTGACCCACACTCAGCCCTGTGTGGAATGCAACAAGTTTCCACACCCCATCGCCCCACACCTTCATGCACCAGAGCTACAATGTCTCTCACTCAAAACCAATGGGGGAAGGACAGAGGCTTTCCCATCACATGACAACATCTCATCTCCTGTTGAGGAGGCAGTTTTGGGGTAGAATCTCATTTCACCCAGTCACTAATATCTGGCAGATGTTGCCAGACAGCAGAGACACATGACTTCAAAGATACTACTTGCAGCATGGATTTGGTGCAGTCCTACTCCTGTCAGCCAGCATCAATGTGCCCGACTGACACCCACTCCTTTTGGAAAGCTGACTCTGGCCTTGAAGATCCAAGCAGCACTTCTAAAGATTTGAAACACCACCTGAACAAAAACGTCAGGGCTTTCTCTGCACGTCATGAACACTTACAAAATTAGTTTGGCCTTTCTAAAATTCACATCAACCCAACCACTCTCCTCTCACTTTTCTCGTATTTTCCTTTCTTTGCAACAGACACCCACACGGCCTTTAATAAGACCCAGTCACTCTGACAGAAGGGGTGAAATAAAAGGTAAGATACAGCCGATATGTTTAATCAGCAAATCGCCATGGCATCTTTTATAGCTTGCCAAGATACAACGTTGTCAGCTATGCTGCTGAACGGCCAAATGGGCTTTGCTGTTACTTAAATATTTGAGAGCTTTGATTTAACAAAAAGCACACTATGCCTGACCTTAACATCGGTACAAGAAAAGTTAAACTCGGCTTGGTCTTATGTGTAACTCGAGGACAAAGCAGTCACAAGAAAGTGACTATCATTACTGAGGCTTGTAATTACGCCTGAATCAGTTTTTACACGTAAATATTTACCAAGCTATAGGGTCCCACAATGTTGTTTCAGAAAAATTAACACTGTTTTCAAACACTTCAGGATATCTTTTAAAGAGTTTTTGAGTAGGGTTTTTTTCTTTTTTTGAGGATCGTGAAGAGCAGCCAAAGTTAAAGCACTTTCATGTACTGAGCATCAAAGCCCAAGACCTTCCCCCTGTCCCATCCCCCTACCCAAAAAAGTTCTCTACTCTTTTGAAGTGCCGGCTCACAAGTTAGTGACGGTCCATTTAAACAAAGCACCGGTGAACACGGCTCTCCCCTGCCCAGGTACTCCCCACCGCACCTGGCAGCGCTCCCCGCGGGGCCGGGGAGCCGCCGGCGGGGTCCCGCGGCCGCAGGGCACGGACGCGCCTCCGCCGCTCCGGGAGCGGGCGGGATGCGGCGATGCACGGAACACGCGCGCCCGTGCCCCGCTCCGCATAATCACGCATTCTCACTCAAAACGCCGAGAGATATCAACAGCTCTTCGCGACACGCACACATACCGGCCCGCCGGGACCGCCGTCTTCCGGCCAGCGGGGCAGCGCCGCGGCTGACCGTCCGCCCCTCGCCCCCGAAAGAGCCAGGAGCTCCGCGGGGCCGGGGGGAACCGCGCTGCTCCTCTTGACGAGAGGGGCGGCAGGAGCTTCGCCACCACTACGCTTCCCCTTCGCCCGAGCGCCCNCCGCTGCGGCGCGGGGGACGCTCGGGGCAGGCTGGTGGCGGCGCGGAGCCCCGGCGGCGGCGGCAGCACAGAGGAGTTTTCTTGCCTCCCTTTAAGAGCTTGGGTCGGCGGCTCGCCGGGGTGGGGGAGCTCCTTGCCGGGGAGGGTAGGGTTACCGTCGGGGCTGCGCCTGGAAATTCAGCATCCTTGGGGAAATCTGCCTGGGGCTAACCCGAGTGGAGTCCGCGGTGTGTGCGGGTTGGATGGGCTGGCTCGAAGCCCACAAAAAGGAGCGTTGGCCCCAGCAGGTCCGACAAATGGGGTCAGAGCCGATACCTGTCCAAGGCTGGTGCACAGCCCAGTGCCGAGGGGTTGGGATTCCCCAGTGGAGGCTGTCACGTGAAATGCTTTTTTCATGTTGGAGCCTCGGCAGAATGTGCCCTCCGGCTGCACTGGGTTGGATGGGGTCCTCGGCCGGGCTTTCAAAGAACAAAGTGGGCATCAGCTCCCTCTGCACTGTTTTATGAACCTCAGCTTAGAAACAAAGTTTTTGACTTGTGCCTTGATTTTTACCGACCAGAACAGGCCATCTCTAAAGCCTTTTCAGCTGTGAAAGGATACAGTAGTCTCTGTTTTTGTGTGCCTTTAATTTTTTTCGCTTAAGGGCTTGAATATTCGGAATGGATTGATGGGTGATTTCTTTCACTCCTCCCACTCTTATCTCAAGCTCTATCTCCATTGCCCCAGGGCTCCAAGGTCTCCAGGAGCAAATGATTCAGAAGCTTTGTGATGATGCCAGGAAGGGTTTCAGTCCCTCCGCAGTACAAATCAGAATCCACAGGCCAGGAGTAAGCAAGATGCAGGAGACTCAGCAAAATCGGGAGTGTGACAACACCTGGTTGTCTTTTCCAGCTCTGAATATAGGACCCTGCAAGGTGATAATTGTGAGTTACTTAACAGAGCAAAAGAACACAGCTGTGCTGTATCACTCCTTGCTTTTTCTGGTTTTACTTCTGCTTTTCCCTGTTTAATTCTCCCAAAGCTCTGCATATTTCAGGATTTTTTTTTTCAGACATAATACCTGACGTTCATGAATGGAGACCAGCGAAGTTTCTCTCACTGAATATTGATTCCAGAATAGACCAAGGAGGATATTAAGGGAATTTGAAAATCTCTCAACCCGGGTTATTTTTTACCCTGTGGACCACACTCAAGTAGTGGTAGACGATAAATGTAAGGGTTTTCTCATTCTATAAAAAGCTAATAGGCTCAGTGACATTTCCATCTAAATCATTTCCAGTATTTCTTCTGAAATCTCTGAAGCCATTAAAACACTTTAGAGATTAAATCACATCAAGTTTTTTTCTAAGTAAAGCTGCTATGACGTTGATGTAAACCACCTCTCAAACCACGGAGCTTTTATCTTAAAAAAATACATTTTTTGTACGTTTTAATTCAAACCTACGTATTTTTGGAAATATTGGCGGTCCAAATTTGCAAACAGGCCCTGCAGCTCTTTAAGATGCTAATAGTTATTAATCCTGACTGCTAACTTCCCATGCAGAGGCTATTTTTTTGTCTGAATTACCAACTCTAGAAAAAATGGGGTACTGATGAAAGAAGTAATCGAGATGGCAGTGAGCACCACTTACCATTTTTTCTATTAACAACCAAAAAGAAAGTATATTCAGACTAGCAAACAACTCCTTGCCACCAGCTTATTCATCCGAATAGCTGGGTCAGGACCATGCTGTACCAGAAGCTGTACAAACAGAATGAAAGCACTCAGACTACGGCAGTGAACAGAGCAAGCAGATAGGACTCTTTCCACTTCTCCCACTTAATCCTTTCTTTCAAGAGCTGCCAGCTCTTGACAGTTAAAACAAGTGAAATTAAATAAAGAAGTCAATTGTTGCATTAGCTACGTAAGAATGACAGAAGTCTTTCAGCGTGCTGTGCGGTGGATGGGGCTTTTTCCTTTGATGGTGCAATTAAAACCAGCAAGTCTTGGTTCACCCTTCAGCTCTTTGGGGCTTGTCTGGCTCTGCAGAGAGCTTGCAGAGTGCCCTGACTGGAAGCCTAGGGGTCTGCCAAATGAGTCAGAGGGGTATATAAGCTAGCACAAAGTGGGGAGGGCCAGTAAGCACCTCCTAATCTGCTCCATCTGCCCTGCACATGGTATAGGGAAGGCTGGGAGAGGGGACATAGACCCCACCCTGTAGAGCACCAAAGAGAGAAACTTGTCCCTCTCTAAATTAACCCAGCCAAAGCCTCAAGCAGAAAGGGGGATGAAGATGTCAGTGTGTTGCTACTCTTCCACAGATGTGAGACATGAGGAGCAGGTTCCTCTTCCCCAGCTGGGCACTGGCACTGGCCCTGTCATCCTCAGAGATGCCCGTGCAGCTCCCACCATCCACCCGGGGCTGTGGGACTGAGTGTTTGCCTTGCTCAGCCTAAGCACCAGCAGGAGGCACTGAGTTGGGAATAGGTGCTTTGCAGGGCTTTTCTAGCTCCCTGGGGTGTTTTTTATTCGGGATCTGCTCTGCCAGGTAGGAAGTCTGGACTATTAAACATTTAGAAAAAAAGCCCCGACCACCCAAAAAAAAGCCCAAACCCACCTATTTCCTTGAAAAAGTCAGATGCCCCGTGTCTGTGAGTAGGAAATCATAAGTGGCATGTCTGGAAGTAAGTAAAAGTGGTACTTTGAAGAGAGAGAAGACATTGTATTTTTCCATGACCTGGTCCAGATAAATATTGTGGTATGCTTGACAGAGATTTTGCGTTGCTCACAATACAGATAAACCTATGCACACAGAGCATATGTTAAAAACAAGAAGTACTCGGGAGAAATCCTTCTGCAGTGAGTTAGCAGAATGGCTCAGGCAGAGTGAGTTCCCATGGACTCTCAGGACCCATTCTTCTAGGTTTTAACCTTTCCCATGCCTGAAACCTGTTTTCTGTTGGACATCCCACAGCTTACTCAGGAGCCACTGAGCCTGTCGCAGCAGCATCCTCTGTGCTGCAAGTGCACATGAGTGCAGGTTATCTGGGGTCTAAATTTAGAGGCAGGTTGCATCAGCCCTGTTCCGAGCTGTGGCCCATGGCCTTTGTGAAAGTGTGGAAAGGAGGGGTTTCAGACATTCCCTCTGCTGCTGTATTTGTCAGCAATTGTTTGCTTTGCTGCCCCTGTAGAGGATCACGAGAGGCCACAGTTATCTCAGATGAATTGCCTTAGGTCTTCCTCAAACTGCAGTGTACGTCTATGGCTCCACAGCGAGCAGCTCCTCAGCACCCTAAATAATCAATTGCATAATTTCCCTTCTCCAGCCTTTCTCCAACCTCAGAAAATTGGATGCTGTCAGTTCCACAAGGCTAACAGCTCCAGGGAAGCCCCTGAAACCACAGCAGACTTCACCTGATTTGTTGGGGTAGTGGAAACAGCCCTGATGAACAAACAAATCAATCCTATGAAAATTTTATAAAAATAATAATTCTGATATTGCCAAACAAAACAAAAAGTTGAAATGTTCTTTCCATAGGAAATGGTAATGTTTTCCCATGCCTTATTTTGTCCATTCTAGAAATACCACCTACCTGAAAAAAACACGTTGTTTTTTTCTTTTTTTACCCAAAAGGAAGATTTGGCATGTAGGAAGTGGTGTTCAAGCACCTGCCTAAGCATGACCAGAGCAGACTGACCCTCCTACCCGTCCCCCTGCCTTTGTGGTGTGTTGCACAGAGAGGGGCTGAGCAGGGCAGGGCTGTGCTGCTGGAGTATCTCCCATCAGAGGCCTCAGGTGCACCTCTGCCTCTGGAGGACACTTTGAAGGGCTGATTATTGCCAAGGAGCTGCCAATGCCAAAGCTGGATAGCGGCCTAAGGAATTAAATAAAACCCTATTTTAAAAGTTCTGGATGTTTGATGAGACGTCCTGAGTATTCTGCAGACCACAGTGAAAAGCAGGGGTAATGCCATGCACTGGTGTGAATGAGCCCACACGGTGGGCATGGCAGCTGAGAAGCAGAGTAATCCTCTCCACTGCAAGCCTGTAAAAGCACAGCTTTTTCCCTCTTGTACATCTGCCATTCTGACTTGCTTTTAGGGATGCAGCAGTTTCAGTAGATGCACGTTCTGTCTCTTTTCTCAGCACGAGACACCACTGGCAATTCATACTGCATGGCTGGTTTCTGCAGAGCCCCATCTGTAAAGGAGGGATGTTACACAAACACGAAAGAAGGCAGGGCATTCTACCCTGGTTTGAGGCTCACATCAGTGGCAGCAGGGAAAAAATACCATATGCCTGCCTGAGAGTCCAGAGTGAAATGAAAGAATGCAGCAGTGCACCCAATCTTCCATCATCAGAGTTTTCAGTGCTGGAGGGTATGCGTTGCTGTTTGTCTCACATTGTCCTGGATCTCACCATTAGGCCTATGGATATTTGAGGCAGAACAGTGTTCTTGATTTGTGCATGATTGCACAAGAATGCAACTCTAGAAATCATTTACTGGATGAAATGTAGCACTTGCCTTTCCCTTATGTTTGGAGAAGCTCCCCGAGGTTTGAGCAACTCTAATATAACAGAGGAAAAAGTTGCCACCAAACTTTTATCCCTGAAATATTTTAAAGAATGCTTGATTCCTCAGAGCTCCCAGACATTTATTTTTGAGCAGGACGAGGAGGCCACTGCCATTTAATGTAGTTGTATCATCAGTATAATGAAGTTGTACAACCAAGCTCAATCTCTGCAAAAGGCCTTACTTGGACTTCATGCCTGTCATGATTCATCTGAGAGATTAATAGAATAACGTTCTTAATGGATGTGTGCATACAGCAACTGGGGTTTTGAACTACATTGGAGAATCATGCTGAAACCTAAAATTATCACCAAAGGTGTATTTGGATGCCTGTGCTGGCAGAGATGAGTGCGTCTGCATGACAGCTCGTGAGAGGCAGAGTTGGCCTGAATGAGATTGGATATTCACAGGATACCTGTCTTACGTGCCAGGGCAGGGAGAAAATATTTTGCACCACAACAGCAAACTTGAGACCTAATAGTAAAAGGCAAAAGCAACAACTGTAGGAAGAAAGCAGGACAGAAAAACCATTGGCAATTTCTTGCTGGAATAAGAAATTTATAAAATCAACTCCCAAAGTTAGACTTATTTGATGCAATCCTAAGTTTGTGCATGTTCACCCCAAGGAATGGCAGAATGAGGAAACTAATGACCCCAGCATTTGTTTCCCTCGTGCATGGGTAATTGGAGGCGTTTCTCCATTTTGGAGCTAGGTAGGATATATGTAGGTGCTATGCTCTTCTGCATAGGCAGATTTGTTTACTTTGTACAAATGATGATTTGATTCCTGTGACTGTGATTTGATTTCATCAAATTAATTAAACAACTGTCCTCTTAGAATGGGGTTTCTCAACCTTCATTCTAGTTTCAAATTCACAAGAGGATTTTAACTTAGAGGCACGGTATCTTTTTAAAAAGAAATATGATTAGGATATTGAGGGCCTTAACTGTAAAAATGCAAGAAAAAACTTGATGCACTTGGACATTTTGTTGAGAAGGGTGGTGGAGCCATCTTCTGTTTTTCTCACCTGCTGCCTGACTTAACAAATAAGGACCCACCGGATAGCCTTTCTAGGAAGATTTTCTCCACCACTGAAGCACTCTGAGTGCTCTCAGCAGCTGGTGCCACATGGCCAGTGCCCTGGTGATGGTGCCTGCCTTGTGAGCAGGATCCCAGAACTGCAAAGCCCCTCGTGGGTACATTTGTGTGCATCCTCCATCCATTAGTAATACAGAAAATTATCAGTGAACCAAAACTACTGGAAATAACGAGACATGATGCAATGCCCTCTGTTTCCTCAAACTATGCCTGTCTGTGACTTTATTTCCAAGCTATGTAATTTCCATCCGCAGCACCTCTTTTGCGCATAGGATGTGGAACTAGTGGTCACTCTTGGCACCCATCACTGCAGGAGATGTGCAGGGCTGTGTCACTCCTCCTAAACAGCCTGAATCCTCCCCTGGAAACAACAATCCCGAGTTTATTCTGCCTCCTTCAAAGGATGGATGTGAAAGCAGTGTGCCTTTTGTTTGTTGCTTTTGCAGTTTCCCAGTTCTTGGTGGAAACTAGCAAAACCCAGGAAGTCAGCATTAAAAAAAAAACTAAAAAAAAAAAAAAAGAAGCAAAGCAAAACCCACACAACAAACAAACAAACAAACCAACCAACCAACCAACCAACCAACCCAGCCCACCAAATCCACAAAAGCCCCACAAAACCTAAGAACATTTTTATTAGGAAAAAAATAGAGTTTTCCCTGTTTTATTTATTTAAATATTTTGTGATTACTTTTTGCCTGACAGCTGCCATTAGTGCACAACAGTCCTCACTTTGGTGCTGAGTGTCCCACATGGTCTAGAAAGTGAGATGCATTCAGCAATTTACCCTGCCCTTTTAAAGTACTGCTTCCTTTGTTCCCAGCAGTGTGTTGTTTTTTTGATCTTTTCCTCTCTGATTGCTTATTAATGGATGGATTTCTTTCACTCAGCTGCAGCCTTTGTCCTAGGCTGCAGCAGGCCTTGGGGGCAACTGGGTTTCCCTGCAACCTGAGCTGAGCAATCCTTTTTACACATCGTGTATGCTCTTTAATCTGCCACAGATTACAAGAGTTTTGCTCTTCCTAATTTAATCAATGGTTGAAGCCTCTTACATAAGCCAACCTCTCTGAAATTTTTTAGACACTGTTGATTTAACATTATTCTCCCGATGTTGAAAGCTGCCAGTATGAAGTACAGTGAAGATGCCATCCTTCCAGGCTGCCAAGAAATCTCCAGCCTCTGAGGCAAGTGCTACCAACTTAATTTTTGTAAAGTTGTTCTTGCTGGCAGACCCTTCCCCTTCCCCTTCCCTTTCTTCCTCTGGGAAAAATGCTTCCTCAAGGGTTTAGATTTGAGCTCAGGATTTTATGCCTTAACTCAAAACACTGCCAATCTTTTTCTGATACCTGAGAAAGCACTGTTCATCTCTCTAAAAGCTGACCTGCAAATAAAGGAAGGGATAGGGTTTTGTGCATACTTCCTTTCTTCACAATGTATTAAGTCCAGAAACACTTGTTTGCTTGAGGTTCTTAAGGCTTTAAGATTGCTTTCTGGCACTTTAAAATTCTAGATGTATCAGCAATGCTAAGCTTGCTTTTGTTTGTTTGTTTCCACTGAGCTCTTCTTGGGGAAAATAAACTTGCACAGATGTTCACATTTGAGAAAGTCGGAAATGTGTGATAGGAAATCTTCCCTTCCAGTTGTTTTACAGGTGTTTATTAAATGCACAAGACATAGTCCTCTTGCCATCCAGCTGAAACACCTTATCCTTTTGATTATTCAATTTTCTTTTGTAATTTGCATCCTACCAGTAGTTGTATGTTTAGAAATATTCCATGAATAGAGGCTGATAGTGAAAAACCTTATTTCCTTAACAAGACATAGTTCTAAAAGAACACAGAAAAAAGGGCATATAATGATTTAGGTATCTTTTAAATTCATGAAGGGAAACTAAAAAAAAACCTGTAAAATTCTACTTCGTATTTTTTTTCTAAAGAGAAAATTTTGTTTTGAAGGGTGCAAAGCATCAAATGACTTAGAACAGACAAGCAGAACAAAATGTTACAACTTTCAAGGCTTTCTAAATTATTCCTGTAAAAGTTACTACTGAGCGTCTTCAGGAGTTCAGTTTTCTTGGTTTGATCAGCTAAACACTTAGTTTGATGTTTTCAGGATTTTTTACTGACCAATATTGAGTGACAACATTGTTTGCAAAAAACTTCTTCAAGGTTAGTTTTTCAATTCTTGAACACTTGCAAAACAGTCTGGTTTTGAATGAAAATTAGTAATTTAAACCAATCCCTTAGTAGGAACATAAAGAGTCACAGAAACACATTCACTATGTGAATTACTCAATGAATGCCAGAATTTACTGTAATTTTCCAAAACATTAACTGAGTTATACTGTGAGAGTGCATTGTCTTTATCCATGTAATCAAAAGGGACTTTTTCCACAGGGGTCCTTTCAGTGCACTGATTAGACTGGAGCATTACCCCACCTGAGATGACTTATTCAAGACTTGTTGATTATTTTTTAATCACTCAGTTTAACCAGTTTAAAAGATGGTTAAAACATAGTCAGCCAAGCAAATGTCCCCAAATTACCCCACTCTCAAATTCAGCACTAATGGCAACACTCTTATGAACACTCCTTGTAGGTGTTCCTCTGTACCAGAAGGCATCAACACCATAGTGCAGTAAACCCCAGTAAAACACTATTACTGTGTGCTTCAGTTTCATAACAAGCATTGCTTTGAGAGATTGAAACACCTAAAAGAGTCCTAGCTGGCTCTGTGTCAGGCTGTCTGCTAAGCTTTAATTGCCCTTTCTGAAATATTTGAGACAATTATACTTCCAACAGACAAAAAGAAAAACGACAAAAAAGAGTTTAAATGTTTGCTTTTGCTTTTCCAAGCCTTCACAATGGGGGGGAAACATAACGAGAAAGAATCCAGCTTCCCAGGAGAGGTCAAGTAACTCAGACCTGCCAATTTTAAGTGACAACACTGCTTTTCTCTGTACCCGGCACAAGGGTGGCTATTCCTACTCATGGTGGTGCCTGTTCAGTCCATCACCTCCTGATGTCATGGTTTCTTTCACGCAGCACGAAAGGTGTGCTCCCTGTACAGATGCTGTTCTGCAAAGCAGGAAATCCAGCATTAGGGCTGCCCACTTAGGATTTGTAGTGTTGACCAAAAGCAGCTACCTTGACTGGTCTAATATTTTCAAAACACGCTGACATTCATACTTCCGGGCATTATTGCTGGCCTTCTCATGGCTGGCATGAGCTCCTTATATCTGCCAGATGTGCGAGTGTGTGAAGACACCTGGTCTGGATCAGGTGTGCTCTCCTGTGGCAGTGGGGCTGCGCACAGACCTGAGGCTGCTGGTCACCACCTTGCCACCTGTGTGCTGCCGCAGGATGGGGCACGGCTGACCTGTCAACAGAGAGACGCTCGTGCTGAGCTAGAGGATTCCTGTGCCAAATTCAGCACCTTGCTCCTTAAAGCTGGTGCTTGCTAGTGGTAAATGCAAGGGATGAGTGAGCTCTGTCGAGCTCCCAGCTAAATGTCTAGGATGGTGTAGTGTAGCCCCGGACCTACCTAGTTTGGACACAAAAAACTCTCCCTTGTCTTGAATCATCCAGGTGCTGAATTCAGGAATGAGGCATATTTCTGCTCTACAGCTACAGATCAGAGGAAGAAAGGAGGGCATTACTGTCACTGAGCTTCCTACTGACATTTTTCACACATGCTGAATGAAAGAAGTTGGGAAGCAACTTGTGGCTTGTAATCCGTGCACCAGGCACAGTTTATCCTAAAGACAGACCAACGCATCCTCTGCCCAAATCTTTGTATTTTTTTCTGAATGATGCTTCTACAAGAAAATGTTCTTCTTACTGAAATTTTCTTTCCAGCTGCATTCTATTGAGGTATAAGATGCAACACAAAGGCACTTCTATATATGCTGTGTAACAGTCGCTTTATTGCAAAATGAATATCATAAGATAGAAAACTTGTTTCCAATAGTTCAGCTCTTGAAAGAAATGTACAAGCCATGTTCCATTTGTGGAAGGGACAACATGAAATGCAAACTGAGGGCAAGACTGGCCATCTGATTGAGAGGTGCTCAGCTTGTAAAATGGGAGTGAAGAGTCCGTCAGTATTCATATAATCCTGAGTATTATTTCAATTCAAGGAACCACTTCATTACTTTTACCTAGTATATTGTACACCTGTAAGGGGTTTTGTTTACCTGAGGTTTCTATTAGTTAGGCTGTAAAGGATAAGTATCTTGTAAACAGTGATGCTGAATTGTGGGGTTGATAGATGACAGTATTCTGACCTTTCTCCTCAACTGGCAGTTAAAAACAATAGATAAGGGGCTAGGTTCTGATAGGCACAGATCTCATCGCTTCAAAACTTTGGGAAATTAGTAATCTTTTCAATCTAGAACTGTTTCAAAACAACTTGAATATAGAGAAGCCACTCTGACATAGAGGCATCTTTTGCTTTGAGCTTTTTATACTGTTTTTTAATGTACTTTGGATGTGCTCACTTCAAAATCAGGGAGTACTTATTTCTGATTATTTCATTTAACAATACTGTGAATGAGGAGGGAAATTATTTTCTTACACTCCAAGTGCTGTGTAACTACAGGGTTATTTCACCCATTTCCACATCTCATCTTGTTTGATCATCTGTGTGAATCTTCTACAAAGCATATTCAAAATATGATACAAATGTCAATGAAGTGCTTGCAATATTCATATTATCAAATGGCAAGGCTGCAGGTGACTGTAAAAGGTCAAAATGTTTCCACTAAAAGCAACAGCCTCAATCTCCCTTACACTTTTGGATTAAAGAGGCCTTGCTTTTAGAAACATATGGCATCAGTGCTGAAAAAGTTCACTGCAATTTTCTAAAATGAAGTATAAAGGAAAAAAATTCAACCATTTCCTTGAATTTTAACATTAAATTCTGTGCTTGGGCAAATGGAATTGGTTACTTTAATCAGCATTAAAGTATAATTTCCAAAACATTGAAGAGGTGCAGGAGAGGAAGTAATACTTAGGATGCTTTCACAGATCTTTGTTCAAAATACAAACATTATGCGGTAAGGATAGTCACAATAAAAATTGTAGCTCTTCCACTGCCTCACTAAAGGAGTTCCAAAAGTCCTAATGAGTTCCAAAGCCCTAATTTCTCCTCTCTCTTTGCATCCTCATCAGCAAAATTGTAATAACATTTCCATATTTCAGAGAAGTGGTGTAAAGATTATTTAGTAAGACGTTTCCTTAGGTCTCAAAAAATACTAACCACTAGGTATTATAAATTATGTGCTCATTTCTCTTAAGATGCAGTAAAGCCTGAGTCAAGAGATTTGCAGGAAATCCCCACTGTGAGCTTCTGTAGTTAATTTTGGATAAGGTTATCTACGTAAGAGCTTTATGTAGTAAAGAATCACTCATAGCTTAGCATCTTCTTTTTAAACTATTACTTGTTAGCTCTGCTAAATATGTCTCAGATTACTAGCTGCAAGTCAACTCACTATACTGCATATCCCTACGCTTAAAAAAAATTTAGAAGACCTCTGAGAACTATTTATTACTACTTCTTGATTTTCGTGCTTTGGTTGAGAAAAGTTGTGCAGAACTCCCTGCAGTTAAGGACCATGACAGAGAATCTGTTCAGAAACTGACTGAGGAAATTATCCTTTCCTAGAGCGTCAGCTCAGCAAACACTGAGCAGGTAACCATGTCCCTCCTCATTAAGACAAAATTTAAGCATGTGATTAACTTGCAGAATGTGCTTCATTGCCAAAAGCACATGGATAAATGCTGTCTTGGGAAAGGACCATAACCACATGTAATCTGTCATTATTCCTTAGACATGTTATTTGGATTCACCTCAACCAAACCACACAAAATTCTGCCTGTTACCAGTCACAACTGACTTCATGCCACTGACCACTGTAAGGTCCACCCCTCTGCATTAGGTGATTATTGTACAATATATACAAAAGTAACTAAAAAGCATCCCCTTCCTTTCCAAGCCCTCATGATATGTGCTTGATTAGGAATTATCCCCAAGTTTTCATTCAGTGATCTTGTGTAAATGCTTTTCTGCATGCTGTCCAGAAAGCGCACATGCTGTCTTGTGAGAGATTTCTGATTGCATAGATGTGGAATAAATGTTCCGTCACTTCTTTCTTGCAGCATGAAGCTCTTCCTTGGCCAAAGCAGCTAGCTCTTAGGTGCTTTGGGAAGAAGTCTGGGCATCGTATTTCCTAAAACTGTGGTTACGAAAAGATTCCCTGCAATGAAACAGATTCATAAATAAAGCTGGCAAACGAAAAACAATCAAATAAATACCTGTCTTGTGAAAAGGAACATCAGTTGAAACATGCTATGTGTATCAGGTCAGAATCGTCATTTCTTCTTCTCCTCCCACCCCACACTGGGCACAGTAGCTTTGTGAAGAAGCATATACTCATAAGCAAAGAACATTAGACTCTTCAGTCTCAGTCATGTGACTAAAAAGAATTATGTTTTCTGTAGTGAAAGGATGACTCAGTTCATGCTGCCTAACACCACATGGTGCCATACTTGTTCTATCTCCCTCCTGGTTTCAAAGGCTGAAGAAATTACAAGATGTTTCCAGTAACTTTGTTAGGGTCAGGGGAAGTCATCTAACGATGCATTAAAATTACATAAATCCTCTACCCTCAGAGCGCAGAGCTTAAGAAACACTGCTAACACTACAGTCATCTCCAGTGGAAGTCAGCAGATTTCCTTAATCAGAAATGGAGATGGCAGTATATAGTCTGGCTTGGTTTTAGCTGCCAGTAAAACTCCCTTTCTTCCTTACAAAAAATGGCATATTTTTGTATAGCCATAACAGGTAACCCTGCCCTAACTATACCTTGTGCTATTGACTTTCACGACAGGTTTGTACAGCTCTGGGATCTTTCTCTCAATCATGGGTCTAAGGTTCTCCTTCAGTTTTATGTAGTTTCTTTTGAGCTCCTGATGATATTCCCGCTGGTCAGCAGTAATAAGGTGCCTGTTTTTCTCCACTGCTTCACCACACCTAGGCAAAAGGAAAGAAAAAAAGACATGATATATATAATCTACTTCTGTTAAACTCATTCATTTTGTGTTAGGTAATTTACATGGACAAGAATCCAGTTCCTTTGGTGTAGGCATTCCTCCGGTAACTTGTCAAGACTGAAGTTATAATGAACTAATTAGAAAGCTTTATGTCTTTTCCAAGTCCATAAATTGAGATAATATTTTTTAGATATTAGGAAGGCATGAGTGAGCTAATAAAAAACAAATTAAATGACTGCAGAATACTGAGCTAGCTGCCTACTTACTGTATAAGCAGATACATTTGCAATAGCAATAATTAGAAGCTGTATCTTCTGCATAATACTGGTTTTTATTTAACTCAAATTTATCCTTCAGCAAGGAGGATAGTTTGGACTAAGGAGATGAGTATCTTCATATGTGAATATGCTCATTGAGATTTACAAGCGTATCTAAAGCAAAGGACATGTCTGCCACTACCACTGTGTCTGCTTGACATAAGAATATCATTTTATTAAAAACAAAATCAAGGCAATGTCTGAAATGTTTGATTTCTATAAGATGCTGAAAGCTAACAAATGGAAGATCTTAATTTATACATTATTAGTTTAAAGTGTTAAAATTTCTTCCCTTTGAGAATGCAGTGGCTACCTATGCATTCACGTGAAGCAGAAATAACAAGTCTGGTCCAAGTGTCTAAAGCGTGAGATGTCAGGATTCATGATGCTAACTTGCATAGGTAATTACTCAGTTATATTATCGTTGCATTATTGCTAATATTGAATGTATTGATGCAATTCAGCATTTCAGTTTTGTTTTACTGACCTCATTATAAACTCTTTGAAGCACAACCTCAGCTTGTTGTGATGTCGATAAAGTTTGGGGTCTGCTGGAATTTCAGCCAGGAACACTTGCGCTACCTCTAGTGGTCCCTTATAGAAATAACACAGGAAAATGTCAAAACCACCTGCTTAGACTGAAAACAGACCACACTTTTGTTTAAAGCTGTTTGTTATTTCATGAGCACAATTACAAAAGAAAATAAAACTATGCACAGTTACCATAACAGGATGGGTTTTAGCTCCCTTTCCCCCACAATATTTCCTTTGGCAAGCAGAATTTTTGCCCATCATATCATATAATATCCTCTCCTGTTATTATTCCTCCTCCAGTCCCACAACAAAGGGAACAAATTCTGCTCAGCAGAGAGGAGCTGGGACAGCCCTAGTGACAAACCTGGTTTTATTAGAGAAACACAGCTCCTGGTATTACAAGACCTTCAGGCAAAAGCCCAGTGCCGAAAAAGATCACTCTTCCCAAAGCTTACAACAACACATTATTTCAGCCTAGATGGTTTGGTTGGTGAAGAATCTGGAGAAGCTGAGAGTATTTAGGCTTTCAACAAAAAAACCCAACTCTGTGAAATTGTGTGTAACGCCGCGTTTTTGCTCAGCCACATCTTCATCCTTTCATTTAATCTTTTTAATTGCCTGGGCTTTTTTTTTATTGTGTATATTGACGTTATACCTATTGCATCTCAGCTTTCTTATGGGGCACTCCAGTCTTGACTTCATAATTTCCATGAAACTGAGTTTGTGGTGGCTCCACAGGAGAATTGTTATTATTATTCCCATTCCCCAAGGATACATCTGGAATGAACAAAATGGCTAAGATGGCTAGCATGCTAGAAATGAAAAATCCTTGGATGCATTCCCAAGGCTTCTGTGAGTTTCTGCACCTACAGCCAGGACAGCACTTCCTATGAGCACTTTCACCAAAAGCATAGCTAGTGAACAGTACATGGTGACTAAATATCAAAGGATGAAGTTTAAATACACACAGTGACTAAATGTGTCTGACTAGATGTACTTCTTCCAGTGCAAGAAACAGGAGTGCAAAAAAGAATGCACAGTGAGAAAAGTATGCAGAAGCTCTTCATCTGGCTTATTTGGATCCCTTACCTGATTTACAGTGGCTCCAACTGAGCCCTGCAAAACCATCTGGAGCATTTTGGCATCTGGTGGTTCTTGGTTGGTAGCTGCAGTTAGTTCCTGTGTTTTTTTACGCATATCTTCAATAGCAACTTCAATTGGGGTTAAAATAAACTGGGGGAAAGGGAAGAAAAGATGGTTCATTACCTGAATATGCATGCAGCTGACCTGTTCTAAATACGACAATATCACTATCATTCTCCTGTTTCAAAAGTAGTTGTGAAACCTAGAAACACTGTTCAATCTAACTGTCATCTTGGTAGATGGTGCATCTGATCCAAAGCTCTTAGATGTCTCATCATTTGCAAGAACAGGGTGTGAATCAGTCCTCCTGTTCACGTAAATCCATTACTATTCTAAGTTACTTTATGCCTGAAATGTTGTTGCACTTTCTACAGTATAAAGCTTCCCTGTCTCTAAACCAGCCCTGAACCCAATCTAGTTCTCTGGCTGTACTCTATCCTACTTCTACTTTATTAGCTGTACAGCTGATAAAGCTGTACAGCTACAAACATATCCTCCTACACAGCTTTAAAGCTAGGAGGTCAAAAGGAGAATGTACACTGGCTATCCTCTCTTCTCCATAGTAAATCTCTATCTTGCCTTGTCTGTCCCTTCTATGATACTCCTGTTTAAAAGAGCAATGTCTGAGAAATTCAGCCTTCTTTTTTTTTTTTCTGCCAAGCATAAATTTGGAAATCTTCCCACCCTGAGACTCCTTCAGTCCTTGAGAAATCAGATCTACCTTCAAAACCCAATTACCTCTTCTCTTTGGATGACATCGATTCTAGTTTTGATGTAGGGGAAAGCATGCATTGTGGTTAGGATGGTGTTCCTCTTGTATTGCTCACTAAGTTCTCCTCTGGGGCGCCCATCCATGGTGAAAGGCGTAGTGTACATGAACCGACAGATGTTGAAGTTCTTTTCAAAGTAGGTGACTCTGTCCTTCATCTCATACTCATCAAAATACGGCTCCACAAAAGTAATTTGTATGTATGCCTAAGAAAAGAGGGAAGAACCATTACAGTACTTTACAACACAAGGAATGTAAAAGGAATGGTGCATGTGAACTATCCCATAGTACACACTGGCTAAGGATGGTCTGGAAAAGCACAGAGCTGAAAACCCTTCAGGGATCATTTTCTCATTCAGAGCTAAGAAAACTTGCATCTAGGAGGGCACAGCTTAACCCTGGGGATCCAGGACAGGGACCAGAGATCAGGACTTCTAGTTTCTTTACTCTCTGACTAGCTACCACACTAAGCCTGTCACTAAGATTTTAATACCCCTGGGCACAGAGATACCAAGTTGGGTGGTTTCTTTCAGTGCCTTAATGTTTGAGCATAAAAGTTGCAAGGGGGACCTCCTCTGCTCATTTCTCTTGTGTGACAAAGTACTCAGCCCTCTCGGCAGTACTTTCCCTACCTTATTGGGATCCAGCTTTCTTTTGTCTACAGGAGCAGAGTCCTTAATCACTTCCACAGCATCCTCCCCAAAACACTGGCCATAAAATCCCTAGAAAGGAAACAGAATTATCCCAAAATGTTTTTAGTCCTTAATGCAATGCTAATGCAATTCTAAGAGAAAGGAGTGACAACAATGATGATTTCTGGGCTTTGTACAGTCAGTATAATGCTCCACAAACCACAGCTGGTCAGGGTAAGGCATCTTCTGACAATGATCACTGTGAGTTGCTCAGACAGTCACAGAACTTAGCTAAAACAATCAGAAAGGAACACAGCAATTCTATTAAAAAAGCTGAAAAGATACCAAAGCAAATATCTGGCATGCTCAAAATCATTCAGTGTATTACAGGCCTGCTTGTAAGAGACATAGCCTCAAGAGAATGGATCACTTAGATCATTATGCTTTAAAAAGGGTTACTGTGGAAAGGATATGCACAAAGGAAATAATCTATGGTACAAATCAGTTTGTTACTGATTTTTTTATACAGCAATAATACTATTAGGACTGCATGGGTTCATTAAAAAGTATAGTACAACATTTGAGATGATGTTAACATAATGTTATTCCTTACCTCTAATCTGTGAGAAATCTCAGGGAGTTTTGTAATTGCAGGCTCCTTGTAAACAAATTCCCGTTCATCCAAGTCCCCAAATTTGGATCCATAGAAACCAACACGGAAGTAAGTTCCAAACATTCGTTTTTGACCCTAATTGATAAAAAGAAAGAGGAAGTTTACAATTGCTTTATGTGGACATTGTAGTATTTGGATGCCTTTTCTTTCCCCAAATGATGTATAAGAAAACTCACTAGTCCTACATTTTCTCCATTTCAAAGCCACTTGTATATATCATCAGTGCTGATGGATTAGAAGCACAGGAAAGAAAGCATACAAACTAAGGGGACATTTGACTGAAGTCTAATTTAAAATTGAAGTTGACCATGAAGGAGGTTTCACAAAACAAAATACCTTATTATTTTTTAATTCCATTGAATACATGTAACAAAATTAAAATTTTGCAATTTTGCAATGAAAATTGATACGAATTTGAAACTGACTAGCTCAGCAAAAATGTTCTTCGGAAGAAAGAGAAGGGACAGTATGAGTGCTGAGAATTTAGACGGGTTTTCATATTTCTTCTGTTTTATAACTGAAAACGCTAGTGAATTGACAATAAAGTTATTTTTGTTAAACAGATGTGGCCAGGTGGACACAGACATGTTCAGCTAAACCCATTTTATATTCATCTCTGCCTTTTTCTATGGACACCCTTTTTACACTGTAGGTGATGTAGGTAGACGAAAGCAGATGGAAGCTTTTGTTTGAAAAAGGAAATGGAACTATTTCAAATTCTGGTGGCAGGATGCCAGGTACCCACCAAAGCCACTGTATTATCCCTCCCCGCAACTGGACAGGAGAGAGACAATGAAAGGTTCATGAGCTGACATAAGGATAGGGAGTGATCACAAACTGGTTACCATCATGGGCAAAACACACTCGACTTGGGGAAACTATTTGAATTTATTACCAATCAAACACAGAACAGCATAACAAGAAGTAAAACAAATTTTAAAAACACCTTTCCCCCATTCTCCTTCTTAGGCTCTACCTCTTCTCTCCCAGTGGTGCAGGGAGATGGGAAATGGGGGTTATGGTCAGTTCACCACATGTTGTTTCTCCCACTGCTCAGGGAGAAGAGTCCTTCCCCTGCTCCAGCCTGTGGTTCCTCCCTGCTCCAGAGTGGGCTTCACAGGGGGTCACAGCCTTCTTTCAGGCATCCACCTGCTCTGGCATGGGTTCTGCACGGGCTGCAGGTGGATCTCTGCATCCCCGTGGATCTCCATGGGCTGCAGGGGCACAGCTGCCTAACCATGGGCTGCACCATGGGCTGCAGGGGAATCTCTGCTCTGGTACCTGGAGCACCTCCTGCCCCTCCTTCTCCACTGACCTTGGTGTCTGCAGAGCTCTTGCTCTCACATATTTTCCACTCTTCTCTTCTCTGAGCACAATTACATCTGGCCAATAACTTTTTTCCCCTCTTGAATATATTACCTCAGAGATGCTGCCACTGTCACTGATGAGCTCAGCCTTGGCCAGCCTTGGCCAGCAGCTGGCATTGGCTCTGTTGGACATGATAAAATTTCTAGCAGCTTCTTATAGACATCACCCTTCTAATCCTGCCCTTCCACTATCAAACCTGGCCACACAAACCCAGTACACACATGAACAGTTTTACTAACACTAGTCTTAAACAAATAGTGCAACCCAGCCATGTGTCTTGCTAGCAGTGCCTTGCCTCTCAAGTACCTTATTAATGATGCTGTCAAAGGCCTTCTGTAGCTTGCTGTGTGTCAAGGTAAGCTTTCTGAAGTCTCGATGTGCTTCCAGGATGGGGATGACAATTTTGTACACTTCATTCACAGTTTCATACAAACCTCCCTTTGAAAATCAGAAAAAAAAGAAAAAAAAAAAGTTAAAGGTGGAAGAAAAGAAATGAGTCTTCAAGAAAAGAAACTAGACCTCCATCAATAACTTGGCTGAAAAGGGGATTTATGTGACTCATCTGTTAATCTGCTATGTTGCTTGTTTTGGTGTTCTAAAAACTAGTAATAGTAAATGGGCAGTTCTGAACAGCAAACAATTAACTGGATATAATTTGGATCTCTGATCTGTTGGGCTCTCAAGCCCAAGTTCCTGTGTCTTTACAGGAAGCCCTGGTTTCTGCCTCAGGGCTAGAAGAACTAGAAATGCAGGTTAGCAGCAGGAAGTGGATTTGTTTATCATGTATGGTTCAGGGCAACCAGAGCTGTCTCTGGGCAAAGGAACCCAAGAGATATCTTTAGAGATGCTAAATCATGAGTCCTTACATAGCAAGTGTAGATTATGAGGCTGGTGATTGTATGCTGTGTAAAAGTATAGGAGTAACTCTCACATGCTTCCTAAAATATATACTTTATGCAAGATCTTTTCTTAAACATACTATCCTGTGATAATACCAACTAAAAGTCTTGGTTCCTGCCTGAGACAATCACTTTCTGTTGATGCTGCCTGTGGTCCGCACAGCAGAGGTGGGTATGTGGCTGAGCTAGGCTGAAAAAGCCTAGGTTAATCAATCTGACTGAGGCAGTACTTGGACAGCCAAAAATGTGTTCTCTTGTTATTTGGAGTGTGGCAGGTCTGTGGTGCCTGGTTTAGCAGTACTACATGGTTTCACCATGTGCAGGAAAAGAAGCTGTGGATCTGGCTTAAGTAGCCCACTCTCCATTCCCTCTTGGTGATTCTGGTCCTCACTCACCGTGCTGAAGAGCTCTGCAGCTTGTTCCAGCAGCCCTACCAGTCCACTTTCTGAGAAATACCTCCCAGAACATATACCATCTTCATCTGGAGACAAAACATCATCTGAAACAGCAGATTCCTCCAGCACATTGGATGAAATGTTCTAAAATACATCAGAGCACAGAAATCAAAAACCTAAATCAACAGTACCTCACAAAGATTGAGGAAGAAATTGTTTCCACATATTTACATGATGGGAAGAGGAATGAGATTATTCAAGTGCAACCAGGGGACACATAGTTACATTCTTTTTAGAAGTGAAAGTAACATCATAAATCTCCATAGACGGCAGATCAGGAGTTTCCCTGCAAGAATAATGAATTTTCTTTCTAGTCTCAGGTTTAAAATGCAGACTCCTGTAGGCCTCAAACTAGCTCTTCTCTGGTGGCTGGATTTCCATGGAGCTGCAGTGAGCTCAATCCCCAGTACCACTAGGGTCACAAACAATGTGCCCTTCCTGCTGCTGGCACTTGGGGGTGGGTAATTCCAAACTGCACTCCAGACCTTCTGCCACCTGCCTGAATAAATTGAACTTTCAGGGTTTTATTCACCTTTTCCAAGCAGAGGAGAAGTAGGACACAGATAATATCACTCTAAAACCCACAATAATTGATTGCTTCTTCTTGGTTTATCCTCTGCCATATTACACTTTAATCCTGCAGAATTTACTCAGTTTCTTGAGAATGTTATGGACCTCATTGTGCATTTAAATAAAACTAGATGAAGTCACTCTTTTGAGATTCTAGACCATGAAATAACATGTCTACAGTTCTTCAGGACTTCTTTGAATAAATGACACTGGGTGACATCAACATAAAAAATTTTATAATATATAGAAACATGCGCAAAATAAGAGCAAACTATGTGTACATACAGTATGGGACTGGCATATGTAACTTTCAACAGCAGCAGAAAGGCTAAGCTTTGATTTTCTATTAATTAAAAGGAGTTAAATTAGTGTCATAGTGTCTCACTTCAGCAGAAACTGGCAATGACAATCTGTCTGAGTGCAGGATGGATGCCAGCTGGCTAGCTAGATGAGTCCTTAAAGGCATCTTTATAAAATAGCAGAGACACTGAGGGCTGTTACTATTGATCAGATTTCAGATAAAGAATTGGCACCACACACCACTAGCAGCATTGGACTTTCCCCTCCCTGAGTTTTGTGGATGTATTTATTTCTCCATGGGTGAAATTTACTCCAACCATGCTGCCATCACACTGCCTAGTCTGCTCATCATGTCAGCTCCACTGGAAAGGTGAGCACAGCCTCAGAAGAGCATTCACAGGAGTTAAGAATACATCTGAATTTTGGGCAGAGGGAGAACTACAGCACATTTATCACACCCATGCCTCTTTTTACTGACCAGGCTCATTGGAGAGAGTGACTTCAACCAGACTTAGGTTCACTGGCATGTACCTGCAGAAACTCACAAGCCATGCAGCTTAATTTCTGGTTTTCATTTTCTGTAACAGTTTCCTTTTCTGTAACAGTTCTGTGTTCATGTGACTCTAGTAGCTTCTTTAAATTTTTTCTTTTTTTTTTTTTAATTTTTTTATTTTCCTTTTGTAGCAAAGAGAAAAGAGTCTAGAGAAGTGATTTACATATGAAAGTAACAAGAAAGTAATGGACACCAATTACCCCTTCTCCACCTTTAAGCCTCGAATAACTAATGTCAGGACTTTTTTCATGTTTTTATTTCCATGTTTTACAGTCCGTGCAGTCTAGCAGGAGAGAGCCTGCGTGACATACTCCTGGGGCTTGCATGATCTTTTGCAAAGTGGACATGCCTCACCCAACTTTAGCCTTGATCTACCTTTCATATTGAAGAATTTTGCATATCCCTTGTATAATAAAGGCAATACATAAATCACCATGTATTTTACCAGCAATTATTTTCAATTTCACAAGCCTAGTTTTCATTAAGGAAAAGAAATACTGGTGTAAACTCAAAAGCCCCTGTGATCCCCAGCCCTTATCACCATGTTAAATAAGGCTAGGGTAGCCTGCCACCTAGGTCCCCAAACAGCCCAGGCAAATTTTGCTGCTGCTGAGCCCTGTGCCTGAGCAGGTAGACACACTAAGTACTTGTCTGTATTAATATAAAGTAGCTTTAAAGTCAGTCCCTATGCATTTCATACTCTCACTAATTCTGCTTTACCGCTTGTAAAGGGGATTTCGTGTAAACACGAATTAAGCTCAAAGGGAATTCCATTGAAAGTGACCCCATTCTGATTTTGAGGGATAGTTTTGATTGCATAGAGGGAAGCAGTTTTTCTGGTACAATATAAGGAAAAGTGTTACTCTACTGACAGTCAGTTTTCTGGATGCTAACAGACTTACTGCAGAAGATCAAAATCAGAACTGATTCGATCCTTTGCTGACTCATTTTACTCATCTTTAAAAAAGAGATAATTCTTCTGCTCATCCAGAATAATAATTTTATTCACATTATTATCACCCTCAATTCCACAACTAAATGAATGCATCTCACCAATATTAGTTGATCTCGTATCTGAGCCAAATGAAGAAATGACCACAGAAAGAGTCAGTGAGTGAGACCTGTAACTATAGGTAAAGCCAAGCCAGTCTGCATAGTGTTTCCCTCTTTTAACAAGGTCATCTGAATAAGATCTTCACAGGTGCTACAAAACATAAACCTGTTTGCAAAGAATGGGAAACCTTTTCTTGAAAGCCTATGTGAAAATGCAAAGGGTTATTATGGTTAATTACTGTTATTGAGTAAACTGAAATTCAAAATTGTGCTGTCAGATGAAGAGTTGTGTAATTGGGTTCTCGTCATTAGGGCATTTTATTACCTCTCTCCTATGGGGCAACTGTTTCTTTGGCGAACATGTATTTACACATGCATTTTGATGAGAGAAACTGATTTGCTGCTTTTAAACTCCTAAGTTTTTGCTTGTCTAGAGCCTTGTACAATAGACTTCCATTCTCTAACATAAATGAAAACATATCCATTTATAGCAATCAGCATCATCTAGGAGCAATGGAGGGAGGAATTGCATTGGGGTCAAGTGTGTGAGCTTACAAGCAATCAAGACAGCCTGGGAGCAGGATGACATTGGGAAGGGAATGCAGATTGCACCTATATCTAAATGATGATAGTATCTAACAACAAGAGAGAAAAGAAGTAAATAGAAGTAAGGCATGGAAGTTAGAAGTTTGAAGGTATACCAAATTGATAGGGGATGCAAAATGGCAGAAGTATAAAGCTGTGGCCAGAAGTCTAGCCATTAAGAAGAGTACAAGTCTCTTGATATTAAAGAAAATCAAGAGTAAACACTTGTCCATCACCTAATTGCTAAGGTGGAATTGCAAATACTAATGCCCAACAAACTAAATTCAATGCCAAATGCCAAGTGGTTCAATCATGTTCAAATTTACTATTTTGAAGGGAAATAAACCCCATGTGGTATGGTTATATCAAGGGATGATGAATACACCAAGTATTAGTGTTAGGTATTTCAAACTCACTTTGACAATAAAATGTGCTCCTCAACAGGTCAAAAAAGCTAAGCAAAAGCATATTCAAGCACTGAATACTGAGTTGCCACATGTTTTAGAAAACTGGAGAACTTCTAGAACATGAAATATGCTTTGGAGATCATCTATTTTCTTAAAGTGTACAAGATGAGCAGGTGGTGGAAGGTTTATCAGACTGCACTTGGACAAAGTGGTGGAAATACTGATACAAAATGACTAAAGAAAACCTTAAAGGTATTGTACTTAGCCTGAATCAACACCAGACAACACAAGCCTGATACTTTCTAGGAAAAGGGATTACAGTCTAAGGTAATAATGTCTAAACAGTAGATGTCTATGTAACATCTAAGGTGATCCTACAAATATTTCCACTAATTAGCTGAAATTATTTATAATTTACTTTAATAATTGCAGCCAATAATCCACTGGTCTCAGGGAGTAATAATAAAAGAGGAATTATCAACACATGGTAATAAACTAAGGGTTTGGCCATCTCTATTTTTAATTATGTGGAGAAAAGAAGCACTAAAATAATGTAATTTGCACATGAAGTCAGTTCAGGTAAGGGTATCCAAAACTGCATAATCTGATAAACTAAGTGTATATATATCTGTAGTTAAAAATGTCTAACCACAAAGAGTTATGCTTTCACCTATGTGATGTAGAAAAGTAAGGTGAAAAACAAAAAACCCAAGAAAACTGTCTGGAGAAGATCAGTGTATGACTGAGTAAAGAGTTCAACAACGCCGAAAGAACCAGTGGAGTATTCAGAGAGATAATCTGAGAGCTACTGCTCACACTGACAGAACTTATGGGGCATTTTTACTCGACTTGGAGGTACTGGGTTGACTGCAGTGATTGTGTTATTCAACAATCAAAAGGGTTTGGTTAGTAACTTGAGGGCAGTCAAAGGACTGGAGAACACACCTGAAAGAACTGAGCAGCTCCAATTATCTAGATTATGAGAAAGAAGTTTGAAAGATGCATCTGTCACAGTCGATAAGTAACAGCCCTAGAAAAAGCATGCGATAATAGAGGGGTTCTACTTGGCAAATAAGAGATTGCAGTATCAAACTGCTGGAAATAGAAGCTGGAGACTGCCATTGTAACTTCTGCCCCATACACGCACCTCTGCTTTGCTTAGCACTAGAACAAACACACACACCGGAACTGCCTCACGCTGTCAAAGCCTTTTACCTGAAAACTGACACTGCCCACAGGGAGGTAGCTCCGATCCTCAAGCATGCTCAGGTACTCTGCCACCAGTGCTGCAGCATGGACCAGGCACATGGCTGCTTCTGTGTAGCACTTCCTCTTGGTGTGCTTCTCTGCCATGTTCTGCAGCCAAGTCAGCCTCAAGTCTGGCGACGTCTGGTATCCTTTTGCAATTCTAACAACACAGGCCAGAAAGCAGGTGTGAATGACCGCTTCTCAAGTAACAAAAACACCTTTATAATTCTTCCCCTGGGTTGAATGGAAGAAGACATTTCTGTCTTTATCCTGTGTGATTCATTAAACAGAATGCAAAAGAAATGGTTAGGCAGTGCTGGGCAGGAGACACAGGGGCTATGAGGAAAGTAAAACTGCTGCATCCAAGACTCTCCAATGCTCCTGACTCTTACCCTTGCCCAAATCTATGTCCACCTCCCAAAGGCTCCACTGCAATGTGCTCACCACTGCAGCCTGGGCCCCCTGTGACAGACCAGCTGTGCTAGAGAGGCAATGTATACAAACAGAACAGATAGAGAATTTGTCACAGCTTGTCCCTAAAATGCATAGTTCAGCTCACCTCACTGCAGAATTTTCTCAGTAGCAATTCTAAATGGATTCACCTGTACATGAGGTCCATCAGCATCTCTGGATCTTCCTGAAATTCCCTCATTTTCACTGTATCTGACAGGATGCTGTTCAGATTACGCAGTAGCTCCTCTACCTGAAGCAATACAAAGATCAATGTGCAATTCTCAGGTGCTTATTTTTTCCTTCTGGAAAAACAACAGCATCTGCACCAGATGATGTTACTCTCTTTAAGCCTCTTTTACCCAAGGAAATGCCAGGATGTTTTCTTCAGCTCTATGCAATGCAGCAAAGACTGCTGACACAGCAAATCTTACATGCACACATTTTAATTAATCAAAATGAGCTGAAATCCTTTGATCTATTTATTTCTGAAGGAAAAAAAAAATCAAATGTGCTAATGGAGTTCAGCTTTAGTTGATCTTTGATCTGAAACCAGATGTTTTTTCAAGTCTTCAGCACAACCTGAGTTACTCTAAGAATTTTAGCAAAGCATTTGACAGTTGTCTGAAATTTTTTCATTGTTGCTGCTGACACCTTACAAGTTGGCAAAGAGAGAGGTTTCCCTGATGACACTTGTCTGAAAATATAATGAATCAAATTCCATCTTGGGAAACTCTTAGAGGGCACAGTTCCTGCTGGGGTTTAGGAGAAAGCTGTACTCAAAACCAAGAGATGATTCTCCTGTAATATGATTTCAGGGAAAATTCTTAAGAGTTTATTTTATGTAATAATATCCACTTCTTCCTTACTTATTGTTGCGCTAGACATAAACTCATGCAATAACCTCTGCATCTTTATTTCACTGCTTTGGAAGACCAAGATCTAGAACTTGCTTAAAGCACTCTCCTATATGAAAGCTCCTGATAAAAGCCACAGATGCCATAAAAGATTTAACCTGAGATGGAAATGGAGTTGCCTGCATATCTGTATCTTCCTCTGCATAGGCCAGGATGGTTCGCAAGGACCGTCGAAGGAATTCCTCATTAAACTCGGGTGATTTTCCAACCAGAGAAGCTAGTGACATGGTCACCTGCATCTTCACTCTTGAAAAATTCTTTCAGAAGAAGAAAACAAACACATGAAAGAATGATGGCTGCACTGCAGTTCACATGTCTATCTCCTCAATGAGCCAAACCCACTTTCTCCTGCCCAGACTGAGTGCAGTAGACTCACCGCTCACATAAGTGGTCTCTGGTGCACCCAACCTAATCATGTTTTACCCACTTAAGCCAAAGATCCCTAATTCTGACATGTCTGTACTTTGGGGCTAGAATGTTCCTTGAAATATGTTTGCTTGCTTTAAAAGGGGAAAGTCAGAAGCACCTTTCCCCCCTTGCACAGGCCAGTGGGCCTGTAGATCAGACTACACACAGGAATAGATGAGGAAGAATGACTGGAAAAACATTCTGGAAACAAATCTGGGAAGCAAAAGGCCTCTGGGAGCTTCAACTGGTGATGCACTACACCCTGATGATCATAGTGTGTCTGCAGTACATTTTGCTTCTGCAGAGCTCACATTTTTTACATATCCAAGGCTTTTAAAGTAATAACTAGTGAAGAAAATTCTGTGCAAGATCAAATGCTATCCAAAATGCTAATGCACATCCTTTTGTGCTAGAACATTATTAATCAACATGCATAATGTATGTATTTTGCTCCATGTATATGGTAAAAATCAGAGCCTAGTCCTAAGACCAAGGAGCTGGTGAAGAATTCCCATTAATACAAGTATACAGGAGTTCTACTGAGGTTGCAATTGCATTAGAATAGAACTAGACTGAGTAGTTCTGACACAGGAATCAAAAAAAAAAAAAGACAATGTGAAGAGTATTGCTTATGCATTGCATAGTCTTTGCTGTCGGATGCCTAATGCTATGCTGTTTGAAGCTGCATTTACAGATGTTGCAGGAAAAAGTCATGTTTCCTGAATCAAAGCAATAAGCAGTAATTAAAGCTACTTTCTCCTACACTTCTAGCACTTCTCTTGGCTCAAATGTGTGGAACAGCAGACCAGGTGACTATCTGCAGATGCATTCTACTTGCTGTCGCAACTTCCGTCTTTGTTTCAATCGATCACAAAAAAGGTGGCACAAAATAAACTGGTGCTCTCAAAATCTTACACTGGTAGAGCTGAAGCTGTATCTCATGAGGAGATAAAGAGTGGCACAGGCTTGAGTCCGTGTAATATCTATGCTGCTGCTGCAGTGATGGAGAACTCTTTGACACAGGTCAGCACACTGTTCAACCTCCTCTTCAAACAGCAAATCCCCAAACTAAGGGAAAGAGAAGCAAACATTTATTACTTTCATTTCTAGCCATTAAGACATCATTAGCTTAGTGCACAAAAGTCACAGGGTTCAGAAAAAGTCTAAAGTTTCCAACAACTACATTTTGTACTTCTTTTTATTCAGACTTCTGATTCCTGTGATGCTGTATACTCCATTTTTAAGATTTTCTACAGGAAAGAAGGGTTTGAAAATAGCCTTCGTGTTTTGAAAAAAAGAGAAAGAGATAGAATAAACTCAGAGTATGATGGCTCCAGGAGCTTTTGAAAACATCAAATATTGCAAAATTCTTAGAAGCATGGAGATTTGCTATTTTCAGAATACATAATGATTGATGAAACGTGCAAATACTTCCTTAAGCATATGGAGCAATTTTTAGCTCTTTGCACCAACGCCCTACCCTTCCCAACATGTTTTTCCTCCTATGGTGTGTGACAAAACTTCCACTGCCAAGCTTTCATGCCAGACCCTCCTTTACAGTGTCTTCACAATGCACATAGCAGGCAGTAAACTCAGGGGGCAGGATGTCTGTCCAAAGAAACTCTCAGCAGACCCAGCACAGATGCACCAGCACCATATGTACATACACAGGACTGATAAAGGCGTGCGAGTGAACCTAAGATATTGTTTCCAACTTGCAGACCCATTTCCCAGTTCTCAGCCTTTCTTCAGTCCATTATCTCACTGTTTTGTGTCTGATTTATATTACAAGCCTGCTGGCACAGGGTTTTATCATTTTTGTTTATAAAATAGCATCTATATGCCTACAGTGTAATAGAAATAATTGGAATGATTGCTTCATGAAATACAGAACTGAGTCAGCTTAACTACAAGATCTATTTCTATGAGAATAACAATTGCTTCACAAAATTCATTACTGTAATTGGAAGTTAGCTTTTAAAGATAAAGTAAAATGAAAACATAATTATTAGTTTCACAACTATTCAGATATCTACCCTGTAATTAGGCTTTGTCAGCCAATCTGCATTTAAAAGCAGACAGGCATTAATTGGACAGGTGTACCCTGTTTCTTATTTGTATTTTAGAACAGTTTAGGGGAAATAAACATTTCATGGATTCTTCCCTAGTGGAGCTGCTTTTCTTTGTAGGAGAATGAATCTTGACAAGATTTTAGAGTCTGTATGAAGCACCCAACCCATTATGACCTCTATTATTAAAAAAAAGACTTTGGGTCAGTCTCTGTCCTCATATATGTTTTGAAGTTTGTGGGGTTTTTTGTTTCTTAGGTATTTTATTGGTGGTTTGTTTGGGTTTTTTTGTTTTGTTTTGTTTGTTTGTTTGTGGTTATTTTTGTTGTTGTTTGGGTTTTTTTTGTTGGTTGGTTGGTTGTTGTTTTTTCTGATCTGGAGTTTTTTTATTGGTGATACAGAAGTGGAAGAGAGATGAAGATTTGGCTTAGTTTTCAAGCAGAACAAAGAAGAAAGCTGTCAATGTCCTAGAATCTACTTAGAATTTTGAAACATGTCTTAGAAGTAGAAACCTAGAATGATGCTCCCAATGTCTCATGAGTTTTGATTTCTCTGCTCCCCATCTGATTGGAAACTAGTCCTCCTGATACAATAATTTAAATTTGACTTTATGGAATTCTTGTCCAGTTCTTGGCAGTAAGATTCCTAATTAAAATCAGAATGTATTTGAAATAAATTTTGTGGAATAGCTTACCTTTTAATTAGTAAATCTTATATGTTTAAGAGTAAACTGCTAAACCCACAAGATTATTCAGATTTAATTATTCCATCTTGTGCGGTCAGTGAAATAACCTTACAACAGCTGTAGAAATCCTGTAACAAACCTATAGATGATAATTTGTTTTTACATTTGCAAAATACATTTAATAAATGTCAAAGAGAAGTGGTAAGTGAATGCACACAGCTCTGCTCGAGAAATGCTGCTCTATTCATTTGATTGGAAGCATGAAAACAAAGGTGTATCAAGAGCATACCTTGGCAATGAGCGCTCTGAGTGTGGCAAAGCAATGAGTCAGGTAAGTGGTGCTCTGATCATAGCCAAGAGAATTTACCAGGACCTTCAAAACTCCTCCCAAGAGATTATCTCTGCATTCTGCTGCGAAGCTTGCCTACATATGAAGGAGAAAAACAATAACTGTATGAGGTAATTCAGCAATGAACTGGCACACAGGAACTGAAGTTCTGCTCTCCAGCCCATGAGACATCTGTGAGTTTAGAATTCACGGTTTTTTCATTTAACATCTGCTTCAGAGAAATTTCAAAGCACTTTTGTAGTGATCAAGAAGACAGAGGAGTAAATGTCCCAAATATTTTTCAAGTTCCAAAGACCCTCCAGTGCATTTTTAAGCTCAGTCAGCTTCTGCGGTGATTTTTGAAGCTCCATTTCTGTTCTTTCCAATCCTTCATGTATACTTTGGATTAGGAGCTGATCCTGTGGCGGGCAAGCACCATCCTTTGTCTTGAGTCCTTGATATCCTGAGCATCTAGGCTAAATAGACATACTGGTATGTTCTGATCAAACTTACAACCAAAACAGTGGGGAGACTGAGTGCTGTGACTGGTGTCATGTGAAAATAATGTCCAGTATGACAGCAGTCTAGTAGATAAATGCTTTTCTACAAATGTGTTTTCAAGCATGATGTTTTCTCCTCCCTACCTATGAATTTTTTTTCTGTTCAAGACTATACAACTTTACAGAAGATCTCAAAATATTTTGCACTGTCTAATAAATAAAAGGAGAAATTAATCTTGCTTCCACTGGCTTCTGAGGGAGCAGGGATTGATACTAAGCCGCCTCTACTATTTCTCACCTGAATTATGTTCTCTTGCATATCAAGAATGATCAGGTTAGCTTCAGTTGCCAGGTTTCCACTGATCAGAGCTTCTTGGTCTAGCTCAGCTTTCGTCCTGAAAAAAGGAGTTCTAATTAAAGTGAGCAGAGAATACCCTGAGTTAGATGACCTGCTGTTTAAACAAAGCCAGAAATGCATACCATTCTGAATGATCCCACAAGACCAAACAACGACAATAGTGTTCAGAAGTACTTCTTAGAAACTATGGAGTGAAATTAGGAAAGCTGCAATTGTAGAAGAGCAGTCGCAAAGGGGACTTTTGAAAACTAGGCCTCTAGACAGTACAGATAGATGGTTTTCTTCCTTAATAGTCATCTGCATAATGGCTACTTAATATCATGTTCAGTTGTCCAGTAAACTATGCTGTAATTTCTGAATGCATTGCCTGTAGCAGGACACAAAACTCCAAAATGGAATAATGGATAACTGATCTGACAATCCCACTAGAAAAAGGTAAAAATGGTAGACTAGGCCAAAGGGGAAATTGCTTCAGTGCCATAGAAGCATTGTTTAATGTAGGCAATTTAAAATGTTGATTCCTGAGACTGTTAGCAACAAAAGACAGCAGGCCCATACAGCAGTGTCCCAGGCCATTTAAGAGAGAGCTAAAATATTGATAAAAGACAGGAGATAATGGTAAGGCAACACATGATACCTTCCTAGCTGAGACTTAAGGACAAGGTCTGGAACACAGTTCCTCTGCAGCTGAATAAGCATAGGAGCAGCTACTAATAAAACCCTTCACACATCCCTTCTATGCTAGAAATGCAAAGAGGCATTTTTCTTTCTCCTAAGCTGCTTAAAAAGGTGCTGTTGCCTGGCTAGAGGCTGCTCTTTAGAGCTTGAGATTAAAGAACCTGTGACTTTGGCCAAAGTTCCTAAGGTGCGTTTCTGTGGCTGGAGCACCACCCTTAGAATCACACTTCCGAGTGGCTTCAAAATGTGTAGCTGCTCTGCTACATTCATTTACCCAAAATAAAACCAGAAGAGCAAAGAGCCATTTTTAGTGCACAAACAGATAATTCTGAGGAGGGCTAAGAAAGGAAATCAGGGAAGTCATATGGTTATTAACTACAATGACTCAAAGCAGCAAAACCCAGAACGGACTGCCAAAAGTTTAGTGCTATAATAAGGGCAGAAATCACAATTAGAGCAAGAACTGAACAAATTTAGTGAACTTTATATAGGTATTTGAACTATTTCCAGCAACTACTCAGCTTTGTACATTAACCATGCTGACTGGATCTTCTCTGACATGACACATGTCTTGTAACTGCTGCTACAATCCCAAAACATTACATTCTCTGACTCCTGCTAACAGTGCTTCTCTATATTAACATAGCATGTCAAACACAGCTTAGCTGATTTAATGTGGCAAAACATATACCACAGTACTGTGTATACTGAGGAGCCAAGAGCAACACCAAAATAAATGTAGCAAGCCTCCATGGAGTATTTGATACGATTCTATCACTAACTAATGTTTGCCACACTGTGAATAGCTATTTAAAATTCTTCTTCAAGTATTTGTGACCTCTTTGTTGTGTCATAGCAACAGCTGGATATTTCTGCTACATAAATATTTTCTTTTCTCTCTCTTTGACAAAAGAGAGAAAGGATTGAAACTGCTGACTTTGTAATAAAACACCCTAGGAGAAAGAACAAAACATAAAAACCCCAAGCAGCTTGGTTCTAATAAAAGCAATATGCATTAATTAAATTACTTACTTATCTTGTCTCTCATTTGCCTGCCGCCACTGCGTCTGCTCCTTTCTCCAGCGCAGATTTTCATTTAGCCCTGCTGATCTGTCATTCCCTAAGAGTGCAACATATGTCACTGAGATTAAAATGAAAGGGGACACCTGAAGTCTGATAGCTCACCAAAAGAAGGAGATGTATTTCTGTAGCGGTCTGTCAGAACTAAAACCATTCAACTTACAGGTTCAGGGCTCTAGTAAAAAGACCCATCACTTTTTTTATTTAGGATTTTTAGGGCATTAACTTGCTTAATGTCTACAAAAACCAACCACAGATTTCCCATTTATTAAATGAAACAACCTTTTTCACTATGAACAATTTGTTTTTAGTGATAGTTTTGACACCATTTCTTGGCTCTTGATTAGACACTGACAAAACTTTTTAGAACACCTTGAAACTTCTTTCTTGGCTTCATATTCTTCACATGAGAAGAGCTCAGTCCTAGCTACACCTTGGATAGTTGAAAGCTGAAGATATTGTTATCCATGCAAAACCAAGAATGGTTTGCAAAGGAATGGACTGTGGGTGAAAAGGGGGTCAAACTGACAAGGATGATAATGGATGATGTGCATAAACCCAACAAACTCATTTATGTCTACAGCCACTTGAGTTCCTCCCAAAAGGCATGGGGGGAGAGGGGTATGAAGTACCAGCTGGTATTCTGCAGCGCTTCATCATTTCTCCTCTGGCTCCTTCTCCTCTCAGTAAAGCTTCTTCTAATCGGGCTTTCACATCTCGTGACTTCTGGAGTGCCTGGGTGCTAACTTTATCTGAGCTTTGCTTGCCCTGAAAGTAAAGTTAAAGCAATCAACACCAATGCCTCCATTTTTGATCATGAGACCAAATTACATCTCCAGAATGAGATACAATAGAAGAGACCCGTAGAGGGGGCAGAAAGCAATGCATATGATGACTAATACACAAAGTCTAATAGATGTTGCAAATGAGGAAAGAGGTACAATATGTACTGCTAGTAGAAACAAAGATGTAGCTCAGTACTACAGAGAGAGAAATTAAAGTTCTGAGAGAAGGTTATTTGGTTCATTTCAGACAGACCCTCTCAGAGAGAGGAGTCCTGACATCAAGTCCCTGCTCTTAACCAAAGAGTTGTCCTTAGTGTCCTGTCCAGTGCTTATAGGAGCTGTTGGTATAATTCCCACCAAAAATAGCCCTCAAATACCCAGGTAAAAGAAAATAATTAAACAATTTAGGACACCTTCATAGGGCTTCTTCAGAAGTTTCAGCTGCATTTTGCTTGAAGGCTATTGTCAGTTATTTTATCTGAACTAATTTGTCTAGATTAGATAAGTGCTAATTTAACCATTGTCGATAACTAATTTCCCCTGGACAGCTGGAATTTAAACAAAAAAAATAAACCAAACCAGGACAACAAAACCATGCCTTGTTTCACTTACCTTATACTCAAAGCATGAAACACAAATGAAGAGGAGGTCTAAAATCCTGTTCAGCTGCATGGATGGAAGGTCTGCAATCCACTTCTGTATTAAGTTCTGATCAGCATTTTTCATGATCCAGAGGAAACAGATCAAAAGGTTGCGAGTAGTGTCAGGACCTAATGTGGCACTCTGTCTGTAGGGCTAAGAACAGATAAAGTAAATGTCAATTGAAAGAAGAAAAAGGAGAGGAAGTTCACTTGAGTGAAGTAATCTTATTTAAATTTCACTGAAATCGAATCTCAGGACTGGACTTCAGTAAGTTTGACCTCTTCCAGGCGATAGTTATTGTAATTTTGACTGTATGTATAATTAGTGAAAGGACCAGTTGAATGCAAGTGAAAGACTGAGAGAAGCACTGGTTTGCTACATGCTTGTATAATAATTTCCTTACAATAATGTAGAAAAAGATTCTGTAACTGTTTGCTTCCCTCCTGCCATGCCGCTGTGTGAGCCAAATTGCATAGTAGATAAAAAAAAACACATGAGGAAAGACCACACATAGAGAAAAAGAAGCATCTGAATCCTAGATCCATGGATTCAGGTAAGACTGGAACTGTGGGGCTGCCACAGTGGCATTTGCTGATCTGGAAATGAGTTTAGGTTTGGTGTTGAAATGGAAACAGGCATGTGGGAGAAAAAAGTGAACAATTTATGGTAAAGCAGTAATTAAGTGACTAGAAGAGAATAGGAGAAGATGACAGAAGGAATATGAGGGATTCTTCGGGATTGGAGGAAATAAAAATGCAGTTTCTCAAGACTGTAACTATTAGTGGCAAGAAAGAATAAAAGGAGAAAACAAAGGAAGATAAAAACAGATACAAGAAAGGAGATTGGCAGAGCAGTGAACATACCAGGGACACCAGAGGTATTCCAGAGTTCCTGATGTTGAATTGACTCCCTGCAATGGCAAGGGCCACGTTTTGGTTGATTGCACCTGCAGACTCTTGTTCTTCTTCCGGGTTTCCTGTGCGTCCCTTTCCGCTGCGGATATCTGAAACTAAATTTGAAATATCCCATTGGAACTTCAGGAGCAATCGAGTTGCTGCTGCTCGCATGTCACAGTTTTCCATCGGTCTGTAACCTAACAAAACCATAGGCACCTCCATCCCTGAGACTGTTTGTCTGGCTGATGTACCAAGCAATGAAAGAGGCACAGCACTAGCAAGAGAAATTGCAGCCCTCTGCAAAGACTGCCAAATTATTCAAATACACAAAATACATAAAAGGTGGTAGCAAATGCGAGGTTATCTCTGAAATTCAAAGCCAAGCCAGTGCTTTGTAAGACTTGGAACCATCCAGTTCCAGTTCCAGTTCATTTCAGTCAAGAGGATAAGCACAGAAAGTAGATATGGATTTGGTAATATTCAACTGAGTATGTAAGTCTGCTAACAGCTGACAGATCCCGTATTGCCTGCTGACTTAAAAACAAGTTTTATTTCAGGCATCTAACTGCTTCTATTCCCTGCTGGTTCTTGACATCACTTTCAGCAAATGAAGTTGTTTATACCTAAGTGTTGTAAAAATCTTGTCTGGTTCTGAGTGTCTGTTTTGTGTTTTGCAAGTTCTGTTTTTCAGTGAAGCTGAGTAACCAGCTGGATCCTATGTGTCCAGAATGGGATCACAGCCTCTTGTGACAGATTCTCAAAGGAAGACACTCTAAAACCCAGGCATATTGGTACACCTGGGCTTCTTCATAATAACTCTTTCCATCTATGGTATAAGGATAATTCTTAGATTAAAAGAATGGTGTGAGATCTGATTAGCCAATGTATAGTAAATGCTTTCACCTTACTCAACTGAAAGTACTAAATAACACTTTCATATTAGTAAGTTTTTTGTTAGGACATTTAAATGCAAAATATTTTCAGAACCAGTGACAAAAATATACTCCTCAAAGTTTATACCTTTAATTAATTTATTTTGGTATCATGTCAATAGCAGCAAAAAGCAATAGAAAAAGAGAATACAATCCAATTTCTGTAACTGTGGTGTAACATGATGTTAGTACCATTATCAGTATCTTCAGATACTATCAGTGTCTTCACTACTGTCTGTTAAGTGTATCTAGAGCTAAACATTTCTTGCAGACCTTGCAGGCTTTATTTGGAAGGTTGTAAAATTTACACTAGGAGATACGCAGGAGTACTTACAAATATTACTCTGGTCTATCGCTTCCTCATAAAGTGAGGACACTGAAGCTTTTCCTGTCTGTAAAAATCCACTTTACTTCTAAGTAAAGAAATATTCAGCCTCACTAAACTAATCTCTTATGTTTGATATATTATTTAGACAAGTCCCTCTTAGAAGTTGAAGAATTCAAAGGCAAAAAGGTCTTACTTGTAAAATCATGGAGTTGCGGTAGTGAATCCAAAATGATGCCAACCAAAGGGAGGTAAAGAGCTGCAATTTTAACCTTCACCTCCTTTTTGGAGCAACGTGGGTCTAGGTCATGGGAACTCAGCAGGCTGAGGATAGCACTGACAGCTTTTCTTTGCACCTTGCTAATCCTGTTAACACAGAAACCATCCACGAGTTCCATTCATGGATCATGCACAAATCACTTATAAACCAAGGATTTAATAAACAGAGAGGAGGTGAAGAAACAAATTAATACACCAATATTCACTTGATAATCTCTTTCATTCTGAGCAGAGATTCAAGTTCTCTGCAAACGGTAGGTACCTTAAATCTCCTCACTTTACCACAATCAAAGAGCACCCAAGTCTTTCAAACTCCCCATAAAAATTCATTGTGGTAAAGAGAGATGCTTAAAGAAAAGCATCAAACTCTGGCCAAAGTTCAGCTAAACACTTAAGTTCAGACAAAGGTGTTTTAGAGGGAAGAGCAACTGAAATTTTGTGTTCTCAATTTATGTATTCAGCCAACACTACTAAAAATAGTACATTTTTATTCATTGGGAGGAACATACTGCAGATAAAACCTTGACTGAGCCATTGCTATGTTACAGAGTGACTCACTGAAAAGAGTGAGGGAAACAGGACTGTCCTGGAGTCAAACTATGACCTTGCCAAGAGTAATAGTGTGATCTGATCCCAATCTAAAATCTGCAAATTGGGATACGCACCCCTCACTGTCTGCGTCCAGTGCTGCTGCCAATTCAGTGAAAAGTAAGCCAGTCAGGAAGTGCTGCTGACGGTACTCGGCTGAGAGGTCAAACATACCAGTGATTTTCTGGTCCTGGAAACTAGAGCAGGAGCTGGAGTTCTGCAGAAATACATTAGAAGTGTTAAAGAATGATCAACAAAACCAATGTTTCTTAAAGAGATCATAGTCACAGTCAACGTAGCTAACAGAAAATCTCTACCACAGGAAAACCACAGACTTTGAAAGAAGGCTGGACATTTTGGAAGAAGACATCTGTGTGTGAAATTAAAAGCATCTGATTTCAAATGAGTTGCTTGCTAGGATGCAACCTCATCCTTTCCATTCTGTGTCAGCAATTCATTTGACATTTTTTGAGATGTAAAGTTCCTACCCTGTGTTCATTAGTTTGGACAGGACGCAAAGTCAGAGTTTTCTCCATGTTTACCATTCTTGTTCTTACTGCTGCAGAGCAACCAATAGCTATCACAGAGCAAGAAACTGCCTCTGCATTAAGAGGGACTTTGGTGTCAGAAGTTCTTGACTGTACATTCTTCAGCATCCATGATGTCTAGTATGGAAGAAAGGTCAGAAAAGACATGTGAACTGTGTTTCCTTTTGCCCTGGAAATCCTTGGCTGAGCTTGCTGGCAGCTGGCATAATTTAGACCAGCCTTCAAACTGCTCTAACTTACGGCTGTGACTGATATACAGCCAGCCCAGGAAAGAAAAGTTGCTGCTATATATGTGTTGTGAACTTCTTAGCTTCTCCAATCATAGGCGTGTGGCACAGGTCGCCTGGAATGTTTCTGTCCCCTGATCAGGTGAGCATAAGTCTTAGACTCTACTCCCCACTGCAGCTATTGGGTTTTATGAGCCCAAATTTTGATTTTAATTTATATTCTTCAGTATTCCTTCCAACATTTCTGTCAGTCACCTGGGAATAGTTCCAGAGCCCAAACACATGAAGTATCAGTATACCACACAGTGGTAGCTGTCTTCCAGCATATTGAATCAAATGAATCCCATGTCTCTTAGCAGCCCCATATTTTGAATCCATGTACTTAGGCCCATTCCCATTCAACCTCAAACAGACAGGCATTGGCTGTACTATGTTTGTGTGAAATAATGTTAAAGTGTAGAGCACCCAGTTAAGTGAATTTGGCTTCTCTCATAGAACTTCAAAAGATTTATTCACAAGACCATATTTCTACTGAAAGTCTAACTCCAGCTGGGCAGCACACCTGCAGACAGACCAAAATTACTGCAAGGGTGGTCAGCTAGTGCGTTAAATCATGCAAGGGCCACAAAAGCCTTATTGATTTGCACAGATTGCACTTTGCAGGTTACTCCTAGAGGAGAAAAGAGTTGATGATGTTGCTTGAAGGAAAGATTAATTAAGCTGGTGTCTGCCAAGCTCTGACTTGCTAGAACTGGTTACAAGAGCTATATTGATAATTTTTTATCCCCATAAGCAGAAGAGTCATATTTCTAGCTCTTTGGCATCCACAATTAGTATTAACCAAATGTATTGTGACATCTGACTCTAAGACATTGATGCTGTGCTTTTAGGACTAGGAAAAACTTCAAGAAAATATTATTTACTATTACAGACCTGTGACAAACCTTATCAAGGTATGAGATGTAGCACATCTTAGCATCCAACCAATTTTTTGGCAGTGACACTCAAAAAAGAAACCATGACTTACTTTGAACTGCTCCATTACTCAGACTGGTTTTGTACCTCTCACCATTTTTAGTTTCAATTCCATTCCCCTGCCTCCAAGCAGTATGGCAATTACAGAGCATTGCACTGAAATTCAACCCAGTCCTGACCTCTGCAAGACGACTAAGGTGGAAAACAGACATGCAAGCAGTCTTTGATAGGCTTGCCACACTGCAGAAAAGCAAGAAACCATGTCCATAGATTGTAGAAGAGAAGAGCAAAAGACTGGCAAAACAGCGTGTGGTTGTGCCAATCAACAATTTCTTTTTTGGATGTGTTTGTGAGCTCTATGGTCAGGAAGATCATGGGAGGTCCTGACATTAAGGAAGTCTAGACCTCAGTATCAGACTAAGTCTGGAAAAATTTCTGGAGAAATGACATGGGATGAAGATTGCATGGTCTTCTCAGGATACCTGAGTGCTTCCACACAGAAAATCATAAAGGTCAAATAAAAAGGAGAACACGGTCCAAAAAACAATGAAATCATGGACAAAGAACAGAGAAACATGAGAGAGAGAAACAGAGAAACAGAGAAATCATGGACAAAGGCATAGCATGATCTGTACTACTGTGGTGAGGAGAAATCCAGAAGAAAGAACACTGCTGTTGGAAAAAGAAAGCATGATAATCCTATTTTATGGAACATGAATGCTCAACAGAAATTCACTATTCCAAGATATTGAAAATTGTAGTGTATGAGTGGTATATAAAGTGGTACTATCTACTTCCACCTGGAGAGTAAGACGTTCCATTAGAAGGCAAACACGCAGAAAGTGTGCACTGCTGCATGCCACAATTTCCCAAAACAGATATTGAAATACATATTTGTGGTTGCATGTGGATGGGATAAGGGTGTGTCTATAAATCAGCCTTCAGAGCTGTGTTCCTTTTAGACCTTGTGTGTCTACCTCAATGGTCATTTTCTGTGTGCATGTTTCCAGGGGAGCACATGTCTGTGTCACGTTCAACTTTAACTTTTTGCAGTAGTACTCCTGTAGCCTTTCCTCTTCTGTCCCTTTTTCTCAAGTGGGAAATTCTTCTCCGTGATCCAACAGTGGCTAATTCTAACTTTAATATCTGAAAACAGAGCAATGTAAATCTTTTTCTACAAGTGCGTCATGTGATATTCATGCAATACCATCTAATGGGTGACTACCTGGGAGGATAAGGAGGGAGAGGGAGATGCTGGAGCAGATGTGGATGTCATGAAGAAGAGGTTCAGATTGAGGTAATGTTCATGGCTGCAGAGAATTCTCAGGAACTCAAGTCTCATGGAAATCAGGGTGGAGAGTGAATTCAGCTTGTTTGAAAGCTAGGAAAAACAATCAAAAAAGTGTCAAACGATGGACTAGTACTATTTAAATTGCCACGCAGTGAAATACCCTACCCCCTGAAAAGGACATTGACACGTAGCCCTGCATGCTTTAAAATGCTCCCTGTACCTAACTAGTTTCCATACATTAGCTGCTCTTTGTTTGACAGCGATGGTGTCTCTCTCCCTGCTCCCCAGCTGACTTTTCAACTTCCCAAGAGAAAACAAACTGTTTCTCTCTCCTTTTCTCCCAAAAGAAAAATATAAAATATTTCTGTCTTTTGCATAAGACAAAAATGAAAAACAAACGGAACTTTTCTGAGTCTGTGGCAAATTCATAAAACGTCCTGCTAAGCAACACAGGACATCAGTGATCTCGTCATTTCCCTTCTCATCAGCAATGACAACAGTGAAGGAATTAGTGGAGATACCTGAGGGACTTGCACACATACAGGTCACAAAACAGAAGGAAAATGCTCCCCATCAAATACAACAAATAATTTCATAAAACAACATCCTGCATCACCATTTATTTTTAATTTTCAGAGATTCGTAAAGCAAGAAGACAGATGTACCATTTTGAGTGACTCCCCAAAATCTAAATACTGTCCTCACAGCACTCAGCAGGAGGAGTCAGAAAGTTGATCTGTACGATCTGCAGACCCTACTGCTAAGGGATGTAAAAAAGTAAGGGAAGAAAAGTGGCTCCATGGATGTTTTGCAGCAGTGCAAGCTATGACATTTCTAAAAGAGTCTTTACCTCCACTCAACTTTTTTTCCTGCAGATCACAAATCAAAAGAGGTTTTAAAATAATTGCATATGCAATAGAAAATAAGAAATTTACCCAGACCTTTAACACAGCTCAAAGAATCTTGACAGCTAAACTAATCAAACAGAACAAAACACATAAGCCAAATGCAATCCCAATCATGCATGGTGCCTACCTGATTACAGTAATGTTTGATGAGATTAAACACAAATCCTCGATCCATTAAAGAAAGAAGATCATACAAAAAAAAAGCCAGGCTGATATTAATTTTTTCTGCTTGCTCACTTTCCTAAAAGAAGAAAAAAACCAAAAAAACACCAGTTATGATGTATAAAACTTACATAAAGGTGGAAGACTTTTTAGAACCATGAAAAAATAGTATAGGGGTCAGCTCCCAGGACCATCTCAGGGAAAATACAGGACAAGACTGTTTCAGTTCTCCAGTTCACATGATCTTGTTAAAATTGGACAGAATCACTTCTGTAAATTATTTCAACTGTTTCACAGCTTTCACAGAGAAATGTCACAGGATGAATGAACAGTTCATTTGGGCACTCCTTTGGGCTGACAACAATGAAATGGAATTTGAGATTTGTTCTGAATTCCCTATTGGCTGCAGTACTGCATATGACTTTTTTTTCTATTGAACATCAGAGAATGCTGGTTTAGATACTTAAAACACATAAAATGTTAATAAAAACCTATACTGGCTTTGCTGATGGAATGCCAAGTAATTTGTTTAGAAACTTTAAGTGTAAAACTGATAGTAACAAAATACCGGTAAGATAAATCTGTGGGGTTCACCATCCAGCAGCTAAGCTCCTGTATGCTTGGAATTGGCCTGATTACCAGAGATACACAGCCTCAAGTAATAATCACAAAGAACTTCGTGTACTCTCTAAAATGAGGCTACAGTTACTTCAAACATACCAATTTAAATAATAAACTCTCAGTAGCCTATGTAGCTCACCAAGAAGAATTAGTGGAGATGCCTGAGGGATCTGCACACATTTAATGCTCAAAACTGACAAAGGAGATGACTGAGAAAAACATTTCCTGTATTGCCACCTCTGACTAGTGAGAACAGGTGTGCAGTACCTCAGGGTGGCTACAATTCACTTTTTCATTTTTCAGGCTTTTTGTTGCTGTTCAGGAATATATATTCCTTACAATCTGGAATTTGCACAGGAAAACATTTTTCTATGGTGAAGAAAAAACTAGTTTTCCACTACCTTATAGGGCAGGCAAGCATATGCCAGACACATCACTGCAAAAATCCAGGGCAAACTGACATGCTCAACCATGTATTGAAACATCACTTATCAATGCTTGGATTTAAAAATCAGACACACATTGCCTACTACAAATCAGACACACATTGTCTACTACTCTGTACACCTAACCAATGGCCCTAATTCCAAAAACACAGCAGTGGGATTTTCACACACAATCAGGTTCTGTATGCTTATTCTATCAAAATTAAATTGAATTAACAACTCACAAAAACCTGTGTATTTCTCGTGAGGAAGCCATAAATATTAATCTCTTTGCAAAGCCTACAGTTCTGTTAAGGCATTTTTAATGTAAGAAATTTTTATTTCACAATGTATTTTAAAAAAAAAATGTCACTGATGGCTTAGGTAAATATTTCTGTGGAAATTGTTTCTGTGCATGCGGCTATCACAGAAGCACACCAATGGATTGAGCTTCAAGGTAAAGCTCCAAGAACAACCTTTTGGTGGACAGTGACAATCCCTTCTGTCGTTCTCTGCCCGAATTTGTTTGGTCTTGCCCATTCCCAGTTTCTGCTCTTGGGGAAGTAGATTAGGAAACTGAGCTTGTTGAAAAGTGACCTAGCAGGCCAGCTCTCCAGGCTGCTCTGCCCCACTCTGCCACAGAGCACTCTGCTGGGCTAGCACAGTGCATCTGGCAGCTCTGGGGCATGAAAGCAAGTTAATTACAACAACTAAATGAACAACAGTCACTCAGTGCCTATCTGTGGCCTTAGTTTTTTCTACTGGCCAGTCCAAAGGGGTCCCAATGATGTAAGCTGACAGTAGCAACGTTAAAATACAAATTACAATTTGTGATCCTTTCAACTTTATAATCTGTTGTATCAGTGCAATTTGCTAAAAGTAGAAAGAATCTCATGGGACTTAGGGCTTATTTCTTGTCTTCAATTTTCAAGCGGCCAGTGCTTCTTTAAAGAGATCAAGGGTTAGATCACTTGTGGCTGGCTTTTGCAACACTCACGAGGAGCACTGCCTTCCTATGGCATACCCTGCTGTTCCAGAGAAGTCAAATGAGGAATTAAACACAATGCAGTAGGATTGAGGGTAACTGCAAAGGGGGATAAAAAGAAGAAGTCCTGCTGGGCCTGCAGTCTGATGTGCTGGCTAACCTGGCATAAAGCATCACTGCAGCTGAAAATGGATATTCAGCCTTTCCTGTCGATGGGAAAGGGAATTCTCTTCTTGCACACTGCAGTCACACTGAGGAGCAGGCTGAGGATCTGAGCTGAATAAAAACAAACCATCTGCCAAAGGAGTGCAAGGCTGCCCTTTACACTGCCATAACTCTTGCTTAAGGTCCATGTAAGAATATTGGCCTAATTCTAGCAACATTGCTGATATTGAAATGAGATTAGGTATAGCTCAGTGTAACATAAGATGAGTAGCAAGGATCCATGGTGCTTATTTCATCCACTCACTTTCGGAGGTTTGACTACAAGTGCAGCAATCTCTGAAGCAATCACACTAACTATAGTGGCAATATCATCTTTGAAACGATCGGAGAACCGGCTTCTTCGTGGGTTATCTTGCTTCTCGGTGCTGTGAACATACTGAGCCATACTCTTTACCTGCAAAGCAGAAAAAAAGCATACTAAAAAAATGCCCAAACTGGAGGTAAAATACTCCTTTAAGTTTGTTTGTAAGAGTAAGATTTCCTACTTCTTTTTCCCTGAATTTAAGCACTCATTTTATCAGAGCTGCTGTGATAAACCCTACATGTACTGGCAATGACAACAGAGGGTCTAAGACTCAAATACAGACAGACATTGATTCCTGTTCATATTCATGCAGTTGGCTACTCTCACTACCTGAAATCAGAATCACCCTCCCCCAACCCCTTGCATCTGCAGTTCTGAAATGCTACTGCTTGCAACTTTTGCCCTTCATGATGACAGACAGGGAGTGACACTTGTGGAATTCTTATTTCTTGACCTGATGTTGCATTACTTACATGCTGACAGTGGAAATCAGTATATTTTTTCCACTGACATACATCACCGCAGGGCTCTGTAAAACTGTGAGTTTGTGGAGCTTTGTCACTGCTCCCATGTAACAAAATGGAAAAGACAGGAGCAGATATTCACCAAAAAGGAAGGGCTTGGTTGATGAGTGTCTCTCAGTCTTTCGCAAGCTGTGGACTACAACTCATGTAGTTCATGCAGAACTTTGCCATCACTGCCACAGTGAGGAAGGAGGGTGCATACGAAGAATTCTTTAGTTGTACTTTCATTATTCGAGACCTCTCCTTTACACGGTGGGGCTGAATAACTGAAGGGGTCACCAACCGGCTGAGTCTGTGCCTGGAGTACCTACTACATGCCACCAGTAACTAATTGTAAAATACCACTGTTGAGTCTTACCAGGAGCTCAAAGAAGAACCAGGCATACTTGAAGACTGATTCTCTCATCACGCCTGTGCTGACCACCATCTGCAAAGCCAGTTCCTCATGGAAATGCTAGATAATAAACACAGATTGTTGGAAAATGGCTTTTCAATCAACTCATCTTTCATTTTCAACATCTTCCCTGTGGGAAAGTTCTCCATACTGGAGAGTGAGCAGCTGCATGGAGATGTGTGGGCATCTTTGTAGGATCAGAAGGCAGATTTGACCAAAATGACATTTAAAGAATGCTGTTGGCAAATAGACTTTGAGACCCATTTTTCTGTGGATCCAGAACCGTGGATAACTGAAGAGGGAAATGCCTTTGGACTATTCTCAGGTCATTGTCTGCGTGCATGACAGGGAGCAGTTGTGCTTCCCACTACCTGCTAAGTGTTTTTGTTTAGCACATCCATGTTTTTCTGAAAGAAGGTAGAAGTAAGATTGACTCTGGTGGAAGAGAAGGACAGAGCAACAACCACAGCAGACTTTGTACAGACATATGTGGTTGGAGACAATTCTTTTTACTGTGAGATCTGAACACAGGACACATGATCACAGTTATCTAAACTTTTAGGAAATTCAAATCAGGACTATGAAAAGCTTGGTTCTAAAAGCTACAAAAAGAGCTGAAGAAAATAATTCTTTACAGAAGAAAGAGGAGGTAAATATTTCTGAATGGAGTTTACTGTAACATGTAAAGACATGTATCCAAGGGTAAATAGCAGTGGAAAATGACTGAGGCTCTAAGACCTTGAGAAAGAGGGCAAAGGGAGGATCCAGACAGGCTGCTACTTGTCTAAATCTGTCCTGGATAAAGAATCTAAAGACTCTGAAGCAGAAGCAGAAAAGTTTGGGTAATGTTTACCCACTGATTCAATATTTCATCACTAATTCCTTGTTAGATAAAACTGGTTGATATTTCATTCTGTTGCTCCCCTCTCCACATTTGGAAGTGCTAATTGCCAGCACTACCTCAGGACACTCCAGGTTCTGTAAGGAGTTCCTTCATGCATAGCCATAGCCTACCTTTTTATTGGATGGTCTTGTGCTTGCACAAAGGCCTGACATGTCATTTGTTCCTTCGACATAGTAAGACATCCGACTGGAGCTGTGATCCGTAGGCTGGGGGATACAGACGGAAGGAACACATAATAGTAAAGCAATAAGTAACTTAACCTAATTAACAGAGAAGAAATCACCCACAGTGGGGTTTTAAAAATTTTTTTTCTAAGGTATGCACAGACATACATCTAAACAGTTCTTCTCTTTCCTTCTTCCCATCTCCCTTCCCAGTCAAGGCTGAAGACCACTTGCAGCAGCAGCAGCAGCAGCAGCAGCAGCAGCAGCAGCAGCAGCAGCAGCAGCAGCAGCAGCAGCAGCAGCAGCAGCGTGCAAATGCCAGCACTGCCATCGCGTGCCCAATGGCAGCACTGCAGCTGTACTTCGGTGGACACGATTCACCCTTTAAAAGGTGTAAATTTGTCCCCGGCTCTACATCGAAAATAATATCCCCTTGAAGTCTTCCTTCCATTAAAAGTAATGCAAATTTAAGAGGTAGTGAAACGGCAGTAACCAATTGTAAATTGCTGCATGTATCAATGTGATGAAGCTGTAACATCAAGCATTTTAATTTTGCATTAATTTGGAAAAATGTCTTGAGCTCTGGCTTGGTTTTTTTTCCCTAGGACACAGTACATTAGCGTAAAAGTCATAAAATTCAAATCTACATTATTAAAAATTGCTATGGACAGATACATATGCCCATATGAACAAAATAAATAAATTGTCAAAGCCTGTGTCCCTTACTAGTTCTGGTTTAATTTGCTGAAGACAAGTACCTATTCATTTTAAATGGAGAGACACGTGCTTATTCAATAGAGAAAAGACTTTAAAATATTTCTGAAAATAACCTACTTGAGAAGCAGTATTTTACATATATAACACTCAAAGAAAAGCGAGGGGGGATACAGTTCAGAGCTCAGCAGGTGCACTGCTGTAGAGCTCTGCCGAGGCTGTGACTAGCAGCAGGCTCCTTGCAGAGGGGAAAAAAACCCTGCTTTTGCCAGAGGCATAGCTTCCCAGCTCCAGCTGAGTGGCAAACTCTAGGTTTTGGTTCCCCAGACAGCCGCGCACAACCATCCTCATAAAGCTCTGAGATGGGCTGGGAGGCTGTAGACCAGCAAGCACCCGGTGCCAATCAGGGAAGCAAAATCCTTCCTCTTGGATGCTGTCGACCTTTCTGTCCTGCAAGCCTTTGGTGGCATATGTAGCTGTGCATGAGAACGCAGAGGAACCTTGTATTTCACTCTGTGGTTGAACAAAGTATTTGGAAAGACTCAGGTGCAAAGTTTGCACATGGCATCTGCACTGTAGCTGATATAAAGCTGTGAGGCTGCTGTCATATAACTACTTTTTTTTTCTTTTTTTTTTCTTTTTTTAAATAGGAAACTGTTTAACACCAAACAAAAAAAGGAAGAAAGGTCTGTGACTACACTGGCTGCGACTTGGACCAGACCAGGTCACCAGATGTGAACAGAACTTAAATATCTGGAATAACAGAAGAGTGAGGTACATCAAAAAAAGCAAATGCCTCTGTGGAGTGTCTAAGCCACAAACAAGAGATAGTTCTCACCTCTTGCTCTCCACTGGTAAGAGAAATCAGAATTTAGCAATTGGATTTAACATGTATCTGTGCCAAATCAGATAAACAGAAAATGCTTCTGGTGATACATTTACAAGGAGCAAATCCAACCCTCAAAGACAAAATCTAGATTATTAGGTTTTGGGCCATATAAAATATTTTCAGATACTTGACTTTGCTCTCTTACCTTGGATGACATGATGTTTTTGACCTCCTCATCAGTAGCCGCTTGTGTAACAGTGATGTCAGGATTGCTGCAGCTTATCACTCGGCTCTGCAGGAGTTTATTTCCAACAGACACTGCGGAAGTGCGTCCAAAGGTGTAATAACGAGATTCTGTAGAAACGGCACTGCTGCCTCCACCTGCCACAGCGAGATGTTTGAATTAAGACTAAAGGACATATATATGAGACAAATATGAGATTCAAGCCAGTTTTGCTCAGTGGTGTTATAACATCAGCATTTTCAAAAGAATAAAGCTCCTGAAAAACCCACTACCAGCTGCTTCATTAACAATCTACATAGGCATTGAATGACAAGCTACAGGTATTATCCCAGTCAACAGCATACAGGGTGATTGCACAAGCAGTAACAAAAGATTAATAGGGCTACCCACGTAGCAGCACTATTACAATAGTTCTTTCTTCCCATCAGATCTTTTTAATTTGCTGTAGATTAAGACAATATTTACAGGCCTACACACAAAATACCACCTTCAACACATATCATTTAATACTATATTTGAAGTACTCAAAGAAGCAGGGACCACTGCCATCAGGAATTTCACTACACGATATTTAGTTTTCAGTTTCACCACAGACCTTATTTTTCCAGGATAAAGAATTTCCAAGTGTATGTGAGGTCACAGACTTTAGCATATCCTAACATCAGTCTAAATGTCCCTCAAGGGGGATTTAAATGAATATTCAAAAGAGAAAAAGGCCTACATATCTCTAGCTCCCACAGTCAGCTGCTTGTGGTAAGTCATTTAACATATATCAACTAATCAAACGAATCCTATAGGCTTTAGGACAATGATTGCAGCAGAATAACAGAATGGTTGAGGCCGGAAGGGCCCATTGAAGGCCATCTAGTCCAACTCCTCTGCTCAGGCAGGGTCACCTTGAGCCAACTTCCTGGGACTACATCCAGGTGGCTTTCTACTATCTCCAAGGTGAGAGACTTGGGCAACCTCTCTAGCCAACCCATACCAGTGCTCAGTCACCCTCAGAGGAAGTGTTTCCTCATGTTCACGCTGTGTCAGTGTGTGCCCATTGCCTCTGATCTTGCCACTGAGTGCCACTGGAAACAGCCAGGCCCTGTCTTCTTTGCACTGTCCCTTCAGTTCACTGTGTACACTGAAGATCCTCCCTGAGGCTTCTTTTCTCCAGGCTGAAGAGCCCAGCTCTCTCAGCCTTTCTTCATTGAAGAGACATTCCAGACCCTTTGTCATTTTTGTTGCCCTTGGCTCGGCTCTGTCCAACATGTTCATGTCTCTCTTGTACTGGGTAGTTCAGAGCTGGACACAGCACTCCAGGTATGGCCTCACCAGGGCTGAGAAGAGGAGAAGGATCACTTGTCTAAACCTGCTGGCCATACAGCATTTTATCCTCCAACAACATCCTCAATGCAATGGAGATATTGGGTGAGCTTGGCCCCTTACCACTTGGCAGTAGGTTACTTTGTATTGGAAAGTAATTTACTGATGTGCAGGTCAGTGAAAAATTGGCATCTTAAGGCCATTTTAATTTATGGAAGAAATTCTTCCAGAAAAAGTTTCAGTTTAGGCAATCTCTCTTGTACACATCTTCATGAAGCTACAACACTGCTAGTAGCTGTGGAAACCTCTCACCTCAACCCTTCATCTTAAATTAATAACTGAGGGATGGAGATTATGAGGGGCAAGTCCATACTGTTCTTTGCAGCGCTGATATTCCTGAACTGTGAGAAAAATGGTATATCAGAACAGCATAGTGCTTAAATGGTATGCAGGCTGGGTCTGAGGAGTCGTGTTTGCTATCTTACAGGTCAGTGCCTTAAGTCCTTCTCTCAAAAGCACTATGCTGAACAGCATGTATCAAGAAAAAAAAGTACTTTCGAAATCCTTGCACCAATAATACCTGGTTTGATTGCTTCTCTTTGTGGGTCTGGCAGACGAAATACATAGTACACATAAGATGCCAGGAGGCAGTTCCTCCCATGCTGATCCTTGCTCATCTCTTTGCTGTTGTGGAGACTAGTCACTATTGCAACCACAGACTCAAAGGCAAACTGTGAGAAGTTGGCTGTGAAACAAAGGCAAGAATTAGTCAGTACTGAAGGGTATAAAGCAATTAAGTGAGGACATTCTTTGTATCAACAACTATTCTTACAAGGTTCAATTCAGTCCTTAACAAATTCAGAGTTTTAGACAGCAATTGCTGTGCCTGACCAGACTCAAAGTCTATGTAGACCAATAAACACTCTTCAGCAGGCCCACTGACTTTCAGCCTAATCACTGCTATTCTCTCACTTTGTGCTACATAAAAGCAGACTGTAACTGTTAATTACATTTCTAGCAGCCTTTACACATTTCCTATAAACTATCTTCCTGCAGAATACTAAGAGTCATTACTCTCCAGCTGACAGACAAATAAATACAAGCTAGCAGGCTTTAGCACAAAAATTGTAGTGGATGACAAGTGTTGATTATCTGAAAGAGACAGGAAATGAACCACACCACTGTCTCCAAGTATGCCATTCTTCCGGAGTTAACATATGTTATGGGTAACTGGCACCTCAGTAACACAAAAATCAGTGCTCACTATTATATTCTCTGGTTTTGTGCTCACTCAACTCTGTCTAAAGATATTTGGGCAGAGGATATGGTGCAGACAGCAGTGTCAGTGGTAGGATAATGATTTTGCTGGTGTTTTACTTGCAAAACAACTCAATTCCAAATAAAGTTGAACCACAACCCACTTTCTTACCTATATTTTCAGATAGTAAATTACTACAGTTTAATGTACCTCCCAACCACAGACTAAGAGTCTTACACGTAGGGGGAAAGGAGAATAGGCAGGAACTCAGTTAAGCCTGATTAAATTGTTCAGTGAAACTCTCTTGAGCAGCACAACTCTTTCCAAAGTGGGCTATACTAAATCCAAGCCTGGATATTTTAGTAACCATTTTCCCCACATTTATAGGTTGCTTGCAAGACCCTTGAAGGCCATGAACTAGTAAATACCTGTCTGGCCAGCTATGACCATAGGCTGCACAACCAGCTGGAAAAGTTTATCTAGTACCAAATGCAAAAATAAGACAAGAGGTTCAAGGCGTGAACAATTCAAACAGATAATGCTGAGTTTCAATTCATGCTCCAGTGAAGCCTCTGTAATCTTCTGATCCATCACTCGAATAGGGAATGTCACTTGGCTTTCCAAAGAATGGCACAAGGTGAAGAACTTCTCCAGGTGGTTGTCCTGCAAATACAGTGCACTCAGAGTTAACAAAGTCGATATATTTCAGGCTACTGCTAGCTAAGAAAAGCCTGATTGTACCACCCGATGGGGTGAAAGGAAAGATTTTCACACTTCTGGCTTTCAGTAGCGGCTGCTCTGAGTGATCAACTTGTAAAGCAGCTGTCACAGTGTTTTGTGTGCTCCTATTCATCTGGTTCAAATTCAGACTGCGGTGAGATCAGTTTAAAGGCAGAAAAGTTATTGCCCTCACTAAACTGATTGCTTCATGTAATGAAAAGATTTTTCCTTCTATCTGATGAAACTCTGTCACATCATAGGTCTATAGTCCCTCTGCCACTCACATCTGAGTTCTAGCTACATACAATTTATGTGCCGTATTACTATGCCCTACCTGTACTTACAAAGCATGCTGCAAAGGGGTGATGGACCTGCTCCAGACACAGGGCCTTCAGCTGTTAGGACATATTTACTAGGATTAACTAGAACGGGATAAGGGGTAAGAGCCACTGAAAAGCAGCAGAAACAAAACAAAGCCGATCCGCCTCAAACCAGCACCTCAATAAGATGGACAAAGATCCAATTTCCTATGGCATTTAAATGACCAGAATCATTGAGTTCTCACCCAGCACTAAGCCTGTGTCCCCAAAGCACATGGCATTGACAAGTGAGCTGCTTAACACACACTGGCAGTGTATAACCCGTCCATGGAGTCGGGGAGCTGCTATGTCTGTGGAGATGTGGATGCATTGTCTGAACTAGCCTTGAAGAATAGAAGATGCAGACTGCAGAAACTGGCACTGTGCCCAGCCAGCGCCTTTCAATCCCAGCCTGAGCAGACCCCTGCTGAGCTGAGAGGACACCAGGCTCCCTATTGCTCAATGAGACTTGCTGCCAAGAGTGCTCATTTGTTCACTTCCACCAATAGATTTAATTTCACCAAAGGATTTCATTCACTGAGGATACCAGGTTATTTCCACAGCTGCTAATTTTTTTTTTTTAAACCTGTGTGGGCTTAAACACCTCAATTTCATGAACCTGCTAAATTGGCCTGGACATCTGAATTTTCTTTGAAATGAAACTACAGCTGCGTGTTACTTCTGATGCATTACCTGGGTGTGAACAGATGACACAGCTTGAACTTCAACAATGAAAACGCCCTTGTGTCCTTCAACCCACTTTATAGGTGGTGTCTGAGATGGAATTTTCTGTGATGGAAAAAAAAAATTTGGGGATCATCTTCCTTTTAACAATCAAACAGAAATCTGTTTACATGAGGGTCCATAGTGTATTCCCACTATTCACTTCATTTTAGATATCCAAATTCAGTGCCACACAGAGGATGACAGCTAAGTGTCTCCTTGTTCTCATAGACATTTGGACAGAAGCTGATGTACTGAATAGGGAAATTTAGAGAATTTCAGCTGGAGGTCTAGCACAGATCATGTAAATATACATCTTCTGATGGGATATTGTTAAGGCTAAAATTTTCTGGTCAAAGCATTGCCTTTGCCATCCTCTGTAGTACTGTGGTGCAGTTTAAACCCTCTGGACAAGTTTCCTAAATGCCATGTTTACTGAGAGGGCACAGTTTTCTGCTCCAATAATAATGCCTCATTCCATTTCTACTCTCCCTCCCACAAAGCCACAGAAAACAAGAACAAATTATCCTATGGAAGAAGTCGAATTATTGACTTGACACTCTCTAAATAAATGTATCCTTGATTAGACAATTTACAAGAATTCGCTTGCATAACTAACTTTAAAAAAAACCAGTATAATGATATAAAGTAATAACACAAGTGACAATAATAACAACAACATTTTTCTCCAGACCTTTCCCCTTTTAAAGAATAAAAGGGCGGCACTGCCTACCAGCAGACAGCAATGTTAATTTGTAAAACACTTATGCTCTTCTCCTACATTAGGAAAATATTATCTTTTAATAATTTTGTTTGTTACCTCAGGAGAGTGAATTGAATAGTGTAAAGGCAGTTTATCCAATGCAACAGGAAGACTATAGTGTCCAGTTTGAAGACGATCATTTAATAGAATTGGCAGCCACTGAAACAAATGAAGAGACAACATAGCAATATTCATGATGATATATGATTAGACCTATTTATTTAATTTGTTAGATACAGCCAACAGAACAACAAATGAGATATTGACCCAAGCTTCTCCGCTCTAACCCATTCAGCAGTAATTTCTTTGTATTTTAAATTCAAAGATAGCTGATAGCTACTGTAGAAAAATGTACAAGACTGCTTTACAAACCATCTCTTTTGAAGAAAACAAACACAAAGCTTCTCATGTGTGACATACATTTTTCTAATCAGTCCTATCAGAAGGATTTAGTGGAATCCAGGTTTTTATTTAAAAATTCACGTATCTTGAATTCTTGGTTCTTGGTATTGAAGCAAATCAACACCTAAAGTTTTGCTGGGGTTAAATTGAACATCTTCCTTGTGGTCACCATGCCAGACTGACTAGTCATATCCCTGCACTGATATTTGGGCACATTTAATTTTTTATTCAAGTCTGAATGAGGCTGTGCATTTGAATATCACAGGGCAGAAACATTTTGTATTTAGGTGAACAGAAACCTGAAGTTAAGTCCTCACCTATGGCAAATCTTGGTCCTGAACGAATTTAATTCCTAACAATCCCACTGACATTGGTGGGACTAAAACTGTCCATAAAAGAAAGCCCATTTGAAAGGATTCTCAGTACTGTGGTTAAAAAACCCCAAAAGCCAACAAAGAAACAAACAAGTAAACAACCAAAAATGCACAAACACAGCATCCCCCCCAAACTTAATGGCAAGGACACATGGAAAGCACTTGTCTGGCTCCACAGCTCAATTGCTGACCACAGCCCTAGGACATTTTCAAATCTGAAGCACTATCATCTTCAAAGCTTTCCTTTTATATTAAAATCTCTCCAGTTAAAAATACTTTTGGTAAATAAAAAGGTCAGAGAGACTATGCTACAACACGTATTTCTTAACCTAAGACATGCTAGTCTCAACATGAAGATAAAGAAGGCAAAATAATGACATTTTAGCTTTTAGGTTCTGTTTTTTAAATTTTTATGTGGATAAAAGACAGTTTAGAACAGAAATGATGTGTCATGTAAAACCTAATTGAAAATATTACATTAGCTGTTACCTCATGTATGAACATGATAATAGTAATAACTGTAATTACATATGTTTTAGGTTGGTTTTTGTTGCAATAAATAGAATATAACAGAATGAGATTATGTGCTATAAAGCATTGTTGTTGCAAATATTTAGGTGCATATTTCAGTTGAATCAGGTGAATTCATTAAGTTCAAAGACAGTTAACACAGTAAAATTATAGGATGAGGATGTAGCAGATCTCAGGCTGCATCTACTTCCTATGAATTCACACTAAGACCTTCCACTGGCTTTGACGTATTGCCATAACCAGAAAGGGAATAAATGACAAAATTCTTGACAAGCAAAGAGTCTGTTTGTATGGGATACACACAGACACACCCCACTCTTCCCCACCCCACACCCACTCTTATGTATCACATAGAACTTACTGAATAGCCTAGGAGGGTTTCAACAGATGCTCCTTGCTTTGGTTGGCAGCTGATGTGATAGAATGTGAACAATAGATGGTGTTTCTCTGTGAGTTTTGCTGGCAGCTTAATTTTCACTTCTTCATAAAAGTCAGGGGATCTGTTTAAAAAAAATGCCAAGCATGTTCCCAAAGTAAGTATGAGACTGAGCAAGAGGCAAATTTGCCAGTAGGCTTTTAGATACTGTGGTTACAAAATCAGATAAATCCTGAAAACAGAGCTGAGTTAAACAAAGTATACATATACATATATATACACAGCTATTTATGAATTTGAAATGAATTATGAGTCTGGAAGTTATATTTATGAACAATCTACAGCTTTGAATCACAAGAAAACAGACAGTATCAGCTGGACAGTTTCAGCTTCCACCTATCTCTACACTTTAAAAACATTCAATCTCAGTTTTGGATTCCAGCATAAGTATTCTGCAAATCCTAAATCCCAAGTTCTCATTCATGAGAATGAGAATATCCCTTCAGCTCTTTTGGATCTATGAATTCATTGAAGTGAATGATCTTAAAAGTTGTGCTGCTTCCTGCTCTTCTCCTTAATCTTCATAGTAGGAATATTCTCAAATGCTAAAAAGCTTCAAACAAGAAAAGCAATGGTCGCTTATACAACAGTCACTTATGCAAAATGCACGTAGCAATACAAATTAGATATGATAAACTGCACAAAATAGAAATGTTTAAAATGGCGTTCCTTGATGAACTATGCAGGGTAACAATTATGTAAAGAGATCATGATCAATACTTCTCAATTCATACGAATAGTAACAACACTTACTTATTATGATATGTGATAGCTGTGTATATTTCTTGGACAAATTCTGGACCTGAAGATTTCCCAAAAATTACCTACATTAAGAAGAAAAGTGACAACAATCAGGACTACAGCATTTATTTTTTGTCATCTTGTATAAATTTTAAGACAGTATCTGAAGACTTGAAATGGCTCCTCAATTTTATCTTAGCTCATTGGCATAAATATCTTATTACCAAGGACGTTCCCCACACCCCATTCAGGGTAAAACACCAGCAAAATGGAGCATAATTATTTTCAGAGTCACTGACTACCTCACATCACATTCTTTAGTCATGAACTAAAAACCTAGGAATCATAGGAAAAAAGTTATGGTGAGCCACTTACATATTCACACTGTCACAATGTCAGTCACACTGTCTTTATCTAAGTGCTAAAAAGTTAAATTAAAAGTATTTTTAGAAGCTTTGTTTTTCAGTTGTAGCCTGCTCATTCAGGGTGAGATACATCTCACCTTAGAGGTCCAAAGTCCCTTTAAAATCAGCGAAGAGAAGTAGGCATTTCTGGTGCTAGATTTCCTTTCCTAAGACACAGGCCCATGGTAAAGCCTTGAAATCCAATAATTTAAAGGGAGCTCTGGGAGATGAGCTCAGACAAGAATCTCCGCACCATGCCGGTCTACATATACGTATCGAGAGGAACGTCACTTACATGGAGAGGGAAGACAGATGAGTTAGGACACACAGATGTGTCTGTCCTAACCATTTGTCAAAACCTAATCGTAACATGGGCAGAGCTTAAGGAAACCAACTGCAGCATTGTGCAAAAGAAGGTGTTACATTCACATGTCACAGCTCCAGCTCTCGAAGGAATGTGGCTTGGAAAACACCATTGCTGCTCTGATTTCAGGTCCACAGTTTCTGTGGAGCATGGCTGTGAAGTATGTACTAAACAATGTCAACACACTGATAAAGGCTGGTTGGGTGATAGTCCTCGGTCCAACAGATTTTTGGACTAAAGTTTCCTCAAAGTAATATTTCCACTCATTGTTTTCCTTCTCTAACACATAAAATCACAGAAGATTTTTGTCTCAATGTCATTCTCAAGTAGCCAACAACACTGTCTGAAAATATCCAAAAAATTTCAGGCTGAAGCAGACATCTGGGTTAGAACACTTCAAACCAAACATCTGAAGCTTGATAAAGTTGAATAGAGGATCTCACAGCAAGAGATATTGAATAAACTGAACAGAGATAGGACTGCCTGCTCTGCTAGTAGTGTACACCTATGCCCTAATACACAGTGTGTTTCAAACATGGAAAGCTCTACCCATACTGCATGATTGTGCATCCATTCATGTTCAGGCAACGAAGATCCCAACTTTTACCTTCCAGCATAATACTTGAGCATTTGTGCAAACATAGTGCATGCAGAGGAGTTACCCTGGAAAACAGACTATATAATTCTTAAAAGGTCTCTGAAGCTCTGTGAATTTTACCCTTAAAAATTCCAGCACGATACTGATGTAATATTATGTCATTCTTCTGAAAATTGGGTAGGAAGATTTAGATAAGAGAGAGCAATATGCCACTGGTTCCACTAGAATCACAAGTCTTTCTTGTTGGGGGTAAGGCATATGGCCCTGCTTTAGAATGAGAATGACAGCTTCTCAAGCTCTCTGATGTTAGGCTTCCTAAGGCCCCACTAGAAACTGTGGTGATGGGAAGCAAATAATGACTTCTCTCTTCAGAGGTTTCTCAGCATGTAAACAAAAGTCTATAAGAAATCGCAGCATTTATTACCGGCATTGCACAGGATGGGTCTTCACCACACATAAATTGGATCTTGACGGTAATGTTCCTGGCAGAAGCCAGTCGGTTAGCAAAATTCAGCCTCTGAGGGTAAACATAGAGGAGATTTCTGGGAGAAGGATAAGGAAGAATAAAATTAGTAAAAGGCAAGCACTCCTGTTTGAAAATTAAGTGCACAAATTAGCATCTTGCTGATTCTTCTCCCTGTCCTTCAATTCCACCTACATAGTGAAAGATTGTCAGAACCCAATTTCAGAAGTTCACAAAGAAAAGGTAATTTCTTGGTGTGACACATAGAACATCCTATGTTTAAGGTTTCATCTACACTAAGCTACGTTCTGTTATAAACAAATATCTTTGCTTGATATAATGAAAAGCAGGAATCTCTTGAGAAAGCAGCTCCTTTCTCAGGTGTGAATAATCAGATTTTGGAAGGGGGAAAGAATCTCTCAGAGGTGATAAAAACAAGGAAATCAACAACTGAAGTTCATACATTTGTAGCTTATTGCAAAAAAAGGCATATATTTCTAGGTTGTACAAACCAAAAAGCAGTACCAATGAACCTGAGTAAATACAAATAAGAAAATTTGAAGCTATAATTATATAAGCTACCTGTTATTAGTAATGAATACGAATAATGATTTGAAATACATCATACTTTGTTGTTTACTAGCTTCTGTACACAAACATGTCACTAAACATAAAAAGCACCTCTAATTTCTGTGTGGAATTTGGCAGCATAGATGGTCTTCTGACTTATAATTCTAATAGAAGAGTCAAAATAATAAGAAAAAGATTTTTCTCTGATGATGTTTATGGCAAATCTGAGATTTCAGCTAGACCTGGATTATACACAGATTCTGGAAACATGATTATGTCAATTGACTGTCTTGTTTTCCCAGTCTGGTATAGGACTCTCACTGTTTGTCCTCTGAGTGTAAGGAGTAAGACTAGTGTTGGAGCAAACATGCCGGCTTTCAGTGAGAAACAATGAGGGCTACTCATGGACTTTCATGCTTTCTTTTCATCCGTGGCAGTCAGAAGCTGCACAGAGAATTGCACTGTCCTTATCATAGATATCTCCCCAGTACCCTTGTCAGCTGAAAAAGTCAAGCAGCCTTGGGGAATATTGTCATTAAGTCAGAGAGTCGATCTTCCATTTTTTGTATCCCAAGACCAGGAAAACTGTGGCTTATTCTCCTGGTTGCCATGTGTCACAACATGACAGTACTGCTCAATTACACAATCCAAGCTACTTTTTTAAACCAACATGTGCTACATGGCACATGCATGCCTTAGTAAAAAAACTAGCATGTAACTTGCCTTTCCCTTCATTCGGAATGGTAGTTCTGCCTGTCACACTAATGCACTCTCTTCCTTACTACCTTATGCGCAAGTTTTGCTTTGCCAAATTCTCTCCCAGATGATGTTAAGGAAAGCGAACTGAAAGAGAGAAATATATTGGTAACCTCTACTGAATTATACGTGGGGGACGGACATATTAAATGAAGGATATTGTCAATACTACATCTGCCAGAAGTGAAGAAATACATGTAGGGAAGGCTGAATAATACAGTCATTGCTTCATTAATCTGCAGGCCAGGACAAGATGTCACAAATCTATATAATGTACCTGAGCACTGGATTTTAGTTTTAGATGTGACTTGAGATGAAAGATATGTAAAAACACAGAGAGCTCTCTGCTGACTACACAACCAAGGGAGCATTATTCCAGCAAGTACTGGACTGAAAAGCTAAAGCTTGTGCCATTTATGCTCAAGGAGTTTTAGGGATCTTGCTTACATGTGTATTAAACCCATCGGCACTGAGGAAGAACAGAGGCAAATGCTGACTCTGGATATCCTGCAGAGATGAAAGTGATGGCTGACATCTAAAGCAGGAAGGTGAGAAGATGATCAAAAGATGTTCCCTCACACAGGCATGAATTGTAGACCCATTGCTGACCACTGCCTTAGTCCTACTGCCTGTACTCCATTCATACACTCCAAAAGCCTGAGGGGAAGCAAAGAGAAGGAGCATTTTCACATGGCAATTAGCAGGGGCACTGGGGCAGCAAATACTGCTGTCTTTTAAGTAATAGGACAGCTAAGATGTCCAGAAAGATGTGATGGGCTCCAGGAGGCATTGCATCTCTCCCAAGCTTCTGCGATGAGCAGAAATATTATAGCGACATGCCACAGCAAATACTTTTGGTCAGTGTGATTAAATTTCTCCCCTCACTCTCCCTGCAGAAAGTGCAGGGCTCTACCTCCAGATACAGTCAGACGTGCCTAAAAAACAGAAGAGCTATTCAAGGGACAGCATGAGTCTACAAAAGCCACAGCAGAACACCCAATGTCACAGAGAATACAGTCCCAAAGGCTAGCAGAGTCCTGGGTGAGGCACAGATGCAGACAGCTTCTGTGGGTCAGAGACTGACCCAGCAGAGTGATAAGAGACTATTTCAGAGTCAGTTACCTGCTGGGACAGCTAAGGGTCCCCCTAGACTGGCACAGGACACCACGCAGCAATTCTCATGCAAATTTGCTGACCTTTCTATGCTTTCATGGGGCTTAGCAGTGATTTAATTAGTTCCCATGGGCAAAGCAACACAGACCTATCCTGTCAAAATAAAATCTATTCGGAGTTTCAAGTCTGTGACCATTCTTATTGAATATTTGTAAATACTGCTTGTGCATATGTGCACATAAAAGAATCCTTCTCTTTGCTAGATTACACCTCGTGTTAGGTGTCAACAAGTGCATCTCAAACTTCTTATGAATATTAGGCATCTTCATTGGTGACTGTGATGAGAATTCCATACACAGCAAAACTCAACACATGTACATATAGTCCCTACTGATACAAACCAGAAATGCTCTGTAGGTGAGGAGTGATGGATGACTTAACATTGACATTTAAAACTTATGGTACTAGAAACAAAAACTGATGCACCCATTAGTTATAATTTTGAAAATGTGTTGATTCTTTCACAGTTTTGGTGGTGAGTCTTCAGGAAAAAATGGTTAAAAATTAAAAAGCACATCACAAATGCTTAACCAAACATGGAAACCCATTCTAGTCAGCCACTGACTAGGAAAATAGCACAGTGACAGAACTTCAACATGTCACATCCAAGAGGATGTGTATCAGCCATTATTCCATACTTTAGGATGGCTAATTTGGAGAATAGTTTGAATGATTTTTCTCATGTTGCTAAAATTTTGAATCATCTGAAGAGTTCGTGGACAGATCTAAAACTAGACCAAAGGGCCCACAGAAGACCCACATGTAGTAGCTCTCTCTGGATTCCATGGGCAGAGACACAGAGGAGCAGCGAGGAGCAGATAACACTGTGAGAGCAATTACAGGAGTGAGACACCATTATTCATCAATAATCTTTCCTCACGTGAAACTAGTCAAGGATGGGGTGGTATGATTACCACCAAAGCATAGGCCTCCAGCTCACACTGCAGACTACAGGAAGTCTGAGAACATTGCTAAGTGGTTTGAAATTAAATGAAACAAAACCACAAAGAAAAGGGTTTTTTCCCCCCAAAAATCCCCTAAGCGTTAGGTACTACCCCTATCATAGATAGGACTTCCTGTGCCTGGTTAAGCTGAGTTACTGCTGAAGTGATGTGACAAATCCCTCTTCCTCAGCACCAACATTTCATAGTGGCAGTAAACAGCATCATTTTCATTTATATTTAATGAGAAAATAAAATGACAAACAAACTTTAAATTATTTGATTTTTCCTATTAAAAATAGAGGGGTATGAAAGAAATAAATCTTGGAATGTTTTGACATTTTCAGGGAAATATTTTTATTAAAGAAATGTAAGTACACAACAAAAAGAAGTGCTCAATTTCACAGCGCACAAAGAAAGTGGGCTGGCTGATCTCTCTGGCATAAATCAGAAATAGCATCGTTTAAAATAATGGCATTACACCTGTGGAAAAAAAGCTTGCAAGACCCGAGTTCAAAGACTATAACAGAAAGCTCCACTTTTCCTATCACAAAGAAAAAGCTATTACCAACAAAACAAAAACAAAAACAAAAACAAAAACAAACCAAAACCAAAAAACCCTCAACAAAACCAAATCAAACAAACAAAAAAAAGATTTCATCCCTCTGAAACACCTTTGACAGCCTCCCCCCCCAGTGCCTACATGTATAGCACTGGTGAAAAAAAAAAAAAAAGGTGTGCAGATTTATAACCAAAAATTAGAAAGCATTAAATCACCTTTAAGGCTCTAGCAAGCCATGACACATATCTATGACCAAATGCTATCAAATTGCTAAAATAAGATAGGATGATTCTACTTTTCAGATCAGAAGAAAGGAAATAAAATAACATGAAACACTTTGTATTTGGCTCTAGTCAAATTCAGAGTTACTCCTCATGAGTTAGTTTAATCTCAGACTCAAAATGGTATTCACCATGTGGAGAACTAAGAAACAAGAATTGCATGGCAGCTAAATTAAGCAAAGGGTCAGAGGGCTCCATGGAGGGGTTGGGACAGGCTGGATCATGGGCTGAGGCTGATGGTGGGAGGTTCAACAAGGCCCAGAGCCGGGTCCTGCCCTTGGGTCACAACAACCCCAGGCAGTGCCACAGGCTGGGGCAGAGTGGCTGGAAAGCTGCCCACAGGAAAAGGACCTGGGGGTGCTGGTGACAGCAGCTGAACATGAGCCAGGGTGTGCCCAGGTGGCCAAGAAGGCCAATGGCATCCTGGCCTGTACCAGCAACAGTGTGGCCAGCAGGACCAGGGCAGGGATTGTCCCCCTGTGCTCAGCACTGGTGAGGCCACACCTCAAATCCTGTGCTCAGTTCTGAGCCCCTCACTCCAAGAAAGACATTGAGGGGCTGGAACATGTCCAGAGAAGGGCAACAGAGCTGGTGAAGGGTCTGGAGCACAAGTCCTGTGAGGAGCAGCTGAGGGAGCTGGGGGTGTTTAGGCTGAAGAAGAGGAGGCTCAGGGGGGACCTTATCACCCACTCCCGACAACTCCTCCAAGGAGGTTGTAGCCAGATGAGAGTTGGCCTCTTCTCCTAAGTAGCAAGCAATAGCGCAAGAGGAAATAGCCTCATGTTGCTCCAGGGGAGGTTTAAATTGGGTATCAGGAAATACTTCTTCACCAAAAAGGGTTGTCAAGCATTGGCAGGCTATCCAGGGAGGTTGTGAAGTCGCATGTAGATGTACTGCTTAAGGGACATGGTTTAGTGGTGGACTTGGCAGTGCCATGTTAACAGCTGGACTTGATGTTCATTGGCCAACATCACCTAACTATGCTTTTGCACACCAAACAGAGCACTGGCATGATGGTGAGGCAAAACCATGTCAGATGTGTAATAAGGTGCTTCTGGTTTGTGGGGAAAGAGGTGCCTCCAGGGGCACTGCACAAACACAAGTGTTACTTCCTGGCCCCATCAAGTTCCAGACTCTGCTCTTTCAGAATGTTTACAAATCTTCCTCATCTTACCAGGGAATTTTTGCTGGAGTTCATTAACACTTTTAGTTGGCAACTCCACTTTCTCAGTCCAAACATGCTTATTGTCACAAGCTAGTCAAAGTATAACCTAGCATTTCTGCATTTTTAAAAATTTCTAACTAAATGTCTGTGGAGGGCTGTAAGCCCTCAAGGCAGGAGCCTTTTGCACTCCCCCGGAGGAGTCAGAGATAAGCAACCTTCCTCAGGGTCATGGTGACCTCCCAACAGGCCTTGTTTCTCCATGGTAATAGCCTGCACCCTGTTGGCTAATTGGTTTCCACCCCACCCCCTGTTTTTCCCATATAAACCCCTGCTCATACCCCTGAGGACAGGGAGTTCTCATACTTGGCCTCCCCTTTGCAGGGTGGCTGGACAATAAAGGCTACTCCTGTGGAACTGCCATACAAGGCTCCTGTCTCTCTATCCCTGAGTCTGCCTTGGGTGATTTCACAAAAGAGCTGAACCACAAGAGCTGGAATCACTTGTAACTGAGAAATTGCTACACTTGCTGAAATCACCTGTTGCCCAGTAAGGCCTGCCAGCACCTCTGGAAGAGCTGTTCCTGTGGGATGCTATCTCTAGGAAGGTCACGGCGTACCGGTGCTGAGCAGCGCCGGACCCCCCAGCGACAAATGTCATTAGAGTTTTATTTGGATATTACCTGACTGATTACAGCATAACACTACTTACGGCATGTGAGCAGTGTCGTTACCATTGATTCACTAATTAAAGGTAAAGATTAAGGAAGGCAACTATTCTTTATAGATGTTGTCTTCAATATTACAAGTTAGGCTGAACAAATCCTACTTTGTTTTGTTGCCATGACTTTTACTTAGGGTGAAAATCAAAGCGGAGACTTAGAGGAAAAGGTTAAGCATGTAAGGTGTGAACTCTTGCTGAAAGAGTGTGACTGTTGAGCAATAGCAAGTGTTTCCTCTAATGTGGATGTATGTATTCAACACAGACATCCTGGCAACGGAAGAATAGTGTGGAGACACCCAAACTTGCTTTAGGAGAAGCACAAATTAATTTTCAGCATGGTGGCTTTGATATTCACTATGTCTGGCTGCAGAACTGAGAACTTGATGAGAACTAAAGAGAGAACATTCTGTACGGACTCAACTGTTGTTCCAGCTCAGAAACGCAGCAGTTGCTAATGTTTTTTTGTCAAAAGCAGACCTCTAGACACTGTGAGATTGCACATTGGAATTGATATGTACTGGGGCCAGAAAATGAGCAGGAAAATTAAAATTCTGTCTTATTTCATTAAACTAAAAAAAGGCATCTTTGCTCACGTTCATTTACATTTCCACTTTCAATTCTATAAAAACTACTTTCCCTATAGAAATGTCTGCATTAAAGTTCTACCACCATCCAATTCTATCTTCGATATGCAGAGAAGACAGAAGTACCATAACTCTCTGCAGTTTAGTGTACTGGTGCTGTGAACTGCCCTTGGGAGTTTGAATACTACTGAATTGTGGCAGAGTCCAGGAATAACTCCTCCAAAATTTCTAATGAGGCTATAGCCAAACTGGCTTACTTATTTCCCTGCTGACGCCACACTGCAAGTTGTTATTGTAAGATAAGATTCGCCACTTCCTCTTTTCGCTTTCCTTTAAAGTTGAGTTATACAGAACCACAAGTCTTGCCCTTCCCTTCTTTCCTCACGGGTTGAGTCAGGTGAGCAGGTGAGAGACCTGGCTCTTTGCTGATCTCCACTGCAAGAAATGAGTAAGCTTTACATCACTTTATTCTGTGATTCCTTATTGATAGTCACATTTTTGCCACTAATACAACACAGTATCTAGCTACGGTTTTAGGGATCAGAAACCCCCCTTAGAATAGCATCATCTACTATTATTGTTAGAAGCATTATGCTTTGCTCCTGTGTCTTGACCAACACAATGGTCAGATGGAAGTCATTATTTGAAGTTATTCCTGTGTCTGTAATACTGCGATACGCCTCATCAGAATTACCGTTAGCTACCACTACAGCACCGCCCACTAGCAGTGAGACACATCACAGACATCTTGAAACACATTCTTCTGATGTTAATTTCTTATAGGACACTCAGGTGTTCCAGACTAGTAAGAAATAAATGACGAGAATTGTTCACTTGCATGCTACTGAACACTGTGATCACCTTGAAACAACCAGAACAGAACAGATTTAAAGAAATTAAATTACATAGCCTAGAGTGCTCATTCATAGTTAAAAAGTTCGCAGAGCAACGCATTATTTCCTCAGATACTCAGATGACTCAAATTAACCACTGAGAAACCACTGAGCATAAACATTTACCAGAAGTGTTAAAAATGATGATAAAATCTACTGGAAAAAAGCCCCCAAACAAACAGAGAGGAGGAAAGATAGATAGATAGATAGATAGATAGATAGATAGATAGATAGATAGATGCCAAGTCAATGACAGTTGTTTAAGATTTTTTTTTCAATAGAAAATTTTTCAAAAGACAACACAATTAGATTAGTAAACACATTATGGAATATCCTGCAGGTCTTTTATCCTGTAATAGCTAGGAAGACTAAATCATCAGCCCAACACATAGTCTTTAGCCATTTTTTTTTTAATATTTTAGTTTCAATTTCTGAAATAAAATCTGAATCACATTTTTAAAAGAAATGTTAAAAATATATGTTATTTCTTACCTATAAATGGTGTGGGGAACATACACTTCTCTAATTGGGAATTCCAAAATTTCTTTGTGAGGACGATTACAGTTTTCTGAAAATGATTTCAATGGGAGTAGTTCTGGTGTCAGACAACAACCAAGGTTTTCTGGAGCTGGGGAAATCTCCACTTTAAGTGTTCCTTTAAAATTAAATAAAAAAAATCTTAGCAAAAATATAAAAAATAATCAGCATATAATAAAGAAAAATCAAAACAATATGTAAGGTTACATAGCAACAGTGCAGAAAAAAGAACTGGTTCTTGGGCTGCAGGAGAAGGAAAGCATAGGTACAGAAAGATACAGAGGAAGTAGCCTACACACATCCCTTAACATCAGTGTAACACAGCTCTTTCTGTCTACCCTGTACTGCTTCAAAGAAAATAGAAAGAAAGAAGGAATACTATATGCTGGTTGATGTTCTAGTGTTTTCCACACACAAGGAATATAACATTTGTCTGGGAGACAAACAAAACAGGTGCTGTCTAATACAGTTCCCTCTTACTCCCCCTTCCCCTCAGATTCTGCTCTGATTAATCTCTGCCAGGCAAAGTAGGCACCACCCACCAGGAAAGCGAGGCTTTCTGTGGTGAGCAGTTACACAGTTAATACTGATAACATTTACCCAAGTATAAACAGGCTTTCCATTTAAATTCTCTGCTGTGATAAGTTAAAAACCGTTTGTGGAGCTCAGACTTGTCATTTCTGGCAATCAGCTTGAAAGGAAAAACAGCTTTGCCCTCAGCTCACGTTTTTAAACGTTCCTCCACAACGCAGAAAAGATCAAACTTCAATTTACTTAAAAAGAAAAATTAAGCTGGTCAGGTGTTTGAAAGTAGCCTGTACTTCTCTGCTTTGTTATCTAGTGCTGACCCTAATACCAAGCTATGATGAAATGTGTACACATTTTAATCTCTTTCTACAAAATATGAACCATTTCAAAGCATTGCAGGGAAGTAGCTAGGATCCTAGAAATTTGCTTTAAAGCACTGCCTTCAAACAATTTGAATAATAAAAGATTTCCAGTAGGTACACAGTAAATTAGGGAGAAAAACAAATAATTAAAAAATATCAACCTAAATCTGAATCTCCATACTCATTCATGCAGAAAAAAAAGTTCAAAAGCAGCTGTGTTCAGGCAGACACCAGGCACCCAGGAAGAGCCACAATGGCACATATTATAAGCTTTAAACCCAAGTTAAATATATTTTGAGGCTGGAATTTACAGAACAGTTTAGGGTAGAAAAATACATATAACGCCTTCCATCCAAAATTAATCATGCACCTGGTAAAGTCTTAATTCTTCTTTGCAAGGAAGATGATCTTTTGAAATCAGCTAAAAATTTAAACAGATCTTCATCACTGAGTCTGTCTCCTTCCTACCAAGAGAAAGACAAAAATCAGTACCTTTGTAACAATACTCCATAACATGGAGAAAAGGTTCAGGAGTGAACCATGCCCTCAAGGCACCCAAAGCAAGTGGGTTACTATTTACTTGACTAAAGTTATCCTCTGTCCCCACACAAATATAACTGGTAGCTTTCCCCAACACAGTTCATACCACATAGATGAAAAATGTCTTATGAAATCAGAACTAAAGAGAATCCAGTACCTGTTTAAAGAAGGTGCCAAGGGTCAGAGAGATTGTTTTGAAGTTTGATGCTGGATAGTTGTCCTCTGAGTTGAAACTTCTCTCAGAAAGCCTTCTTGTCTGCAGCAGTGTTGCCTTCTTGTCACTACTGGATCCTTTCCCTTCAAAGGGAAATTGAATGTATCATCATCTTGGTTTTTGCTTTTTGCTGCAGTACAAAGGTTCCCAGAATACACTAGAAAACCACAGGAACATCTCACCAACACCAGAGGATAGAGTACCTAAAACATTCTGCTTCTGTATTTCAGACTATGTGAAATAGTGGAATACTAGGACACACCTATTGAAGTGACATTATTTCTGCTGCAGAGAGAAAGTTTATTCAAATTTTTAGTTCATGGGTTATAAGGAACAATGGTCTTGCCTACCAAACTGAGACGCTTGGTATTTTGATTGCTCCATATTGCTAGCTAACACCATGGGGCAAAGGGAATTTGACTTCTACAAAGCCAGTGTTCAATGAAAATTGGGCCTAAACCATGAAAGAATATTTAGCAGACATAAATATGCAGAGATGACACGGTGAGCACAATTGATTTGTAAGTGTTTGTAGGACAGAAAAGGAAAGATGACAAGACATGACATTGAATCTGTGATTCACTTCTGATGCTAGAGTGAATAACATTGTTTCCTATACCCAGCCCTACTGAAGAGTCATTTTGCCTTACTTAGATAAGTTAGACAAATACCGTTTAAACCTTCGGCTTCTTGTATTTCTCGTTCAAGTGTCGAAAGGTTGAAGAAATTAGTTAGGTTTATGGGAATCCAGGCGAATGGCATTCTGTATTTCCCCAACCTCTGACAAAAGGATTCAGCTTGTGCTTTCAGTTTTTCAATCTTTTCTTTTGTCTGAGACAAAGAAAATAATGACTGTTTCAAAAGCAATCAGTTATTGTAATGCTACCATGGATAAAAATGCAAGTTACATATTTACAGTTCAGTCAATAATTTGCATTGGTATCTCTCATATTTTCTTGCTACATCACCGACAGAACTGTAGCTGTTTCAATTTGTACATTCACTTCAATTTCTTTTCAAGGAGTTCATTTGCATTATAGAAATGGAGACGGCCAATCTTTTTGTACCAATATTCAAATCCCAAATGAACAATCCATGACATGTTAATGTTAATGTTAATGTTAATGTTAATCAGATACAGAAAAAATATTCTACTGAAGGCAATATTCTAAAGGTGAGACGTGTGGAAGCCCGGCAAACACTGTCAGTCTGTTCCAGGGAGGTAAATTACATGAATTCCTTGAACAGAAATCACATTATCTATGGACAACAGTACTGAACTGGACAGCTGCACACTACAACAGGCTGTCTGCCCATCAAAATCAATAGCATGTCTCTGAGGCACAGATATTTCTGCTAATTCTACATTTCAGTCACCTCCTTCGCTCACCCCTATCTGCTTCATGACTCAAGACTCTGTCAGTATTGATTTCCGAAGGGGTCAGTAGCAATAACACACCTTGCCTTCTCCTGATTTCTTTCTGTCAGTCACAGACATCAAACTGCTCGCACTATGGATGCTCTAACTGGCTTTCTCTCCAATGTTTTTGGTATTCCATCCTATTTCAAAGGGTCTGCTCTTTCCCTGGTGGTTTGCTTTTGGCTTTTTCAGCATGCACTTTTGATCTAAACATTCTTTACAGTTATTTACTTACCTTGCCAGCCTCGCTTTCTTTAAGAACCATGTAGGGTTCTGCACAGTCTCCGATCTCTCCTTGCTGAAGCACTTTTTCTATCTACCAAAAGCAGTAAAAAAAGACAATTAAAGAAAAAATGCCATCCAAATAGTAACACGTTGTTTCTTTAGCAATTTGAAAGAGCCTGCCTAGATATATATAGCAGTATATAATGTCTTAAAACTGTCTTTATGGAGTAACTGATACTAAACCTCCTAGTTCTCCATCTGTTAAAATGCAGAAAACGTATATATGACAACACTGCCAATCACTTACTACTGCATTTTCACTGAAATCAGGATAAGTAACATATTTCAAATGAAGTGGTTCAGGCTAACTCAGTTTCAGAATTAAGCAAACAAAATTATGCGGAGTGCACTAAACCAATGCCAAAAAACCTCCATAGAATGTAAATAAAATTTTTGAAAGTGCTTTATTTCACTATAATTTTAATTTCCCTTAGGTAGAGATAGGAAATTCTACATACTTAGTAGAACTGGTACACAGGATACTAATATAACTTCTTAGCTTGAGAATGAGATATAAGGCTGGACACTTGTTCACATACTACTATTAAAAACTATCTAGACAAAAGCCATGTTTGTCAGTTCCATGAACTCAGACAACAGGAACAGCTGGGAACAGGCAGAGTAGTGTCAAAGTAGCACTGTAACATACCTTTATTACCAGGTATATATCTGATGAGGGATAAGAGACAGAAAATACTGCTGATCTTGCCTGAGTTGACAAGTCAATGGAGGGTGTATGAGAACGCAAGAATCCTCTTAATGAGTCAGAATTGAGGTCACAATGAAAATTTTCTGAGATCTTGAAAAGAAAAAGAGGATTAAAATATACTGTAAAGCAAAAATACTTCAAATTTTATTTTAAAACAAGTCAAAAGTTGTAACTACAGCTATAAAATTAGCAATTGCAAGCACGTGACTGACTGAATAAAAAGAATCCTGGACCAGACTGCATGTGTAAAAAAGTATCAAGTTTTTTCTAAGTTTTCCTAAATTATTACTCCAGAGATAAAAACCCAGGCCAACTGAACAAAAATACTGTATATACACTTACCTTTTTTCTTTCTTTTATGTCATAGAGAGCTACGCATGCAAACAAAGGTTCTATCTCTATATCAAACCTGTTAGGGAAAGACACACAAGACACTGATTGATACTGCACTTGTATGGCTATGTATATTAAAAAAAAAGATTGGCACTTTCATTAAAAAATGCAGAGAAATACTTAGTTCCAGACCTCAGCTCTCTCAAAGTCTTGAGGAGTTTTATTAGTGCATTATATTACATGATTTTGAGAGGAAAAGAAGGGTAGTAAACTGCATGCAATGTATTTTCTAAATTTGACAGGAAGGTGGTCTCAGAGATCAGTTAAAAATTATCATATCTTGATTTTTTTGTTCTGTTTATGAAGTTGTGCTGGCTTTGGCTGGGGAAGAATTAATTTTCTTCGGAGTGGGGCTAGAGTTTTGGATTTGTGCTGAACACAGGGTTGATAATATAAAGGTGTTTTTGTTGTTGCTGAGCAGGGCTTGCCCAAAATGAAGGCCTTTTCTGCTTTTGGTACTCCTCATGCTGGTGAGGGGACTGGGGGTGCGTGGGAGATTGGGAGGAGACAGACCCAGGACAGGTGACCCAAACTGACCAAAGGAATATTCCAGACCATGTGGCATCATGCTCAGAATATAAGTGGGGGGTAAAAGGAGCCAGAGGGGAAGTCTGGAGTGATGGTGTTAGCGTCTTCCCAAGTCACTGTTACATGTGGGCCTGCTCTCCTGGAGACGGACGAACACCTGCCTGCCCTTGGGAAGCTGTGAGTTAATTCCTCGTTTTGCTTTGCTTTTCTGTGTGCCACTTGCTTTCCCCATTAAAATGTCTATGTCCCAACCCATGAGTTCTCCAGATTTACTCTCCTGATTCTCTCCCTGATCCTGTTGGTGGAGGAGTGAGTGAATGGCTGTGTGGGGCTTGGCTGCCAGCTCGGGTTAAACCACAACAAAAGTCCAGTAGTGTACAGGACACCAATCGCTTTTTTTTTTTTTTTTTTTTTAAATATATAATCTGGGTTCACTCCCAACTCCTTTTCACCCTGGCAAGTTAAAGACTTTCGTAAAGATGGATAGAAATAATTCTCTGCTACGCTAAGAAAGAACACTTGATCAGTGAATGCTGCTGTACAGGACACCTGCAGTGGTGTAACAGGGTGTGCAGCTGTACACTGTTGTGAACTCAGAAATGGTGAGCAAGGCTTGTGAAGGATTACTTACTTCAGAGTCTGCAGCTTCACCAAAATCCTGTGGCCCAGATGTTCCTTTGGGCGATCTGGCACTGGCCGTATCTCCACTGCATCTTCCTATCATTAAACAGTCATACTCAATTAAAACAACTGTAAATTTACACACTTGCACAAAATATTTATGTGACAGTAGCTGAGCCACTGCTACAGACTAGCATCTTCCCCCACTGAGTGGGCATTTAATGTCTCCAGAGATTAAAGAAAATAGATTTATTATTTCTGAATGCTTACGTTCCTGACCCCCATCTGGCATTTACACCAAATATTCACAGTTCTGGACCACAAGTAGAAGCTACTATGAAAGTTGACACCCTAACACAGCCATATCACCAGCATGTGGCTTGGCCCACACTGAGAGCAGTATAATGTTTATCTACTGTGGTGCAGCTTTAACCACGGGCGTGCTGGGACAGCCAGCTGGGGACGACTAGCAGGACAGCCGGCCTCCTGCTCACCTCATCCACGGAGGGGTAGAGGGCGAGCAGCTCGGGGTGCCTGTTGGTGCGGCGCGCCTCCTCGTTCAGCCTCTCGAACTCCTCCGCGCTGGCGTGCCGCAGCAGGTGCTCCAGCCGGGGGTCCGGCTGCAGGCTGCGCAGCTCCAGGTCGGAGCAGGCCAGGCTCGTCCTCGAGGCCTCCTCCGGGAGAGCGTGCACGTGTTGGGCCCCCACCTGTTGGAAAAGAGGAAAGTGTCGAGCTGTGGCTTGGGCGCCAGGGTGTCATAGAATGGCTCTTGGTGGTCTGGCAGAGGGGATCTTAGTGCCTCCTCTGCTATGAAGCCTAATGGCAAGCATGGTGCTCTGCTTGATGTCATCACGGATCACAGAATCACAGAATATGCTGAGCTGGAAGGGACCCACTAGGATCACAGAGTCCAACTCCTGGCTCTGCACAGGACCTCCCCAAGAATCATACCATGTGCCTGAGAGTGTTGTCCAAATGCTTCTCGAACTCTGTCAGGCTGGTGCTGTGACCACTTCCCTGGGGAGCCTGTTCCAGTGCCCAGCAACCCTCTGGGTGAAGAACCTTTTTCTAATGTCCAACCTAAACCTCCCCTGACACAGCTTCAGGCCATTCCTGCTGGTCCTGTCACTGGTTGCCAGAAAGAAGAGATCAGTGCCTGCCCCTCTTCTTCCCCTCACGAGGAAGCTGTAACTGCAATGAGGTCTCCCCTCAGTCTCCTCCAGGCTGAACAGAACAAGTGACCTCAGCTGCTCCTCTTAGGCCCTCAAGGACCCCTCAAGGACCTTCACCATCCTCATGGCCCTCGTCTGGACACTCTCCAACAGCTTTATATCTCTCTTATATTGCAGTGACCAAAACTGCACGCAACATTCAAGGGGAGGTCACACCAGATGCTTCTTTTGAGGGAAACTGCTGTATTTGATCACTTTTCCCAAAGTGAATAAAATGTACCTGAAAAGTTGCATCACCAGAATCCAATGTTTCCGATTCAAATGTTTGTTTTTGAAGCGTTTTGTGAAAATCTTTTCGGGATCCTTTGTTTTTCAGGCTACAGGTATCTGAATTCCCTTGGTTTCTTTTATGGAGAAGCCCGAGAAAGTCAGGATAACATGAGGAGGCGTTAAGGGAAAATAAAACAGGAAAGACAAATTAAATATTATTTAAAAACTGAAAAGATTGTTTTGCAAAAAGCAATGTAGCACAGCTTTTATGCAAAAATGTGACATTTCACAACTTCAACTTGTTTTAATGTACCATTGCAACTCTATAATGTATATTAAGAACAGTTTTAAAAGGAAAAAAATAATCAGACCACTCTTCTATAGAGTATAAGCCTGAGACAGCAGGAAAACCTGAACTAGGAAACAGCAGGAAAACCTGACCTATGTACAAACTCTGCTCTGATCTCCTCATCAGACACAGTGATTATTTCAGTGACCTTAAGAACATGGATCAGGATCACTTATCTCTTGTGTGGCTTCTTCAATTATATACACCAAAGCTCTTACTACTGTTATCCTAGACCTAGCTATTATCCCAAGTAAATCACATGCAACAATCTACACAACAATCTACACCTTCCCAAAAAATGTCTGGTTTTGAAGAGGGCTATGCCATTTCTATGCCACAATGTAACCCTCCAAGCTGGCAGCTTTGAAAAATTCTCCTGAAATTTCAAGTTACATTTTTGAGGCAGATGGGAAAAAACCAGCAGGTGCCCTGTAAAAGAGGTGTTAGATGCATCCAGAGCTCTGTTTCTTTCACTTTAGCATGCAATTTGCTAAATCCTGTGATGGTCTTTTTGCAATCAGCCTCCTTATTTACAACTGCTTCATTCATTTTCCTTTCCATAACACTCCCAAAGAAATGACTGAACATCTGAGTACTTTCATAAAGTAGAGACACAATAAGCAATTATTGATCAGGGAGACACCTTTTTATTACATTTTGGGAGTAACTGAATTATATGCTCTGATGTGTTTTAATCTTAATTGTTTGCATTGTAATCGTTTGCCAGTTCACTGCAATGAAAACTGGTCATAAAAAGACAATCCCAGCTCTCCTTGGATGTGACCTTGTTTTGGAACCACTGTAATCATCCAGAATGGAAGACAGAAATTCTGCATGACTTTCAGACATTTAAGAATCCAAAAGAGATTGTATAGATCATTTTTTCACTACCTCTGGTGGCAAAGAAATGATTAATGGAGAAATTTATGTACCTGAGTTCACACTTTCCCTGTGGTGCACAAGCTACACTAGAGATGCCTCTCCCTTAAAGTACTCCTGGAAAATTTATTTATATTATTTATTTATTTGGAAAAGCATGATAGCAATTAAAACTCACCAAGTGGCAAACCATGGTTTTAGCACTCATGTCAATTTAATGGGCACACACTGAATTAAGAAAATGAGATGAGGAAAAAGAGCAAAAGACAACTGAAAGGAGAAACAGGCACAGGAACAAGCTTCCCATTCAGCCGCCTGCAAGGCCACGTGGACTCCAGCTGTGCCCAGCTTTTCTGCCACAGACCTCTCTATCCTGGGGCCTGAGGATGATCTCTGCTCATGCCACCCATTGACGACTCCACAATCTCCTGTTCTGAACCATCACGTTCATGAATGGATCAAAGCCACTCACACACTTCTCTCACCCATAGCTCACCAGACAATATATTCAGCAATATATTCTATAACATCTGTCAAGTAGGCAACTACAGTTTTTCCAGCCTTTCCCAAAACAATGGAAAGCCTTCTACAATTACTTTCTTCTCACTTCTTTCTTGATATCTTTTCTTCCTCTCACACCTGTTTTGAAAAAAAAACTGTCCAAGCATAACATGAGATTCCCAATAACAATCTATCACTGATTTATGTAACACTGCAGCATATTTTGTAGTGTTTTGCTCTTTGCAATTTTTAATAACTTGCTTGCATTGTTGGCCACAGCCACCAAAGCTCAGCTCTCTGGCAGAGTCCATCATCATGTTTACCACAGAGTCAACTGCTCAGTAAAGATTTTGAATGCAAATTTACCTCACCTGAATGAACGTAATAGTAAAACACTCGGCAAAACTTTCCACATATGTGTGTTTCTATGGCTCCATTCACATTTCTACCAGCACACATAAATGCAAAAATAGCTATGTTCTATTTTTCACCTCACATACTTTACTGCTCACTCCCTTCTCCTGTGAAGAAACAAGCTGCACGCTGCCTCTTTATAGCATGCTCAGAACAGCACTGTGTGAAAGAGTTAGTGCCTCTGCTCTGAGTGGTGCAGGAGGAGAGCCCACAAAACCCACTAGCCTACTTTTAGTGACTCACTGTGGACCAGTTCTGAGAATTCAATCAATTTCATCATAGCCCTGGAGGAAGTCTCTTAATAACCACCAGCAGCTGCTCCTCTGAGAACAAGCTGTACAGTTAAATAATGCAAATTCCTTTACAATCACCATTGTAAACCCATAAGGCACTGGCTACTGATGTACATCATGTCAGAAAAACACAGAGTAACAAGGGCACAACGAAATGGCAGCAAATGTCAGCACTCAGCCACCAGCTGCTTCTTCTGCTTTTCAAGAACCAAACATGAGTGCAGGAGTGGATGAAGAGGAAGTGCTACAGAAAAAAACAGAGCTCCAAAAGCCTCTTTCTGAAGAACAGGATGGGGTGACAGGGAAGGAGGTGAGACATCCCACAGACTCCCCTGAGGGTCTGGGGACAGACACCCCTGCAACAGACAGCATTGACTGAGAGTTCCCTACACATTTGACATTAAACAGAATAGAACAGAATAAAATAAAATTAAAATAAAATATAATGAACTAAACTAAAGGAAATCAAGTTACTTATAATGACTACTGGTTCAACCCTGTGTTAAATTACACTGACCTCAAATCAGAAATCATTTACTGATGCAAAATAGTAAATTTGTCTATAACACTGATAATCCCATGAATACACTCAATCACTGCTGGGAAAGCCCATAATCCTTGAATTTTCAGACACATTTAGAAATCAAATCATGTTGCATTTTCAGGTCATGAATAGGAGAAAAGCATGCAAATGTAATCTTTATCCCTCTTATCTTTCCTTTTAGTGGGATCAAACAGTACTAGTTTTCCTGTTTAAGATAAATCATCATTACAGAGGGTTGATGTGAATTTCTTCCCATCAACTTCCCATCCATTCCCAGAGTACCTGATAATTAAGAAGCAGATGCAACAGTATTTGGCAATGCTCACCATCTCAAACAAAACAATATAGTTATTTACACTACTGACACTAAAGCCAGTTCTTATCTTCAATCGCTGATTAAAATCATTATGATTTAGGATTACTTAAAACAGCCAACATCTCCTCTCTGATAAGTAAGATGCAATGTATTTTTCATATTATTTAGTTCTATGTCGCTTACTTTCGATTCACAATCAGCCACTCACGGATGTAAGTCTGAACACAGTCTTTGACATGTGAGTCCAGTTCAACCCTGTGGAAAAAGCAACATATTTCAGCATCTAAATCATACTTTCAGGACAAATGAAACATCTAAACATGCTAGTCAGATAAAGGCCTCTCTGTTAGTCCTTTCCCGTGTATTTATTTTACTGCTAAACAATTGTTTGAGGTTTAAGAAAATCCTGTGTACTGCATGAATTCCCTGATGCAGGTTTTTGGTACTGTGCTGGTAAGTGCACAAACATACATTTAACAGAGGTAACCACTTGCCACGCTATCTACTCATAAATATAAGAGTGACGTTGCTATACAATATAGTAAAATCAAATAAATTATACAACATAACCAACTTGTGATTTTCAAACCTTGATGCCAAGTCTCAAGATATAGAGATTTTTTTAGAGGCCTCAGCTCCTGGACTCTTGCAAATACCTAGTTTTTATGCATGTGCAATTTTCTCCTTCTCACAGAAACAAAGAAAAATCTAAAAAGGTACACTAAGCTTTTAATCAGATAGTGTAACAAAACTTCAAGATCTAAGAATACATTTCAATTTAATTTTCTGTTTTTCAAATAAGTCTCCTTTAATGAAGGGGGTTGTCAGTGCTGCCTGATAGACTGGATACTATTTGGAACTTCAAGTCTATCAGCCAAAGATAATGTCCGTGAACTTTACGTCATGATGCTGTAGCATAATTCCCCTACCCCTATTCTTAAAATTTTTAATGACCTGTCCCACAATAATTTGTAGCATTTGCCAGTCCATGTGAGTAAAAGAGCAGGCAGGATACACATTCAATACAGGAACACGTGAAATGCAGGATAATTTTTCGCAGTTTCCACGTAGAACTCTTAACAGATTTACAACTGGTTACCGAGGCTGGGTAACAGCTGATTCGGGTCCGTGTGTGCACGGTGGGACAGAGCCTTGGCTGATGCCAGGCAGCCGAGTGCCCGCGCCTCTGGCGGTTCCTGCCTTGGCTCAGGTGGGAGGTGTGTTTGCTGGCAGGCAGCACATTAACCCAGTTTGGTCGGTGGTACCTGTTTCCTGCTCTCGGTGCACAGAGACATCAAAGACTGCATTGCCTGCGGGCCAGTCCTTGGTGCATGCCCCTCCTGTGTTCTCATCCTCCCTAACACATCCTGGCACCTTTGACCAGGATTCTCCGTAAAAACACTAATATCAGTGATAGCAATGTGAACAGCTAAACGGCAAGCTGCTCTGTAAAAAAATCTGCTGAAAGCATATTTGTTGGTATTGACTATTTGAGCTTTGCCACAGACTCCTTATAAAACCCTTAATATCTTTGTGGTGAAAACCAGGCTTAAAACTGATTGTACAGCATGAGCCTACATGGTCTTCTACTGGAAAAACAAATAGGTAACTGCTGTTTAAACATCAGACATGGTGGGAAGTAACTTTGGAAATAGGGAAGAAATGGTCTTATTTTAGATGTACTTTCAAAAGTTGAATAACTATTTCAATATATTTGTCCATCATTTAAATACATGGGAACTTTTAAAAAACCCATTCATTGTCTACCACATCCATTCTCTCTCTCAAATCCACAGAAAAACAAGAATTCCTCGTAAAGATTGGAACTTTTTTGGTAAGTAATTTCAAGTGAAAATCACCTCTTGTGCAAATATTAGAAAATCCCTTAGAAGCTGTGTGCTTCAAAGAGCTCTCAGGTGACCTAGCATGGCATCTCACCTCTGCTGCCTTTGTTCTCCTGAACTTCTTGAGAGAAGCACTGGGCCAAGAAGAAGCTTGCAGACTGAAACCTTGCTTAGAGAGAGGGGTTCTCAGCTAGTCCACAGCTGGCAAAAACCACACAAACTGTGTTTCCCATTTATCCTCATTGCGGTTGGTACGTTGGGCAGAAAACACTGAACAAATACTGCTATTATATAGGGCTCTAGTTTGAACAGCTGGCTGGTAAAAATTAGAGCAGCCTGTAGCAACTTTTGCAGGAACAGAGGGGCATGCAGGTCTACCCTGTGAGCCAACACACCATAAAATAAGCCTATTTGTCACTCAGCGTCAAGGTTCAGCACAGCACTGAATAGAGCCTGTGCTGTTCATTTCCTGGATACACTGGAAGGAGCCAGCTCCCCATCCCAAACACATTGTATAGTTAGCCATCTCTGCAGACTTAGCAGTTTGGGGCTGAATGGTGCTGACTTCACGTCTATCACACTGTTACTGCTTGCAAAACTCAACAGGCCTTTGGAGTTCTACTTAAAAGTACTATTTACAGTGAAACAGTCCTTAAGGATTATTTTGTATACAATGCATAGACTTTCTAATACCACATCGGAAAACCCTCTGATGGATTTTCTCACTCTGAAAAATTCTTTTGTTCATAGCGTGCCTGTTTGTCAAACCAGCTTAAATATTTGCAGGACCATTGAGCACCAGCATCAGCACATGCTGACATATTTAATTTAAGCTGTTGAAAACAGTGTAATTATTTAATCAATGTCAGCCTAAAACCACAAGTGACTTCTACACTAGAAATTAACTCTCACTCCCCTCCCCAAACCTTGTGAAGTATGAACTGTTTCCTTCCTTTTAGGCAAGACAGATAGTAAGAAAGAGATTCTTAGTGATCTGATCAATGCCATGTAACACACAGCTGGCAAAAAAAAAATGAAAAAAGCACCTCGAACCTGAATACTGTGCTTGTCACATGATCAGAATCAACTTTCATCTTTGGCATCACAGCTGCAAAAATTATTTTTCATACCATCCTCCTGCCCTTCTTTGCTCTTCTTCCTGGTCGATGCCCACCTCACTTCTGCTGCTACCAACAAGCTTAGGAAGTTGTGTAAACACTTGCATAATTTTAAGCGTGCAAACAAGCCTAACAGAGTCAGTGGCAAAGTTCAAACATTTGAAGTTCAGGAACTGTGTAATGGCTGGATGGGTGGCAGAGTGGGGTGTTTGGATTAACATCTTCAAAACTATTTTTAAACCTGCAGCATTTCGGAGGGACAGAAACTCTCCTTACCCATCCTCTGGCATAGAAGGTTGCAAAGTCCTGCACTCTTTGGGTGTAAAGACAACATCCAGATCATCTTCAGGAAAGTCTCCAAGTTCTTGTGCTAGATCTAAGTCCAAGTTGTTCAGCTGTGTCATCAGGAAGCCTTCAAAATCTACTGGGTCTACTGCATCATAAAAGGAAGGCTAATGAGAAATAAAGAGGCATTTATTTTAGCAACAGAAGACTCTTCTTGATAGTGCAATTTAGGCTTATTTATTTAATTATTGTAATAGTCCCATTATTTATTACACATCAGAAACTTCTAAACTTCTAACCTAGAAACAAGAAAGGATATAAGGGAGGTGACCAAAATGGCAGCGACAGGAAGTGCTGATGGACAGGAGACAGCAGACTAACACAATAGGAGTAACAAGGCCAAGTCTTGGAAGTTACTCCAAGTTACAGAGCTAACAACCAACTATAAGCACGGTGGCTGCTGCCATCATGAAGATGCACTTATTTGAAGTGCTGTGCCTGAAAGAAATGCTCTGTGCTTTCGACTGCAAACAAAATTGAGGTCAATATATACTCAAAATCACAAAAATTACTATTTTTCATCTCTGAGTGCTACTGGTTTTTATATTAGAGCTCTTAATTTATAGTATCTGTCAAGGCCTTGTATAGTGCTTTTGCAAAAGATTACATGGAACTATCGAAGTTATTACTGCAAACCTTAGATATTCCCCATTTCCACAGTACACGGTACTGCACCTAGATAGACAGCAGCTGTACCTCGTTAAATTTAATTAGCCATTCTTAAACAGAAGGTACAAAGTTAAACAAGTACAAGCTCTACGACTCATGCATGCTATTAAAATGTCTGCTTTTTATCTGTTCAGTGTCAAAAACAGAGGCAGAAATTCTTGTTTGATTTGGTACCTAGAGATGTTCTACATACAAATAAATGTGACTTCACATATTAAAAATGTATGTTATTCTATATAGAGATAAAACTACAAAATTATTTTACTTGCTATGTAGCAAATAAAAATACCCTGTATATCTTTAGGAAATACAATATTTGTCCAGTTCAGTACAGAGACTAGAATCTCTTATCATTGATTTTCTTAACAAGTAAAAAGCAGATCTAAAAACTACAGCTCTAGAAAAATCTACAGTTTATATTCTGTGAGTTCCAGAAAGGCTGATGACACCTCATCACTGTAAGAATGGAGAAAATTAGTTGCAGCACTAGAATAATAGCACCGGAATAACTTATTTATCGGGAGAAAGAATTCTAGCAAAAACCAGCTATCAAATTATCCTTGTTTGTAAAGGGTGAGGATTGCATTGCATTGATTAGCCCAGACACCTTCCACAGGGTTGTCTTCTGAAGCTGCCAGCAAAAAACATGTCTGTGGTGCTGTTTATGTGTTGTGGGGAAAAGAAGGCATCCAGTGTCCCTGGTATCAACATGCCCTTATATTCAACATTATTCTGCCTACTGTCTCATCCAATGTGTTCTTAAGCTATCCTCCTTACACTCCAATGCTCTTCTGCACAGGAAAAATCTGTGGGTCAAAATCAGCAAGTCTTCCCTCATTAATACTGAGTCCTGCTCACGCAAGGCTTTCATGGAAGTTGACAGGAATTTTGCCAGAGCATGAAGCAACATCAGTGCATACCATTGTTATATCTACAACATCAGGAATTTTAGCTTAATGAGACAATGAGAAATTTCTCAATTTATGGAACATGCATAGAGGCTCAACAATGGCAAAGCTCCAGTAACTCCAAAATAAAATGGCTCACACTTAATATGCCACATCAGCCACAGCAGATAAGAAGATGTGTTAAAAACGATTAAGAGTAAATACAAGCTTTGGAACCCTTTTAGTGTTCTGGAAATATAGGTGAGGAAGTTTTTTCGATAACAAAAATCCAGAAATATCTTGCAGAAAGCGAAGCATATTTGGAAGAAATGTGCTGGAAACATCCAGGAGAAGCAAACCAATTTAAACTTCTGAAAAAAACCCAGATGTGGTAAATACTCCTGCAAATATTGTACCGGAGACCTTTGAACATAACCAAGCACCACCCCCTATCCAGGTTCCCCTTTTATAGGGGAACTGTATTGGTCTCAGCATAAATACAGTCTCTGAGCTCAGTTCTCTGCCTTTACATTTAAGGCATCGACTGAATTATCAAAAATGTCTCTGGGAAAAATCTTTCCCGTTCTTTTCTCTTTTTAGCCAAAGGGAAAGCCTAACATTACCAGCAAGTCCATCAAATTATGAGGCAGCCAGCCAAAGAAATATACTCTGCTGGTTTTTAGTTTAAGCACTATCTCTGGTTCGCACATGTGCTGAACCTGCCGTATCGATAGTTATGAGTAAATAGTAAACCTCATTTGCTATTGTTTTTCTATTAATAATCAGCAAAATATCATCGAAGCTCACTTACTGTACTGCCAGTGGGTAAAACATTGTGTGCTAGTATATAGATATGTAAATAGGTCTATTTAGAGATTTTTAGATCTAAATATATTTTTAAAATATAATAAATAAATAACATATAATAAATATAAATATATATAGCATATATTTAGATCTAGCAAAAAAAGCAATTTACAGAAGATTAAAGTAAAACACAGCTTCAAGTACACAAAGGCATGCTACATCTTTTCAGTTGCTGAAGATGTAACGTTTTGCATGCAAAATAGTTTTGCTTAATACAATCTAATTTTTGATTAACCATTGCACTTCCTTTCAGAAGTCACACTTTTCCATTCTGACAAGTCAAAACCATTGCATTTCATTGTGTCTAGTTCAAGTGTTAACAGTAACCTTTAATCACTAGAAATATGCACTTTTTACTATTGTAAGTTAGACACAAGTGTAAAAAAAATAGTGTAAAAAGTAAATGCAGGTGGAGGGAAATGGTGTCCCTAGCAACTGGTGCAACTTTTCAAAGGAAACAGAGACTATCGTTTAAGTAAGAAGCCAGCACTCCTTTTCACACATCATAAAAATGTGCAAAACAATTTCCTACAGAAAATGATCATTACTGCAAACATACCTTTTTAAGGATGATGAATTAGAGGCATGCAGATTGTGACAGCACACACAAAATGGCAGCTACGGCGTAATACTTGGTAAATGAAATCTAAATGCAGAAGAAAGGACCTGGCCTCGTCAGGCTGAATAATCACAAGGAACAAGTAAAGACCACAGCGCTTCAGATTAAGGAAGTGAGTGGTGGCGGGAGGCCCTGACACAGGAAGCAACCGCTTGCATCTTACTGTTTTACATTTTTCACAATCAGTGGTGCACAGAGACTCTTCCTGCTTCTACTTCTCAGGTCTCACAAAAAGAATTAAAAATTAAAAGGGTAAGGACAGGGACAGTGCCAAGATTGTAGTCTGTTTCATTTATGGCATAGTATGTTTGCAGAACACTCATCCTCCTGAAAAGCAATAAAAAGATCTGGAATTTTTTCCCTTTGTCATAAGGGAAGTGTCATATGATCTGACTTCTTTAGAGGGTGATTACATGTGGAAGGCTGAAGATGATTCAGAGACATAACAGTTGACTCAATTACATTTATGCCAATCGGTACATACTTCAGCATTTCTCACTTAACATGAATATTCTACAGAACTGAAAACCTGTCAGCATGTTACACCTGCTGCTAGCTCTGGAAACCATATTAGGTCGAGTTTGTTGAGCCTCTACCTTGATTTTTTTTCTCTTTATTCATTGATCTGTGCTGGTTTTGGCATGGATACAGTTGATTTTTCTTCATAGTAAATATTACAGGGCTATGTTTTGGATTTGTGCTGGAAACACAAATTTGTTTTTGTTATTGCTGAGCAGTGCTTACAAAGAGCCAAGGCCTTTTCTGCTCCTCACACTGCCCCACCAGCTAGGAGACTGGGGATGCACAAGAAGCTGGGAGAGGACACGACCAGGACAGGCGATCCCAGCGGACCACAGAATATTTCAGACCATATGAAGTCATGCTCAGTATATAAAACTGGGGGAAGAAGAAGGACCACCACAAAAAGCATTTACTTGAAGAAGCTGAATGTTTCCATCAGGGAAAGAATATAATATACTCCAACACTTACTAGTTAACTTTGATTCATAGTAATATGCAGAGGCACTATCTATTCCAGGCTCCAAGGAACATTCTCATGTTTCTCAAAGGCATTATTTCCTCAGCTCACCAGAGAGTATTTTTTAACAGTTTCAGGTAGAAGACAGTGGAAAGCAAGACAATTTAGAAGATTATTTAATTTACCCCAAAACCATTAAGCAATGCATATGCCAAACCTGTGTAAAGAAGATAAACCCAGAACTTACCAGATGAAATGTGGAAAAGCCAGGGGTACTTAAGCTTCGTTGACAGAACTGTGCAAAGCCCGGTTGAAGAGTAAATTGCTTTCTTATGTCTGCAGAGGAGTGCCTTTAATTAAGAAGAGAAAATTCCTTACAATGACAATTCTCCCCGCACAAATCCCAAATGCCAGAGTTTAGCCACTTTAGTCTCCTGTCCCAGTGTTTAGAAATATATTTTGATAATGGTCTAGACTCCTCTTGGTTTGTAATTGATGCAAATCTCACAAAACATTTGCAGTCCTATATAACTAAGATCCTGTCACTCTTTCAACAGATTTTTATCATTATATTGCAGCCCTCACAACTGGGAAAGGCTATGTGAGAAAGAATGACCTCGGCCTTAAGTAAAGTGCGACTGCAACCTTCATAGCAATACCTGCAGATTCACTTCTGCAAAGCAAAAATACACAATACTAAAGCAGAGCAAGAAAAATGAACATCACATAAGCAAATATTTTATCAAGAGATAAAAACAAGATGGAACCACTCACTGAACAGTGTAAACCCAGACTTACACTACTAATGCAGTTTGCTGTAAAAAGCCCAAGACAAACCAAAGAAGGAATTCAAAAATCTGCCTATACTGCATCAGCTAAACATTTGAGGAAAAAACTTCTTAAGTGCTAATTAACTGATTTCTATGAAAGCCGAAAGAACCCAGCACTGAACTCTTCAGAAATCCCAGGGTGAAAATAATGTTCCCAGTCTGAAAATACAGCAGCGTGGTCATTTTTCATGGAAACTAATCAATTAATGTTTAATATGATTTAGAATAATCAGTTTAAGAGTAATCAGCCATGATATGGTAACAAAACATCTACACTATATTTCACTGTAAGGGTTCAGGACAAGACTTTTAAAACGAGATGCAGTTAAGCAGATTCCAAGCAAAAATAAATAGCCTGCAGCCTAGGGCAGTCAAATGGGAAACAGGAAAATACAGAGGTAAGAAGGCACCCCCTTCCATATGAGACTCTTTCAACTCCAGCAAGCATGAATAGAATTACCAGATGCCACAGGACAGTTTTGCCTGTTTGGTCTGCACCTTTTCTCCTTTGTGGCCTCTTGATGCCTATGGCTACTGTACCTATTCTGTGACACTTATTACTGCTTTTCTTGACAAGCATGACAAAGCCCTAAATTTCACTTAATACATTTCTGTTTGTGTTAAGCAACAGGCACCCGACAGACGGTATTGAAAGCATTAGACGTATTAGGCCTGATTTAGAAAATAAAAGTTGCATAAGTGAGAGTAGTTGCTTTTAGGTCAAAAGGCCACGCCAGGTGTGAGCAAGGCGTTGCCCCAACCTGAAGGCAGCAGCAACTGCAGACAGAACAAGGCCAGAATTATAGAGAAAGTAAAGACGTCCATTTGGAAGAGGGTTTCCTACTCATTGGTGGTATTCCAAAAATCAAAACAGAGATCTTTTAAAGGTTATTCAATGATTACATAAGCAAGAAGCCATGTAGAGAAAGTGACGAAGTCTGTGCATTCCATAGATTATCTTTGGCCTATTTTAAAAAGAAAAGCTGCTTGTATATCAGGGTTATTGTTACTCAATTTCCCACTGCAAATAATCTGTGACAATGAATGCATGTACAAAACTCAAATTATTCAAAATTATTATTTTACTGCAAGCTAAGTCAGTTTCTATCATCAGTTACTGATGGAAATACTAGAGGTAGCAGCAGATGTAAAAACTGTGTTGCAGTCTATTGCAGAAGTTGCTGCTGTAAACAATGATATAAGACTTCCTTAAATTACTTCCAATACGAGGTTATCAGATGCTTCAAAGGGGAAATTGTATGAATTTTCAACATGAGAGGAAGCACACATATGTATGAAGGGCCAAATTTGCTGTCTGGTAAAATCCTGGGCAAACGGAGCTAATTGAGAGCAAATACAGTTCTCAAGAGAACTGACATCAGTTCCAGTGTCTCACCAACAGAAAGAACCTGCAAACTAAATAAGTCCACTGGATGACAAACCTTGTAATCTGTAATGGCAACTTTTGGATAGGAATAGCTCATTTGACTGACTTCACAGTTTTGCTATGACTGAAGGAAGAAAGTACAGTAAGAATAACAGAAGACAGCAAAATTTGTTTGAACCAACTCAGACATTGTTGCGTAGGTCTGCTAGGATTAGACAAAGGAAAGTCCCAACTGCTAAAAGAACCAAAAGCACAAGTTAACTGCACCAACATGGAGGAAAGGTGGGTGTAACAGTCAGAGATCAGCACGGAAGCTTTTGAAAACTTGAGAACTAAGGTGGAAAAGAGGTCCTTCTAGATGGCCCTTTGATAATGCCAGAATGGCTGCTGTCTGTGACATTCTGATCAAAGAGCTGCTTTGGGCACTGTTGGTGTACCTTCAGAAAAGCGGTAGTTCACAGTCATTTAGTGCATGTCATGGCTTAGCCTTCATGGAGGCTGCAGTCCATCTATGCCTGGCTACACTTTTACCCTCCTTGTCTGTACAACAGGCCTGTTTGAATCTGAGTAGAGCTTTACAGTCATCCTTGACTGAAACAATGGTCTCTCTATGTGCTAAAAAACAAGGAAAGAAGGCAAGTGGTTAAGGATAAATGCAAAGCAGTCACTGAAGAATATGAGAAAAAAATCTGTGGTTTCCATTCAGGTGAAGCAAGGGGACCATGAAATAGCACTTAACATTAAAAGGTACATCACCTTAGACATGCTTGTTTCTTAATAGTTTGATGATGAAGTGTATGCTGGGACACTAGAAAATGTGGACTGTAGTAAATACTGGTCCAAAACATTTTGCAATTATTGGTATATCACTGGCAATTATTAGGAGATGATGAACAGCCAATATGGATTTATCTAAGGGCAGTCACACAAAACCAATCTAATGCTCTTCCGTGATAGTTTAACTCACTGGCTCAGTGAGGCTCTTGATAATGTCCCTCATGACATTCCTATAAGCAGAAAGAGTGGCTAGATGGAATCATCACAGCTGGTTCCAAAATAGCTCACAGCTGCTTAACAAAACATATTCAAGGCATAGTCATCAATAGTTCAAAAGAAGATTGCAAGGAAATTTTACTGTGAGAAGCAATTTAATTTTTCCTCAATCTAATTCCAGTCCATACTTTATTTTACAACATGGATGATGATACAGGTAACATAGGACTAAAATCTGGGGATCACATCAACCCAGGAGGAATTGTGAGTATTTTAGAAAGTCTGAAATCATCACAGCTAGATTCAATAAAAATCAATGTAAACCTCTAAACTTAGGAAGAAAAAAAAACCAATGGCAGAAATGCAAAGAGTGAAATTAATTGTCAAAAGAAATAGCCATGTCACAAAAGCGACAGTAAGAGAGCATACTGGGACACTTACCAATAAAGGAAGACTAAGAGGAGACAGCAGTTGTCCTTGACTATGTAAAGGATAGCAATATGTAAAGAAAATGGTGAACAGTTCATGTCCCTAGAGGGAAGAAGAATAAGTAATGTGCTTAAATTGAAGCAAGAAAGCTTTAGTAAAGTATTAGGAAGAAAGATCCCACTGCAACAGCAGCAGGACACTAAAAGTGTCCTGCGGAAACTGGCTGGTGTTGTGGCCAAGCCATTCTCCGTCATATTTGAAAAGTAATGGTAGTCAGGTAAAATCCTGGTTGACAGAAAAAAGGGAAACATTGCTCTCATTTTTAAAAAGAGGAGAAAGAAGGAACACAGAGGCAACTACAGACTGGTGAGCCTCACCTCACAAAAGTGTGCCTGGGAAGATCATGGGGCAGATCCTCATGGAAGCAGTGTTAAGGCACATGCAAGACAAGGATGTGATCCGAGGCAGCCAGCACAGGTTTACTAAGGACAAATTGTGCCTGACCAACCTGGTGGCCTTGTATGATGGAGTGTCTGCAATGGTCAACAAGAAAAGACCTACTGATGCCATATACCTAGGTTTCTTTGACACTATCCCATGTGACAGCTTATCTCCAAATTGGAGAGGCATGGCTATGATGAATAGACTATTCAGTGAATAAGGAATTTGCTGGATGGACGCAGCCAGTGAGTTGCTGTCAGTGGATCTTGTGGCCCCTCCAGGTGAAGGCTGGTGAGGAATTGTGCTCCTCAGGGCTCTGTCTGGGGACTGGTGCTCTTCCATATCTTCATCAATGGCATCAACAGTGGTACCGAGTGCTCTCTCAGCAGATTTGCAGATGACACAAAGCTGAGCAGCACAGTTGACACAACAGAAGTAAGGGATGCCATCCAGAGGGACCTGGACAAATTTGAGAAGTGGGCCTATGGGAATCTCATGAAGTTCAACAAGTCCGAGCGCGAAGTGCTGCCCTTGGGTCAGGGCAATCCCAGATATGAATACAGCCTGGGAGAAGAACTCATTGAGAGCAGCCCTGTGGAGAAGGGCCTGGGGGTTCTCCTGGATGAAAAGCTGAACATGACCCAGCAGAGTGTGCTCACAGCAGATAAAGTCAACTGCATCCTGGGCTGCATCCAAAGAACTGTGGCCAGTAGGCTGAGAGAGGGGGATTTTGCCTCTCTACTCTGCTCTTCTGTGACCTGCCTGGGGTACTGAGTCTGGGGTCCTCAGAACAAGAAAAGCATGGACCTGCTGTAGCAGGTCCAAAGGAGAGTCATGAAGATGATCATAGGACTGCAGCACCTCTCCTGCAAAGAAAGGCTGAGAAACCTGGGGTTGTTCAGCCTAGAGAAGTCTCTGGGGAGATCTCATCAGAGCCTTTTACTACCTAAATGGAACATGTCAAAAAGACGAAGTGTGACTTTTTCTACAGGCAAACAGTGACAGGACAAAGGGGCAACAGTTGTAAGCTGATAGAGGAGAGATATTAATTAGATGTTAGGAAGAAATTCTTTACACCTCGAGTGGTGAACTATTGGAACAGGTTGCACAGAGAAGTTGTGGATGCCCCAACCTTGGAAGTGTTGAAAGACAACGTTGGATGGGGCTTTGAGCAACCTGGCCTAGCAAAAGGTGTCCCTGCCTATGAAGGGCAGGGTTGGATCTAGATGACCTTAAAGGTATTTTCTGACCCAAACCATTCTGGGATTCTAAGCAGCCATCTCATGATTGCATAGTGACAAGAGCCCATCTGCGATATCCCTGAACTACCTGGAGAACAGCATCTGGGCAACTGCAACCCTTTCAAAGACCATCAATGGGATTCAGCAGTGTTAATAGCTCTACTGATCACTTACACGGATAGCTCTTCCTTTCCACTAGCTGAAAAACAAACGGTGTAGATTTGGTGAAGACTTTTCCACAAAAGGCACTGCTGAATTCACAGTTTGTCAACATTCACATGGCATGTAGAAAGATAGTGTAAACCTTTAGAAAGATGGCAGATGACAGCATACTAAGGATTTTCTGGATTTTAGGTCCTTGGCTGAACCACAGTGTCAGAGCAAAATAATACAAATTGGAACTCATTTTTCCTCTCCGTGATGTCTTGGCCCCTGAACAATAATACTTTTCTGGTGCAATTCTTGAAAAAGCTGGAACTCACCAGACTTCCTGTTCCACCCAGACAGGAAGGGTAGCCAAATAAGAACAACCAACCAAAAAAAACCCAAACCCAAAACTGGTGCTGCTCAACCTCAAATTCACCAGTGTCTGTCCCACAGGTAGATATAAACCTCCAGCAATTGCTAGCAAAGAGGTGAGACATAGTCTGTATTTCACAAATACTCACCAATGCAAAGCATACAGTTTGCATAATATATTAAAACAACAGTGTAACCAAAGTAACAGACTACACCTGGAGGTTCTTAGAATTAAATTCATCTTGTAGGTCAAATTCTGGAATGTTTCTCATGGCAGAGCTCATTGAAGGATCGGGAGCTTGGAGATTTGGGTTATTAGTTGGGCCCAGATGAGATATCAGGAAAGAAAGATAAAACAGCCATTTATTTTCTCCCTCTAACATATGTTTGATCTGTGGCCGAACATCGCTGGTTCTGTAATTAAAATTATATGAATGCTTACAACGCATAAAGCAGGTTCTGCAGTTTCACTGTAAATTCTGCTCAATGACATATGTCTTTGAAACACATAATTTAAAAGCAGGTACAATGGGTATTTTGTTAGTATGTATATAATATGAAAATTTAAACAGAGAAAAAAATTTAAAAATATAAGAGAAACAGAATGGCTTTAAAGATCACCTATTAATTGAAAATCAGAAACTTCATAAGAAAAAACCTAATTTTAAAAGTATGCTTCACATGCCTATTGAATGAAGTTCTCCAAAGTTATTTACTATTAGAGGGGAGGCAGAAAGAGTAATCCTTAACAACCTTACAATCCCTTCCAGTAGACTGAAGTTGTCTTCTGCAAGAGCTGCATGCGCAATGAGACAGCAAGGAAAGATGAAAAGAAAGAAATAAACAAAAAGAGAGTAAAAGAACTATCCCCAAAGACAGAAACATTCACACTTAAACGTACACAGATGGCAGAATCATAAAAAAAACAGTGAAAACTTTTACTTAACAGGTAAAATATTCAGTCTTGGTTACCCTGAAGAGTAATCGCTTTCATCTGACACTGACAAAGAAAATTCACAGCTAGCTCTTGTTCTTTTCTGAGCCTAAGATGAAGCCTCTCTAGTTACAACTGAAAACAAGCAACTAAAAAGCTCTAGAAGAGAAAAATGTAACAATTACCTACCGCTCTCTATCACTCCCACACACAAACACACACAAAGTTTTGGGCAATGATCCAGATCTTTAACTAGCAAATATGGGAATCTCGCTTAGATCTCCTGTTCTTACTGCCAGTGGAACTGCCTGTTTTTCTTCTAAGTTTCTAATTAGTCCTTAAGGCACCAGAGCTCCGCTTTGTTAGTCACTGTTTACAGCAGTGGTCGATCTGAACTGCTGCTGTTTCCTTGTTGGCTCAGGTAGGCTGTACGCCCTCTGGCACACACCCACTTTGGGGTCTACCACATTAAGACTATATCAGCTAAAGCAATAAAGATCCTATTCAAGATGGTTGAAATCTAACAACAGTCATCTTACAAGGGACGGTGTGGGAACAAAGAAAAAAGTCCAGAAGAGGAAGCTGTGGACTTCATTATGCTGTCAGCTTGTTACAAAGTAAAATGAGCAAGTGCTCAATTTTTATTTTTTTCCCAGGTCATGTATGATATTTATTCAGTGAAGATTTTTCTCTGCCTTTCTGTTTCGCTGTTTCTCCCTTGGGAAGAGACATAAGCATTGATAAAAATTAATTTTCTAATCCTGGCCACGCAAAGAAACCAAAAGCCTACGATTTGGTCCTGATGAACAATGTTTTTATACAGTTTTTAATCACTGTATGGATAATACAGAATAGCTGTGATACAACATTTGAGAAGACAATGTGTATGCATTGTTGACTGGTTGGCTCTTGCAATGAAAGTGGTTTTAGGTGTGAGGTTTTACATGATAGTTTAGTGGTACCCCCTGGAAAGCAGAGAGTATAAATCAATCTCATCTGTCATCCTATTATAGACTTAGACTGGTCATGACAGCTTGTATATGCAATAGAAAATTTGTAATTAATATCTCATTTTATACTAATTAATGATGCTAACAGGAGAGAAATATATGTGTAAACATCAGAATTTATTTTTTGTCCCCATTGCCTTAAAATCTACCAGCACACAGCAATATATACACAAAGCTTTCATTCTGAATGGATTCTGAATGGATTAACTTCAATTTATCTAAGGACAATTTTCTGTGTTTGGCTCAGAACATTCTCTGCTTGAAGTACTAGAGCTCACATTGGAACCTTATTATTTTCTTTCAACTGAGATCTCTGAGGAAATGTTTTTTAAGAAATGTGCCTCTACAGCCTACAGGAAACCACATAGGTCTATATTCCATTGCAAAACTTTGTAGCTAGGACACAGCTTTTTTTTCTTCTTCTTCTTTTTTTCTTTTTTTTTTCTCTAAACCGTTTAAAAGTCTTCCAAAAGCTTACACTCTCTACAGTAACAATGATAATGGCAATTTCAAAACCATTAATGATTGTATCTGCCATCCTCACTTCCTACTGTGATTTGAAAGCAATAGAATAATGCTAGTTTACTCTTTCAGATTTTTGTTTTTCTCCACTGTTCCACCAATCCACAAGAGAGTCATTACGAAATAAGTTCAAGGACTTATATTCCAGCTCACGTGTATTATCTGAGCATCCAAAAGGCTTCACTAAGAAAATGCTACTGTAATACTGATAGTTTTGTAAAACCTGTACCAAGTTTAATAGTTCTTGTGCTTTGTTTTCACTTTTTACTAAGAAACAATTATTGATACGAAGTGGAAAAAGTCAGACATTTATAACAATAATATTAAAATAAAGATCATGCACATGTTATTCAAGGGAAAATTTTTCTTTTTGCTCCTACAGGGTTGCTTTTATTTTTTTATCAAGGTCAAGGTTGGTATTTTTATCAACCAGCAAAAGATGTGGCTGTCAACTTAAAATAAATTCATAATATATTCACAAAAGGGTCTTTAATACTGAGTACATGAAAGACCAGAGGAGCAGATAAGGCAAATGGGACAGAACTGGAAAAATAGTTTAATATTCTGGCCCCTCATTTCCTAAGAACACAGATTTGTGGAGCTTCAATGTGACTTTTCCGGTATGGAAAAACATGAGGTTTTTTTTTTCCAGTCACTTCTTAGAACAACATTTTTTTCTTTAAAGCTAAGTTGAACTAGAAAAAGTAGGATCATTTACTAGGACAATATGCCTGACAAAAAATTGGCCCAATTTCAGGCACATGAAGAGGTACTGCTACTTCTAGAACAGGGAATTTTGATTCAACTTCAGCAGGAGCCAAAGTAGAATCTAAAATACATTTGAAAGGTGGATCTTTTGCTCAGGCTCCTAAAAATAAGAATGTTCACAGAATTTGGCATACATTAAAAACTATTATTAAAAATAATATATTTTTGTATCTGCTGGTTGTCTTTACATGTACAAATTTCATTATTACACACTCTTACAAACATATGAGGATTATGCAAGACATTTTATATCATAAGTTACTAACTGAAATATCTGGAAAATTTCAAGCTTGTAGAAATGTTACATTTTACTTAATGTTCTAAACATGAGGTCTTGGTACTATTATCTTTGTAAGGCTCAGATCATGTGACAACTGAAATAATATATGCTCTTATCTAACCCAGTTCGCTTGTCTTTAGGGAGAAATACTAATATTGAGTCCAGGTGTGCTGCCTCCCTTATAAAAGATCCCCATTATTACCAAAGCTCAGAAAACTGTGATTCATCATGTGCAAGTGTAATTCTACAAAACTCATGAGGAAAGGTATCAGGGACCTTTTCCATGAACTTGGCCCAAGAGCTGGTTAGACCTGGGCCTATTTTTCTGTAACTGCATTTACAATGGAAAACCTTTAGCTTAATTGTGTTATCAGATAAGCACATCCACAGAGTACCCTTTTTCCTACTGCTATTGACAACGGTAAACTCTGGTATGGGTTTCTCAAATCAAATTTTAAAAAATAGTCAAATCAGAATAGGAAAAAAGGACAACTATACAGACTTGTGCTCATGAACTGTAATTTTTAATGACCATAAAACCTGAAAATGGTAGAATGTATAACATACAACACTAAGTATTTCTGGCTGGTTTTCACTTCATGTTTGAAAAAGAGAACTGTTTGTTTGGTACAATGAATAAGAAATATTAATACACAGGACTTGGTGTGCATAAAAATGTTTCTTATCTGCATCGACATTTTCCTTTGGTAAGCTTAGGATTTCCTTGACTATATTAAAAAAAAAAAAAAGAACCTCATCATAAATTGCAGGCTAGGCTTCACCATGCACTTAGATGTCTGAAGTCTGGAGGGACATAAGATCTTAAAAAAACATGTCAAAATGCTTTTCTGAGCTTTTCTGTTCAGAGCTTAAAGCCTCTTTCAAGCTCAGCCATCATTTCCCAGAGAAAAAGCAAAAATCCCATTACTCTAATCATGTAACAGGGATTATTACACCTGAGTTCAGTGATAGCACAGATATGTAAGTGCTGTATAATACTACGCTTAAACAACTGTAATAGAAAATAGATGGTTATATTTTAAACCCTATTTGAGTATGCAGTCTGCCATTAGAGAGTTTCCTAGCTGTCAGTAACATCTGTCTCAACTGCAACAACAGTATTCTGTTTGCATGACCAACTGCTCTCTAAACACACGGTTTCTACACATGCCTAACAGCTGATAAAGTGTGCACTTGTATTATGGAGCCTATCTTTTCTGCATTTGTAATTTTTCACAGAGATATGGTTGAGTGGGCCTGTGTTTGTCATCAACCTCCTACTTAAGGGGCTACTATCATCTTGATTGTATGGCAGGCAGACCACTCCAGAAAGGGTAATCAATAAAAACCAAAAGTAAGTCACTGTGAATAACCAAAAGCACAAGTACCTCTCAAAAGTAGTTATGAGGGCATTTTCTTGCTATTTCTTCTCTACTTCCTGAAAGTTAGACATATTTTAGGCATGAAATGTTGCAATTTCTGCAGAGTATGACACAGGAAAGGGCTTTTAGTCTTTGTGATGGACACTATGATGCCAAATGTAGTAAAACATCACCCTGAATAATCTTATCTTTGAAAAATGAGGAGATACTTACAGGAATCTCTAACAAAAATATCAATTAATATCCCATGGCACAATCTACACATATTATGTTGCTTTCTTCTTCAGCTTACTCCTGTAACTGATTTACAATTCTCTTCTGCTAGAGGAATATTCACACAGTTCCCTGTCAGAAACATCTTAAGGACATGCACACAACTTCGGACAGGCAAACATGACTTTCCACATTGTTTGCTTTTCTTTTTATTATTTTTGCACTTGAATAAAACATGATGGCTTGCAATCCAAGCTTAGTCCACAACAAAAGCTGCAGCAGTGTTTCTCCTTTCATGCTGTTGTCGGTCTTTGGCTTCCAGATATGTTCTAACTCATATGGTCTACAGCACAAGATTATGCCCGATACCATTCACAGGTTGTGTGGATGCAGACAAGCTTTGATATAGCTGATCTTAAATGCAATAAATACCAATACCAGAATGTGAGATGCAAATCAGCTGATACTGGTTTGAACGATACACAGAAACCAGCCAAAGCGTATACTGCATAAGTCTGTCAAGTTTGCCCAAATGTGATTGTAAAATTTTTTAGAAGTACTGCACTGACATAGATTTAATCTGACTGCCCACTGGAAACACCCTAGCAAAGGCAAATGAATTATCTTTAGGGCAGACAAAAAATAACTTCACAGGCATTAGGAAGTTACTTCTACTAACTTTAGAGCTATTTACAATAGATTGGATCCATCCCTACCCTTTAATATTCTTGACTTTGTGGTAGATTTAGAAAGTCATTATTCCTGCAGTTTACATCTCTCCCTTGGAGTGGATGAGTACCTGTAAAAATGTCCCAGAAGATGAGACACAGGTCAATATACCTAGGGGAAGAGCCATCTGAGGCTTTTAACAGCTATTTAGTCATTCACACGTTGTGAGCACTTGTAAATGATAGAGCAGGGATGCAACCACAGTACAAAGTCCTTTTTACCTTTTCTGCTCCCTCCAACTCCCTTGATTTTAAACAGTGGGCAGGTGGAAGGTAAAGCATCTATGTGCAGAGGCTGCAGTGGGGACTGGTCTTTACGAGTACCATATGAAGTTGCAGAGCATCCTGTCTTCTCTCCCTTCTCTTCACCTGCTTTAGAGCTGCGTACAACCTATTCCTTACGCTGAATAGAAATCCAGAAGACACCAAGACAACGCCGCCACAACAAGCTAGGAAGAAACAGCTTGGAGTAAAGAGATAGAGTTCTTCATCTGTCTAAAGGAATAATGTCTAAAGCTGGTGAAGTATGAGCTGGATGAGCAGACAGTGAGTTAGACTGAAAATTTCCTGAACAGTTGGTGACAATCAGTGGCAAGAAGTCTAGCTGGAGGGTGTAAACTAGCCGTAAAACTCAGGGGTCAGTACTGGATCCAATCCTGATTAACATTTTCATTAACGATCTGGATGACAGGGCAGAGTGTACCCTCAGCAAGTTTACTGATGACACAGAAGTGGGAGGAGAGTGCAGCATGACTCTCTTGATGCACCAGAAGGTCATGCTGCCATTCAGAGGGAACTCAATGGGCTGGAGAAACGGAGTTATGGAAACCTTGTGAAGTTCAACAAGTGCAAAGCCCTGCACACCGATCATCTCCATGCACCTATCTATATATGCTGGAAGGCACTTAGCCGGAAAACAGCTTTGCAGGAAAGTGTAAGAGGTCCTAGAGGACCATGACTACATTGGTTCTAGGAGACTATGACTTCAATGAAGTTGAACATGAGCCAGCAATATGCCCTGTTGCAAAAATGCCAAATGTTATGCCAGGGTGTGCTGGGCAGAGTATTGCCAGCAGGTTGAAGGAGCTGATCCTCGCCCTCTGCTCAATGCTGGTGAGACATGCCTAAGTTCTGTGCCTAAGTCTGGGCTGCTCAGCGCTAGAGAGACATGGACATACTGGAGAGAAACCAGCCAAAGGTGACTAAGGTGATGAAGGGACCAGAGCATCTCTCCAGTGGTGAAAGACTGAGACAGATGGGACTCTTCAGCCTGGAGAAGGGAAGGCTCAGGGGGATCTTATCAATTTATACAAATACCTAAAGGGACAGAGTAAAGAACACAGAGCCAGGCTTTTCTCAGTGGTTCTCAGTGACAGCACTAGAGGCAATGTGCCTGCCCTGAAACTTGGGAGATTCCATGTGAAACACCTTTTTCCTATGAGGGTGACTGAGCCCTGACACAGGTTGCCCAAAGAAATTGTGGAGTCTGACTCTTTGGAGGCCTTCAAAATACAACTGGATGTGATCATAGGCAGCTAGGTCTAAATGGCCCTGCTTGAGCAGAAGGGCTGAACAAGATAACCTCCAGAGGTCCTTTCCAACCTCAACTATTGTGCAATTCTGTGGAAGAATTGAGCAGAAACTTTGGTCAGTTTGTAATCTATCCCTGTAAACCAGAAATGGGAGATAAATGCTGTGCACAATTGCAAAGAAACACACGTTGTAGTCAGCAGAAAAAATGGAAAAAATTTAATGAAAGATGAAAAAAGTATAGTGATATTCCTGTATACTCCAATATTTATCTCCTATAGACAGATTAAACGGTTTGCAAACAAACCCAGTATCCAGGAACAGTGCTAGTCAGCGTTACCTCAGTGCTCGGTAAGATCATGCAACAGATTCTCCTGAAAGCTATACAGAAGCACTTGGAATACAGATAGGTGATTAAAGACAGCCAACATGACTTCACCTAGGGCAGATTGTGCTGGACTCATCTAGGGGCCTTCTACAATGGAGTGACTGCATCACTGGACATAGGAAGAGCAACTGGTGTTACCCACCTGAATTTCTGTATGGTGCCCCACAACTTTCTTATCTCTAAATTGGAGAGACATGTATTTAATGGATGGAGTCTTAGCTGGAGAAGGAACTAGTTTGACAGCTTCCTTGCTTGATCTATAGTGAATGTGCAATGTCCAAAATTGAAATAAGTAATGAGTACTGTTCCTCAAGGGTAAGAAGAGGAAGAAATACTACTTAATAACTTCATTAGTGACACACATGGTGGGACTGGGTGCACCATCAAGCTGAATACTTCAGTCGATTCACGTGATGGAAGGGATCTCTCCAGAGGGAAGAGACCCTGACAGATTTGAGAAGTGGGCTCATATGAACCTGATGAAGTTCAACAAGGCCAAATGAAAAGCATTGAACATGTTCAGGGCAACCACCAAGACCTGTGCAGATTGAGAGATGAATGAATTGAGAGCAGCTGTCCAGAGAAAGAATTCAGGGTACTGATGAATGAAAAGCTGGACATGACCCAGCAATGTGTGCTTAAGGCCCAAAAAGCCAAACGTGTCCTGGGCTGCATCCAGAGCAGCGTGGGCAGCAGGGCCAGGGAGGGGATTCTGCCCCTCTGCTCTGCTCTGCTGAGACCCCACCTGCAGTGCTGCATCAGCTCTGGGGTCCCCAGCATGGGAAGGAAACAGACCCCTCGGAGTGAGTCCAGAGGAGAGTTGAAGCACCTCTCCTGCAAAGATGGACTGAGAGTTGGATTTGTTCAGCCTGGAGAAGAGAAGGCTCTAGGAAGACCCAATATCAGCCTTCCAGTACCTGAAGGGGACCTGCAGGGACTATGGGGAGAGACTTTTAAAAAGAGCCTGTAGTGACAGGACAAGTGAGAAAGGCTTTAAAGTGAAAGAGGATGGGTTTAGATTAGATATTGAGAAGAAATTCTTTACTGTGAATGTGGTAACACATCGGAACAGGTTGCCCAAAGAAGCTGTGGATGCCCCATCACTGGAAACGTTCAAGGCCAGGTTTGTTGGAGCTCTGAAGAATCTTATTTGGTGAAAGTGTCTCTGCCAATAATAGAGGGTTTGGAACTACATAATCATTGAAGGTCTCTTCCAAGGCAAACCTTTTTAGGGATCTAAGATGCAAACCTGATCTTTATACCCCATGCACATGAACTCCATGTAATTGTCCCAAGGATTTAAAAGAATAGTCTCATTTATTTTTGTGGAAGTCTTAGAAAAATGTCCATTTACTATAAACTGTTACTAACATTGCTATACCTAACATATGAAATACATACATCTTACTTTTTTCTCTTTAATCTGTTACATTTAATATTCTGTGTACCAAATACAAAACCACTACCATTTCACACATGAATGCATGTATACACTAGATTTTTATATTTACTACATAAACCTATTGTACATATAAAAGACTGAGGTCCTCTCTGGAGCTTATTTTATATATTTAGAGTTTGAAAGGAGAAAATAATGAAAAGAAACAGCCTGGTGTATACAATGGAGTCTGGTCAACGCTTTTAAGTAATTAACATCTTATCATAACCATATAACAAGGGTTTTATTGAAATTCAATCCAAAGATGATAGCCTCAGCCCCATAAAGGGGTTGCATTGAACAGAAATCTACTATCAGAGCATATAGGAAATGATCTGCTCTGCCCCTAAGACAATTTTTGCACTGCACTTGACTCTTCCACAACAGCCTTTGTAATTTATGGTAAATTCTCGTGAATCTTCAGACCTGAAATTCTGTACAATATAAGATTTAAGCTGACCTTTTCATTTCAGGTTAAAAAATAAAGTATTTTCATCATTAACGTGAAATGTAATTCCTAGTACAATTTAAGAATTTCATATGAGTATGACTTTTAATGTAAGCTTTTAAAATTTTAAATCTTTAGCTAAACGTTTCCTTTAATATTGGTAGTGTGGGTTTGTTGTTCTTTTCAGTATAAGTCTATGCATGTAAGTACTCATCCTTAAGTACATGTCTTAAAACTAGAACAGGAAAAGCTAAGTTCGTTTGTTTCACAACTGGGCAATTTCAGGGACAAGGAAATGAAATTACAGAAACAAATGTTGAAAATTTCTTATGTAATACTTGTGAAATTCAGACAACAGTTGTCTGTAGAGGCAGTTGAGGAGTGCCTATTGGGAGGGTTATTAACTGCAAGAGTCACATGACTGAAAGTTAAGTGATATGTTAGGGACCTGTATTGCTGTTCTTGATAACCTTCTGTTCTGTAATTTGTGTGTTGAAATGTTTTGAATATAGAGCATTGGTGACCAGGGCCCCTAGGTGTTTGAAGCACAATTTTCTTCACTCACTGTCAGTCAAAACAAATAACTATGACTGCAAGACCTATGTGAAAGTTAAGACAGTAAATTGCACTAGGTAAACAAACAAAAAAAATAGAAAATCTCTTCTGTTAATGTTGTGTTTATCCTAACACACTGCCGAGACAAACTGAGTAAAACTCAATTTTTCTGGTCTCTCAAACCTACACTGGTCAGTTGGTACATACTAGAGCCCACATTTCTAGCAATGGTGAGTTGTTTTCTCCTCAGTGGTTTATAAAATGATTTTTCAACTTCCTTGATTCCTGGGTATAAATACTGTGATTGGAAAGTAGACACACTTACATTGCACAATCCAGATATTTTCTAATTACTATTTTGGATTACACTCAGCAAGGATCATCTGGCTTTTTGTGTCCCATGCTGACTTCTAGCTGCCTAACTTGAGTGACTCTAAAAATTTGTTCCTCTACTTCTACATATGAAATAAACATCATTATTCATAAAACTCATCCTATTAAAACAGAAGGAACCACTCACATACATGCATTAAAAATATATGTGCAAGTCTTTGCAGGATTAAAAAAGGCAGGAAGAAACAGGTTGGGGCAACAGACACCAGATGGGTGGAAGGAAGAATAAAGTGATAGGAAAACATGGTTACGTGGGCAGGTTGCATACAAAAGTTTGAAGGCATTTGAAGGCCTGTTTTTAAAATTTGACCTAGCAGTAAACAAATGTGTTGCTTGTCATGTAATCGCTGTTCCTGAAACATCTCCAACTCCAGTGCTCATGAACTCACACTAAATTGAAATCATAATGAGACCACTAACACATTTTGTATCATGTTACTGCTAATTTTTTACACAACAGAGTTCATAGGTTCGTCAGATATCTGTCATGGCTCATCAAACACACCAGGGTACACCTTATGCCAGTAGCAGGGAGGTGGCTGATCTTTAGGCAGAATAGAGCCTAAAATTCTGCTGGTCCTCGTAAACACAGTATATAGCTTACATAAATCACTGGCAAGAAAAAGAGTGAGCAAAAAAGGGCAGAGTTTTGCATGCAAATTTGTAGTGAATGCAAAGTAATTATAGAGGCAATGTACTAACTCCTGTAAATGTTGCCTTGCCAGTAATGTTCAACTTTCACTACAAGTTGCATTTTGAAGATGTCACAAAATCTGAAGAGAAAGAAACAAAATTTTACAGCTGTAAATTAGCCTTCTGTGTACAGTCAAGAAAACTAACACATTGACCTATTATTCCTCTGATTTTGAAAATTACTTTAAAAAATCCAAACCACCACATTAAAAATGCTTCTTGAGAAGATCTATCACTCTTCTCTCAGCAGTACAAACTGCATTGGAGGCATGTAAAAATGTCCTGCTCCTTTTGAAGAAAGGGAAACAAAATATCCTACTAGAAAATATCTACTATACTGATAAAAGAGAATAAAGTATAAGTGTAAAAGAGAATATCCATGCTCACAAAATAAAAGAGCACACTGCTAAATCAGAACCATATTCAGAATACGTTTATAATATATTTCATCATGTGACTTGCCATGAAAAATACTGAATACTTCACTATCGATTCAAAATAAAAATAAAATTTTAAAAATTTTAACAGTAATTTAATTTCACAACAGTTCTTACTAGCAAAACTTTTGTGAACCTTCATGAAACGAAGCTGAACTAATTGTTATGACTCCACTACTTTGTAAGGCTTTAGTCATAGAGATGAACAGTGACCATCACCAAAGCTAGGGAAAGCTGCCAAAAAGCTGACCCTAAAAATAGGAAGAAAGAAAATAGCTCAAACTCTGTAAACATCAGCCAGTTATGATTTCTGTTCGAGCAAGTCTCCAAATGATCAGGAATTGTGGCATGATCCTCTCATGAGCTGCTCGTCTGATGGCTTCCAAATGTGGTGTCTCACTCTTCTGAATATTCCACCATAAATTTAAAATAAATTCCCAAAGGATACAGAAAGGTACACTGATGCATATTCTGGCATGAGAAAGGCACATCACAGAGAAGCTAATTTTATCCTCCGTGACTGCAAACCCCATGTCTTCCAACAAATTGCTAAGGAGGTGGAGTTTCTCTGCATACTTTTCTCTCTGGCAGAGACTTATCCTCAGTTTATATTACCATTATGCTATTTGTTCTTTTATGTGTCAGCAAACTCAGGTACCTGGTACTTACATCAACACCCTGGAAACACAGTTTTTGTCTCAGATGACAAGACTCTTGAAAAGGAGGCCTGTTTTTTCCTTTAACCTAACAGTATGAAAATAATCTTCTTGGTTTCTTACTGCCACCACAGAGCACAGACCAACTGAGAGTCAGCACTTCCCTGGGAAAAGACACCAAAGTCTTTTAGACAGCGAGTTTAGTCTCAAGAGTATGGTGTTCCAACAGCTGAACTCAAATTTACTTGGTTTAGGAAGGGAATGTGGGAGGTAGATGTATTTTCAGTCATCGGGGAACTTTCCCTTTTCAGAGATGAAAGAATGAAAAAAAAATCCCAGGGATGTATGTCATTGCAGTACTGGTGCCCTACATAAACTCCTCATTTCCCAGGAGTGCTAATTTAGAGGGATCAGGTAATTTTTTTTTTTTGCCACTTCTTGTGAAGGGGAGCCCCAATCCCCCGCCCCGCTGCCAGCAAGCAGCCCCTCCAAAGCACTCGGGCGGACAGAACAGATGGGGAACAAACTCCTGGGGTGAGACTGGACCTCACCTCCCTACCAGAGGACACGGACCCACAGCCGGCTTCGTCTGAGCCCCCTTCATCAGAGCAAAGCTTACAGCAGAAGTGCAGCCCGGGTCTGCAGCTCCCGCAGGAGCAGCGGGCGGCGCGCAGCGGTGCCGCTCGAAGGCTGGCCAGCCCGGCTATCTGGAGCTGCCAGGCGGCTCTCCGCCCCGGGGGTCTCCGGGGAGGGGCCGTCCCGCCCTGCTCCCGCCGTGCGCCCGCTTGTCTTGGCCGGGCCGAGACTGGCGAGGGATAGTTGCCGGGTACGAGGAAAGCCGCTTACCTGTTGATTTTCAGGGCGAACGCCCTCCTGTCTGCGGCAGGTAACGTCGCCATACGGCGAGCAGCCGCGGGTGTCGGCTGCCGACGAGGACCGAGACTGGCTGTACGCACGGAGGGCGGCTTTATTTCATTTATTTATTTTTCTCAATTGCATGCTCCGGGCTAAAAACCCGGCGATCCACTGACAGTTCTGGGTGGCAACTTCCGCATTTCACCTTCCTCACCGAAATTGGCCGGAGTGGGAGGGATCTGTCCTAGTGCACAGCAGACTGCTCAGGCTGCCGCGTCTGCCCCACCGCCAGCAGCGCCCAGCCCGGCGTCCCGGGCGTCCCGCGCCTTCCCGGCGGCTTCCACCAGCTGTGCGCCTCGGCCCGGGCGCTCACGGGCACTGGGGAGAGCAGGAACTTCCCTCCCTCTTTTACAGAGGCGAACCCAGAGCCGCCCGTGGGCATGTCGGAGGGAAGCAGCGGGGATGGCAAGCGCTTAGGCACGGACAGGAAGGGAAGGCACCGTGTGCATCCGAATGCGCATAGTTGCGGGAATCCGTGCGCATCCCTCACGACCCTTTTTCTTTTGGAGACGGCAGTGCGAGTGTCAGACACCTTCCCTCCCGTCCGCCTCCGCCCCACCACACCCCACACACGTATACGCACCTGCCGGGGGTCAAGCGCCGCTCTGCGGGGGCGGGCGAGGAAGCAGCGGGCACCGCTGGCCACCGCCGAAGCCGGATCGGCCCCAGGTGCCGAGGATCCAGCCCGCCCTTCCAGGCGGAGCAGGCGCGACCGCCGGGCCGGGCCGGGCCGGGCAGGATCGGGCGGGGCAGGCCTGAATAGGGCTGCTCGGAGCAGGGCAGAACCGCGCCCACTGCCCCTCGGGCATCAGAGATGGCCAGGGACCTTCCTTCGGACCCGCTAGCGCAGGGATGGAGCTGTTCGGGCAGGTAGGGACAGCGAGTTGTGAGAGGTAAATACACGTCAGCTCTTTACCTGGGACAATATTTTGCCAGTACACATATGCACCCAGGATCTGTGTTTCTCTTACACCTAAACTGCACGTGTAAGAAAAACTCACAGGTGCCAACACCAGATACCAGCTCAGCTTGGCACAAAGCAGGCCTCACTGCTGTTCCATTCACCATCACTTACTGCTCAGCTTTTCTAAAAGGCCATTTTTATTAAGTGTCTTGTGGTTGTGTCACAAAAGTATGTTTCCTGACTGGTATTTTTCTTTCTGCCTTGATGCAGTTTTCATGCCTTCTGCAGATAAGGAGAACTCACCCTTCATGTGAAAGGGGAAACGAAAGCCAAACATGGTTTCTACAGATGAATTCTGAGGTAGTAGATGCAATTCAGTTTTAGATTGCCTTGTTATTATTAAATCTGTGCTTTGATGACAACATTAGGATTCACCCATTGAAAGGGAGTCGTAGTTTATCTCTCCATTCCAAGTAAGCTGGAGGGAATCTAGAGGAAAACAGTGGGATATGAGGCAAGGAACAGAAGATCATCAAACGGTGAAGGCCTAAAATTATTCTACTAACTATTATCTTTTTCTCTGTAGGATTCACCATTCATTAGAGTACTGTTAAGTATGTGTGGTCTCAAATATGAATGTTAACCTCTAGGTTAACCTCTGGCTAAGGGCCCCTAGGGAAATGTAGAGATGCAAAAGAGGTTTAAGAAAAAGAAAACAGAGGTAAATAAAAATTTAAAAATTGAAACAAATATGGGTAGCTTCTTGGAAAAAACCCCACAAGGATCTACAGCAGAACAAATCTGAAATATTTTCTTTCATAAGTTTCTCTGAACTATTTAAATCTACCATTAATAGGATGTTGTTACGTAACAACTATATGCTTTGGGAAGAATAAATTGGACACTTTACTGCACGGAACTTATCCACCACACCCATCCTGGCTTTACGTCTCCAAGATAAAGCTAAGGCCGCTTACCTACGTGTAATTTGAACTTAAATATCACTCAGTTACAAATCACTGATAGGTAGCTGTGGTCTGACATGTATTGGTGACAAGAAAAACTTTTGAATGCCATAGATACTGGCTATGGCAAGATTGAAGCTACAAAAGAGTCCAGGCTTCATTCTAATAGCTCATGTGGCATGAAATAGGGACCTTCCTTGATTGCTAAATCTTGCTATAGAAATAGAACCAGCAGAAATTCAGATAACATACCAATGTGCACAAATACATCCATTTATTAATGATACAACTGCTTATTTTGCAGCTTCATACATTCTTGGTAAACATGGACAAAAGGATTGCTCAAAAATGTTTTGCCACGTGCATGAAAAAATGCCTGAGGAGACACACAAAAGTAAAGTTTCCAAAACTTTAGAGTTTTGGCTAGTATATTTATATATGTACATTGAGAGAGAGGGACTATCACAGTTTAACTTCAGCTGGCAACTACATCTCACGCTCTGACCTGGTAGGATGGGGAAGAGAGAATCGGAAGGATAAAAGTGAAAAAACTTGTGGGTCGAGACAAAGACAGTTTAATAGGGAAAAGAAAGGCTGCAAACACAAGCAAAGCAAAAAAAGGAATTAAGTTACTGCTTTGCATGGGCAGGTTGGTATTCAGCCATCCCCAAGAAAGCAGGGCTCCAGCATGTGTAATGTGACTTGGGAAGACAAATGTCATCAGCCTGAAAGGCCCCCCAGCTTTCTTCTTCCCCCCAGCTTTCCCCCCAGCATGATGCCATGTGGTCTGGGATATTCCTGTGGTCAGTTCAGGTCAGCTGTCTTGGCTGTGTCCCCTCACAACTCCATGTGCACCCCCAGCCTCCTCACTGGGGGTTTGGGGTGAGAAGCAGAAAAGGCCTTGATGCTATGCAAGTGCAACTCAGCAATAACGTCCCTGGGCTATCAACACTTCTTCCAGCACAAATCCAAAACACAGTCCCATACCAACTACCATGAAGAAAATTTATTCTACTAAAACCCAGTTAAACCTGCCAAAAGCAGCACATCTATTCAGTAGATACAGAACAAACACTTAGATAATTTTAAGTTCTCATTTTTTTGGATTAACTGAATTATCGGAAGCTTACTTTGGCATATGAGCAGTAAAACACATCAAATACTCCATTTCATCTATTCTATCAGCAGTTACATTGCCTTTTTTGAAGGGGAAAAAAATGTAGAAAAAAGTATGGGCTTTCATCAAGAAAGTTTACATGGTTTTAACTCATTGGAGCACTACCAGATGAGAAGTTGCTGATTTTTTTAAGCTATCTTATCCAATTCAATATTGTCAGTATGAGTGCTCCATTTTTGCTAAACAAACACTATTTGAATTCCTGCAAAAAACCACACTATTAATACAAGGTAATGAAGTCTAAACATTCTTTTATAACAAGAAGTAGAACACAATCTTTCCAGTCAGAGGATTAAGAAAAATTATATCAAACCAGATTCCAGTGAAGGCATACCTTGGTCTTCCTCCTGTACCTGACTGGGAGGTGTTGCGTCCATGGCAGGTTGGATGCTGTACCTGGGCAGGCTGGGGAGCTGCAGGCCCAGCCACAAAGAACGGCTGAGTGGTGGTAATGTCAGCAAAGGTTCTGTATGGGTGTCTGGGCAGAACGGATACTGCTGCAAATTGTTTTGAAGGAGTTTGCAGGCTGGGGTTAAGGAAACACTGGAAGAAATAATGATTGGCATGTCTACATGCCACCTACCATGGAATTTTTTTTCTTTTAAGGCACACATTTCCAAACATCTTTTTTCTTCTTCACTGGCAGTGGTATCCCTGTGAGGAATGCTACTGCATAATAGAGTATCAAGGCACCATGAACACTGTTAAACACAACTTCATATCCCAGCACGGTCATGGCCTGTATCCCAACAAAGCCCTGCTTAAGTGTCATCTGCTTATTTGTAGAGGATGTACCTCTGCTGATCGACTAGCAATTGAGTTAGATCCATGGGACCTTTCTCAATATATTTTATAATGTTAAGTTTGCATCCTTGGCAAAAAGCACCAGCAGTATATAACTTCAGTAATGAATAAATGTGATTTGATTACCTCATAAGAATATCTGGAAGTTCACACCAGGAGGAAAACTGTGATGATCTCAGTTTGCAATACCTGCCAGGAACAAACAATGCCTATTAATATTTGCTCATATTCCACCTTCCTACCACATCACTGACTAGAAGAATGTAATGTAGCCAGTGCAGCTAGACACTCCTTCCTTAAAGGAAGTTCACATGCCATCAAGTTCAGTGCTTTTTCTGGCACAGATCTCAACTGTATACAGTAAAATCTAAGTGATTTAGTCCAAACTGCTTTAAACAAAAAATGTTATATGAAATTTAGTAGACTAAACCTCAGAAAAATAAGTGTAATTTTCCATTACTCCTATTAATGTTTCAAATACATTGGCAATGAAATACTGAACTCCCTTAAAAAAAAATAATGTCACTCCTAGGTGTAAGTTTCAGTTTTGTGTTGGTGAAACAGAAGAAAGGGAACTTAGATCACTTTGCAGCCCCTTTTTTAGTTTATAAAACACTTGAGTCTAAAAGAAAAGCAGTCTATGTGAAAGCATGTATCTTTTTCCACTTGTCTGTGCAAATTCTTCTGGAGGAATACAAATGCTACTGGCCAGATTCACACCAGAGTTTCTCAAACAGAAATGTGTCTTTGCTCATCTTCACAGTGAACAAAACTCTAGCAGGGACAACACTCACAAAATTTTCCCTTACTGACATAATTTTCTTACATACAACAAGGCAACTTGCTAGATGAGGTCTGATATTTAAATTCTGACCATAAACCATACCTTTTTTCTAATGTTCTTAGTTTCACTAAGTTTCACATTATAACAGCACATTGAGAACATAAGCCATAAAAAGTAGCAGTGTTAAAAAGCAGGTGCACTGGCTGAAGTAAGATGTTCCTTCTCTTAAATAACATGTGAATAATCTGCATTCTTCAAAGAAAAATAAGGTCTTGTTGTCAGGAGAAACTGTCAATGCAAGTACAGATAGGAAAATAAAAATAATTCAATATAGGAATAGTTAAACAGATAACAGACAAGAAAGAAGTAAATGTACCCTGGGGAATATGCAAATCATACTGACTGAAGTTATGCATCTGCCTACCAGCTTATATTTTGAGATCACAAAACTGAACTTAATATCTGTTTCCTTATTGTTTTGCAGGTTAACTGGTATCACTGTATGGATTTGCAATTCTTTTCTCTGAGCTGCTGAACTATATTGTACTATGCTGACTAGTAGCACTATACAGGAACCTCGTTCTCACAGGGCTATTATGCTTTAAGACTCATATTCAACGTAACATTGAAATGCCAATGATTTTCTTCTCCTGCTGTTTTGCTCAGATTATGCTCCCCTTGCTACTGTATCAGGAATTAGCAAGTTGCAATGCTCTTCCTTATTTTCCTGTTATACTCTTCTTCTGCAATTCTCCTCTAAAGCTTTAAACACTTTAGTCCATCATTAAAATCAGTCTTTGGTCCATCATTAAAACGGCTTTGCTTGCACTGAGATCTTCAGTATTTGAGAAGGGACTAAGTTATTTCAAGTGCAGACAACGAAAGTAGTAATTAAATACAACTTCCTGGTACCCAGCAACACTTTACCGCTTTCTGATGTTGTATGTCATGTCTACAAATATCTTAGAATAAAACACTTCAACTATGCCACCCAGATTTAAGTTTGCTATACTCATTTAGCTGCCACCACACTAAAATATGCAGGTTTTACTTCTATCTTTACAAAGTAGACTTTATTACATGGTTCAGCAGAAATGAAAGGACAGCTAACACTTACAGCAAAATTCTAGTATTTGCATATAAACTTTAAAGAAACCAAAAGAAAACCCAGAAACCATAGTATTTGTTTTAGGTAATTTTGTTCAAAAGAAAAAATAAGAAGCAGTGTTATGTGAGCTGATGAAAAGCAGAACCACTTAAGGAACCATGACACTGGTTCACCTTTCTTTCCCAATACCAGATGTCTCACTGACATGTAACTGAAATTTCAGTATTACAAATAGTCTCATTTTGAAAGACAACTTCCACCCGTTTTTTAATATGCTCTGCAATGCAAAACTGCTCATTCCCAATGCCTTTCTGACTTTTTCCTCTTTTACACCATAGCCTTCTTGTCATGAAAATCTTGTAATTTTTTAAAATCAATACCTTAATAACAAAATTTTATAAAGCTGTGCAGTCCCAGGACAGCAAAAACATCTACCATCAGGCAGGGTTCTTGCAGATCCAGCTTCGAAAATCCAATCAGATTTTTCCTTTAAAATAGGATGCATCATACAAGGCGATGACCTGAGTGGCTGAAACAAGAATGCGAGAGAGGGGACCTCATCAATGTCTATCACTATCTGAACGGAGGGCATCAAGAGGGTGAAGCCAGGCTCATCTCAGTAGTGCCAGGCAACAGGACAAGAGGCAAGAGCAGAAAACGAAGTTCCACCTGAACCAAGAGTAAGAACTTTGACAGTGCAGCTGACTGAGCACTGGACCAGCTGCCCTGAGAGGGTGTGGAGTCTCCCTCACTGGAGATATTCAGGAACCGTCTGAGCCACGTGTGCCACGTGCTCTGCGATGACCCTGCTTGAGCAGGGAGCCTGGAGCAGATAAACACTGCCATCCCTCCCAACCCGCCGCGGGACTCCGAAAACCAAAAATTTACTTTACGAATCACGGAGGCCGCGCCGCCCGCCCGTGCTGCGCCTGCGCACAACCCCGCGCGGGGGAGGTGCTGGTGGGGCCGAGGCCTGCGGCGCGTGTCGTCACTCTGTGACGTCACCCGGATTACGCCGCCCGAGTCACGTCAGCAGTGTGACGCCGGGTGGGCGCCGGTGCGGGGGCGGCTGGGTTGGGGCCGTCCGCGCTCTTATGGAGGACGAAGACTGCCCCGACCTGGTCCCCATAGGCGCCGGCGGCGCGGAGGAGGCCGATGCCAGGCCCGGCAGGAAGATCCCCGTGACCATCATCACGGGGTACTTAGGTGAGGAGCGGGAGTAGCGCGGCGCCGGGACTGCGCGCAGGGAGGGAAGGCCCGGGCGAGCGGGCGGGCCGCCGCGGGGCCGGCGCTGCAGGGCGGCCGATGGCGGCCGGCTGAGCTGCGCGGGGGCCCTACGGCCGCTCCAGTGGATTTGCAGGGCCGCTCTGAGCTGCAGTGTAAGCTCCCGCTGCTGCTTTTACCACCCTGTTTTCAGAGGCCGCTTCGTTCAGGTCACGCTTAACAAACGGCTTTTGGCCGCGTAACGTCGGGATAGTGCAACATATTTGGCTCAGTTAAATGCAGACTGCATTGCAGTCTGAAAAAGGGGAGGTTCGGCGCCCTTCCCGTACCCCTCGACCACTAGCCTCACTGTGTGTTACACGCAGTTATGGATAGTGAGGATCTGGTTAAATTTAAGATCGCCGTCACTGTTCAGAAAGTTGTAACTTTGTACTGCATCACACTGTCGCAGAAAAAATCTCTTAAGGACCGGTGAGGAGGGTTCCCTAGTTGTAGTGGTCGCGTGGTTTGGAGTAGATGATCTCCAGAGATCCCTTGACAATTCTGTGATCTTGTGCATGGGATGAAACTGCTCCTAAGATGGCATCGCAGGGGTTGTGAACACATTTTTTAACAATGTCCCGTTTAAAAGTAGTTAGTAGCACATCTGTGGTTACTGATGACAGAACTGGTCAGAAAAGGCAGTAAAAGAGAGAAGATTTAAGTGTGCCTTATGTCAAGAGAAGCGTAAAAATTAGTTTTGTAGGAAAAGACTGCCCAGCTAGTAGGGAACTTGTAAGTTTATCAAATACTGACACTTAGTAAATGGAAAAGCTGGGAGTCATTTAAGACTGAGATTTAATGTCCTGATAGTTTCATGGGGTCAAATATATCTACAGATTAATTTCTACATTCTTAGAATAGAATGTAGGGTATTAGAATGAAAACTCATATTTAGAAGAGTTTTGCTTGAAGTGTGCATGTGCGTGCATATCAATATTTAGTTTTTGTTTGAAAATTTAAGTGGGTTTTTTTTTTACATTCTAATAGAAATATGATCTGTGTTCTAGGAGCTGGAAAAACAACTCTTCTAAATTACATACTGACAGAACAGCATAATAAAAGAATAGCAGTTATTCTGAATGAATTCGGAGAAGGTATGTAAATGTGCAGAAACCTTTGTTTTTGCCACAAAATGACGAGTACATAAAACTGCTGGAAACCAAGACTGTTGTAATTTAAAATCCATTACTGGAACTATTGACATACCTCATAGTCTTCAGAAGGGCAGAAAGACTTTTTGCTGGTTTTCATAAAATAGTGACATGCATAAATCTGTTTTGCACATAAATATAGACCCTCAGAGTAGAGTAAATGAATATATCACCCTGTTGGGAAGTGCTGTACTTCCATTTGTCCTACTCAGTTTCAAGCAAATGGGAATTAAATAATGTGTTGATAGATAATATTTTCTTTTATTTCATTTCCCCTCAGCCATTTGCAGATCATAAATTATCCTGGACCAAGTAAACGGGGAGATATGTACTTGATGACTATGGTTCTTTGAACTCTCTGCTTTCAGGATTTTTAATTGCTCTAGCTGTAATTTCATATCTGTACCATAGTCAGAAGCTTACATTATTTACCGTTTGGACTGTGTTGGTGGGGGGCTTTTTGTTTATTTGTTTTCATGAACAAAGATGTGTGTCACTTTTCCGGAGCCTAATATAATATGTACAGACAGAGCTTTTATTTGATATGGAGGCACAGAGTGGCATCCCTTTTTTGGCAGTTTGTGGCACTTAGGATGTACCATCATTCTGTGGGGTTTGATCTTTGTGGAATCAGCTTTGTCTTGGCTTTTAAATTTCTAATAAAAGGGAAAATACAAATTTCTTAAGAACGTGTCAGAACCATGGTCTCAGGAGAAAAGAGTGTAATCTACGTATCTCTCTCTTACAGGCATTGTCATGCAAGATTGTAGATTAAAAATATAGCACTACTTGTATTTTCAGGAAGTGCCTTGGAGAAATCTCTGGCAATCAGTCAGGGGGGAGAACTCTATGAAGAATGGCTGGAGCTCAGAAATGGCTGCTTGTGCTGTTCAGTAAAGTAAGGAAGGACTGTTATACAAGTTCTTACAGTGGATATTGTGAGGAGTTGAGGAAGGGAGAAGACATCTAGGATTTGATTCCTGAAACTGATGGTAGAATTGATTGAAACTTCTTTTGTCAGATGAAACAACAACTGGAATTTGGGAGGTAGAAATTTATTTCCTATTGCTGCCTTACTGGATTTGGACTTGGTGTCTTTCAGGAAACTAATCGAAATACCATCCTATACACCCCTGGGGTGTATTGTAGAGTAGGGAGCTATCCCTGCTTTGTTAGTATTACGTGTTTCCATGTAGTGAGCTGAAGATTCAGGTAGGCTGGAACTAGGACTCGGGTTTCGCAGTTTCCTCACAGCATACTTACTCTGCTTCTTTCTTTGTACGTTGGTTACTACTTCAGTATTTTATACATCAGAAAGGATGAATGGAAAACCTTTTGTGACTTAATGAAACACAGTATCCAAAACTGTAAACTGATGGTCATGCTAAAAAGCAAGAGAGTATTTGTTTCTTTGACATGTTTTTTACCCTGTTTGTTTGAATGCTGAATTGTTCATGCTAAGTTTGTAAATAAGGGCATGGCCTGTTTGTCTTGAAAATTTGGGAGAACTGATCTTATGCCTTAAGTAGTAATAGGTAGTAAGTAGAAGACAGAAGATCCTATTGGATTCTGTTGTTCTGGGGTATAAGGAATGCTGTCTTGCTGCTATGTTTTATATACATTGGTTTCTTATATAAATGTTGATATAAAAGTCTTCAGGCTGGCTTTGTCAGCTCTAATTTAAGTAAATGACACATGTTAATCTTGTTCTGGGTGAGGTAGAAAGGCAGGGCAACATGCTTCGCTTTTACCTCACACCTTATTTCTGTAATTTCAGCTGCCAAACCAGATAGTTACATATCTACACAGCCCTACTATCCTTTACAGGTTGTTCAGTGTTTGAAAACAAATTCTTAAGTCACCTGGTGGGATTAGGCAAATACTATTTTCAGACTAAAATGAAACAGAAAACTAAAATTTGCCTAATATTAGACCAGCAGTATGATAACTAAATTTTCATTGTAGACTGTAAGTCTACAAATGTCTTGACTCAGAACTTTTGCTTTGATCATATTGACACTGTGTTCGGCATCAGAAGATACATTTAAATACATGCTTTAGCTTGTTTTCTCTGTTCTCAGGTTTAATTGTTTCTTCTTACAGGGACAATGGTGTGAAAGCAATTGAAAACCTGATGCAAAGGAGAGGAAAATTTGACTATATATTATTAGAAACAACTGGTTTGGCAGATCCAGGTAGTTCACGTTACAGTTTTCATGACCATGATAATTATTCTGTTTTTATGAAATGCTTATTTGCTCACCAGTTAGTTCACTTTGACAATTGTAATATAAAGTGGTGAGTTGTCAGGCACCTATGCTTTGAATGTTGTATAGACGCCAATGAATTGGTTAAGGTGCAAGTACGAGGTTGTGGATGGGTTGTTTGGTTGGGTTCTGTTTGTTGAACTTGCTCTAAATTGAATCTAAAGCTTTGCAGAAGTCCAGCTAAAATATATTTCTATCTAGAGAAGACACTGGGCTTAGCAAAGAGAAGCATATTCTGAAACTAGTAGTTTTCAGTAAATTTTGATGTTCTACATTCCTCCTTTTAAAGTCCAAATAGTTAGCCTCTGATGTATTGTTACACTGGTTGTGATAGGCCTTATATTTTGTGAAGTCTTAAAATACACTGTGAAACCGACTAATACATTCTTCTTAAAGAGCAAGAATAGATTTTACAAAATCCTTCTGTGCTCTTTAATAATATTTATTATAAAAAGATGTTTAAGCTTAAGCTCATGTTAGGAATAGCTATCTAAAACAATTTTCTCTAAACCATCCGCATTAAAAATCTGTTGTAGATGGAGAGGGAAGGAAATTCTTATCAGAAATTCAATTGTTTACCCTTTAGGAGACTGGTTCTTTCCAGCTCAAAGCTAAATAGTTGTCATTATAAAGTAGTTTTCTTCAGAAGACAGGGCATTGATTTGGCCTCTGTTACACACAAATTCTGTTTGAGTCAAATTGGAAAACTATTAAGCTTTTTGGAAAAAAAATCAATAGATACCAGAAAATGATTTCATGTTGTCGCCCTTGCTGTATCTTGCATGAGTATGCACTGTGAACAACTGACAGGTATTTGGGTCTGATACAGAGTGCTGTTTGAAGAACTGCATCTTATCAATTCAGGTGAACAGTTTTAGGTGTTGGAATGGCTTTAGTTACTGATCTTATTGTTAGCACTACAAATACAGTTTTCCATGAAATACCTGAATGTTGGTAGTTTACTGGAAAAACCTCCATTTTGCAACTCTATATACACTACACTTCTTAGGAGCTGTGGCCTCCATGTTCTGGGTTGATTCTGAGCTGGGAAGTGACATCTATCTTGATGGTAAGAAGTAGAAGCATATTTTCCTGTGTATTGGTCTTTCATATCTGGATTTAGGGTGATTTATTCTTGGTGTTTAAGGCAAGGTTTCAGAAAATGTTTGAAATGCATGAACTTGCTTTTCACACTGCCAGATTTGATCACAGAGGTATCCTTGCTTATTCTGATGCTTGCTTATCTACTTGGTGAGATGTCTCATCTTGCTGAATCCAACAGAAGTTGTGTAATGCTTTTCTAAGGGAACAGCTCTTGATTGTGATGTAAGGGGAGGGAAATCTCATTAGCTAGATATTGTAAAACCTTATTTAGAAGTAATACTACAGCATGCTTTTTTCTCTTTCTTCCTTCACCCTCTTCTCCTGCAATGCAGTGTTTCTTAAAGTGTTTCCTATTTTTCTGAACTCATAAGTTGTCGACACCTGGATGTTTCTGCCTTCTGTTTTTTGCTTTCTTTGGCTATTGTACTCGTTGGCTCTAATATTTGCTGTGTTCCAATAAAACACTGAGATTACTGAACAATAAGTCATCACTATATGTAGTTAAAGAGCAATTTTTTTGCAAAATTACTTTTTGGCTTAAAAAAATGCCCTACTAACGTTTTGCTCAGTCTGTGAAATACCCATCTAGCCAAGGAAGGGAACATTGAGTTCAGTAAGAAAGAGCTTCCTAAGTTTCTACCAGAGACTTGCAAATTCCTGGTCATTTACAATCAGAATGACTGCATACGTCAGTCAGTCCCTTAATTTGTTTCAATATTGTGTAAAAGCAAAACTCAGCCAATTTCCTGTTGTGGAAGATGAGGCATCTGCTTTGTGAGAATTTATCGCACCTGGTTCTATAGACATTTTACTACCACAGATATGATAATGAATAAAAAAATATATAGGTAACCAGTTTAATGTTCAGATACTTTCAATGCTTCCAGTTTATTATAACTCTTTGTAAATGTGCTGATATTGTTACCTTTGTACGGGAGGTCTGTAAGTTGTTAAACTGTCAGCTGCTTTCAGCACATTTCTGTTCCATTTTAATGTTTTCTCTTAGGTATTGTGTCTGTTGTTGATGCAAAGCATGGATTGCAGGTAAGTTACTAGGTTTGTTACATGGTTTAAAACGGCAGCATTAGAGCAGCTATTGCAGTAATGTTCATGTGGATTAATTAATTTTTACCATAGCTGTAATTCTTACATTGGATGAGGATGTATTTCATTATTACTATGTTTTGAATGGGCACAAGGAAGTACTGATATTTGCAGGAATTCAGATTTTTGCAGACACAGCAACATGTCTGACAAGAGTTGCCAGGTTGCTAAGTACTTGATTCCTTCTAGTTCTATCCCTTCACTCAGGAATCTTGCTTTTATTCCAGATAGGCATTTGGATTGCTGTAAAAACAATGGAGAAGTTGGTCACTGGTCTGTGTTACTTGAAAGGAGAGGGCTAAGAACAGATGTCTTGCACCGGTGTGGTGACAATTGAGTTGGGGCTTGGACTAGGAAGGGTGCTAATACAATGGCAGCTATGGTGGGGAGAAATGAGAGCACAGGTGTCCTGGTACTGCTTCACATTAAAATGTTATATGGAAGCAGAGAAAAAGAGCAGGTATTAAAGTAATCTGTATGTAAAGTATAATGTAAGAACAGACATCTAGAACAGTGAACTTGGGTCAGCAAAAATTGTGATTAAATAAAATAGTTCACTTTTTTTTGCTGTTGTGTTGTTGGGGTTGTTTTTTTGTTTTTGTTTTTAGTTTTTTTTGTAATGGTTGGATGTAAATATAACTATTTGCAACTTCATAACTTAGGAGGTTACTGATTTGATTGGGTATTGATTTTGCAGGATTCAAAAAAAGTGACCATAACAAAAAACACCTTAATCATATAAAAGTTCCATGCTGTGGAAGTGTTTTTAATATTTCTGCATTTACAATGGCTGCAAATGGCTCAGAGAACTGAAGAATAATGGTTTAAAAATAAGATAGTGATTCTTCCTGTGTAAGACTTTTTTTGTTTGGGTTATTTGGATTTCTCTTTTCATTTGTGCTGATTTAATAGCTGATTTACCAAAAGGGTAGCAGTCCCGTCCCCTCATCAGTTTGTGTTGGACTGGGACAGAACAAATTTAACCTCATAGCAATCCAGTTTGGAAAGCTACGTTCACTATGTTCTGCAAGAATGTTTGTGGAGAAGTTGGTAGAAGAGTGGGAGGAAAGGGGTGATTTGCCCTTTTAAGTAGGAGCTGTCTTGTAATCAGCTCAACTATCACAAGAAATCATACCATGTTTTAGGTCAGCCCCTTTTTAGCTGGGTTGCCTCATACTAAGTCAGATGTGTTTTATTGCTTGAAAAAGTGTTATTCTGTTTTCTTCATGCAGTGCTGAATTACTGTCTTAGATCAAATATAATTGTGTTGCACACAGTAGCACTAAATTGTTACTGTTTGAAAATTAGTTTTTTAAGTATTAGACTTTCAAGTAATATAACAGAAACAGCACAAAAGTGTTTTGAAACATTCAAATTTTCTATCTACTATTACCTTTGACAGCTCAATGAAAATGTACATTATCTAATCAGTAAACCTGTAAAACGCTGACATCTACTCAGGATAGTAGGAACTTCAGACTTTCTCAGTTGTGTACTAAGTAAACAACTTTTGCTTTGTATAAAAGGACTTGCTAACTTGTTTAGTTCCTCTGGTTGCAAAGCCTGACCTCAACAGCTGCTTATTATTCAAAGAATTTTGAAAGCCATACAGGTAGTGACATTGAGATAATGGGCAGCAATTTAAGTATGTCATGCTTCGAAGAACCAACCCATTACAAGAAAAGCTGACAAACATCCCTATGGCCATTCAGCCAAATTGAAATGGAAATGGTTATTGATACCATGGGTTATCACTCTGTTTGTCACACAGCAATCTGAAATACTAATTTTTTAATCGAGGGGAAACAGTTGGACAGCTTGAAGTTGCAGTCCTCAACTTCCAGGATCTGGACTATTGACATTTGTTCTTTTCAGGGCAGCAAACTTAAACATTAATTGAATAGAATCAATACACAGAGGATTACAAAGAAAAGATCAGAGGAGATCTTCCTGAGAATCATCTTGTTGTTATGCTCTGCTTAGGTTGTGCACAATCAGGAAATAGTTTTGTTTGTTTTAACATGATAGACTCACAGTATGCAATAACCTATTTTTGTTTTTCAAGTGAAATGCTGTTAGATGCCTGATAATTCCAATGAAGGAAAAAAGTTTTCTAGGTTTTTAAAGATCTATGTATTTCCCATGGCAATTGATTCTACTTCTAATTTGGTATTTCTGTAACTTGAACACAAGCTTTTAAAGTAATATTCCTGATACATTCAGAGCTGATGAAGGAATGCACTGGACTGTAATCTTCCCAGAGATGAAAGCATAAGTGGCAAGTTCTTACTAATATTACAGCATCAGTTTGAAGTTTTACTTCCTCCAGATGTCTGTGACGTTTCTCTCCTAGAGATTGCTGCCTCCATGGCAGAGTGGGCAGAAAATAACTTGTAGCTAGACCTTTGCTGCTTCAGTGTAGCCTGTTGCTGTGCCTAAGTAAGACTTTCTGTTGCTAAACTTCAGGCAGCAGCTTGAGATGCAGTTATTTTTTTTCCCTTTCACTAATTCTTCTGTGAAGACAGTAGCTTGAGCAGACAAGTACGGATGATACTGAAACTCCTGCAGCTTCTGACTTGGGACAGTCTTGCCAAAGAGCAGTGGTTTATTCATAAAAACCTGGAAAAAGTTACCAGTTTTTACTATCAAAGTACAGTGTGTCTTGTACAGTCTTTCAGAGAAAAAGAGTGTGAAGTTATATATGTGAAATGCTGTATTGCAAGCCTAGCCAATATTTCAACAGTTAGTTGAATTCACACTCATTTGTAAAATTACTGAACCTTCATTTTCTTCCAGACATATTTTTTTCATCGTTACTGCATGTCATGATGACTTTTTTACTTCATTGTAAAGCTGAAAAGTAATTAAATATTGTAAAGTTTTCCAACTCTTTAGCATTCTAATAATAAAATTAATTAGAACAATCTGCTTTAAGGTAATTATAAATCTCTGTAATGGTGAATGTATAAATGTACTTTTTCACCATCATTTAACAGAAAGATTCCAGATGCCATCTTCCTCAATACCTTGTTGAAAAACAGACCTTAACTGAATTGGGATTGGCTTTCTTTAATTGCAAATGAATTTAAATTTAATTTGAATATGATTCATCCAATTATTTTAATTTTTATTTAGCACTTGACAGAGGAGAAACCAGAAGGCCTTATCAATGAAGCATCTCGGTATGGATGTAGAAATTAATTTTATATATCAAGTTAGGAATTGCACTGTATGGAAGTTCATTGGAAATGGGTTCTTTTATGGGGCTTTTTCTCCTGCTTTGCTTAAACTGAGGTAGATTGGTGTAATGAGGTGGAATATGGAAAAGTAACTTCATGCTCCGTTTGATCTTCCTGCCAAGATCTGACTCTTCTGTTTTAATAGTGGTGAGATTTTGTTTAATTAAACAAGAAGCACCTGTGTTGGGGGGAATTAAGTGTTTCATGCTAGGTTCTGTCATGCTTGAAGCAGAACTGGAGATAGAGGAATACCTATTAATAAATGTGGAGCCACAATAATTAAGGGTAATTGTAACAATTGAAGTCTTCATAAAGCAAAGAGACTTCAAGTATCACATTGTGAGGACTACATGCAAGGCAAATAGGGATTTGTTGTTAAATCATTAAGCACTAACTTAAGCACTAAGCATTTAACTAGATGTTAAATGAAGTTGTTAAATCACTAAGCACTTTGGATTAGATGACATAAAAAATGCCAGCAAAAAACCAAACAAAACAACCCTGAAACAAAAGAATCTAGCAAGCCTTGATTTGATCTGTCAGGGCACAGAAGAACACATTGAGGAGAAGCCAGTAGTACTTTAATCGTTCTCCGTGATGTTCTAGTTTGAATAATGCTTGCCCTTCTGTACTAACAATGTTCATACTGTCTTTTGGAGCCATGGGAGAGATTGTTTTTGCCTTACAGATAAAGTATTTGTTTGTTAGTGTTATCTTTTTCTCTCTTTTTTTCTTAATACATAGGCAGGTTGCATTAGCTGATCTTATAATCATCAATAAAACAGATTTGGTTTCAGAGGAAGAATTGAATAAAGTCAGAACATCTGTGAGGTATGAAACTTTTGGCATAACTGTAACACTGTATTGCCTCAAAATTAATTTTAACATAGTTACTTCTTTACTACTGCTAGAATAGAAATTAGATATCATTATTAGATTGCCACAAATTGATAAGCTTATAAGGGAAAAGAGACTGCCTCTTTCTAAAGGTATTCCACTACTTCTGTGTGTTTACACAGTCTTAGCATTTTGCCTATCTAGGTAAAATTTGATGTTATTTGCTAAGGACAGGCCTTTGTCTTAAGTGTTCATGTTTTATGTTTCTGAGCAGCTGTTGCCGTTTTTCAGAATTAGCAGAAGTGAAAAAAAAAATCTGCTGGTAAATATGAGTTCACTAGCAAATGCAAAGATACATGGAGGAAGACCCAAACACTTGTCATGGGAGCAGAAGAACCAATGGTCTGAATCAAATTAGTGATTGAAGACATGACCCTTTTCTATCAGTACCATGATAAGCCAAAATAAGCATTAATATTTTTAAATACTTTACAGCTGTATTAGTTGTTTGAAATATGGAAATAAAAATGCTGGAACTGAGCAGAGTGTATTGTGAAGAGCTTTGGATAGGAAAATGCTGTTCTCACTGGTGGTATCTTGTTGTCAGAACTTGTGAAGTTCCCTAGCTGTGAGTGGAAACCAAATATCTCAACCCATATCTGATGGTTATTTAACAAGTTGATAGCAGAGTTGGGGTGCTATTTCATGTGATTCTGTCCATGGTTAACATATTCAAACAATATATCACAGTTGAATTTTCATCTAACTAATGATTTTTCTGTTTTATTATAGGTCAATAAATGGACTTGTTAAAATTCTAGAGACACAAAGATCAAGGTATTAAATGGCCACTGTTACTAGGTACTAGATCCTGCTTCTTTTGTGACAGTTTGAAGTGTTCTATTAGATCAGCTTGATCAAAGGAAAACTACTGAATTAGAAATATGTAATCTAATATTTATTTTATGAATAAGCATCTAGAAAAATATTTTTTGAGGAAGTAAAAATGTATTTTTAATTTATATTTTTCTTTGTTAGTGTTCATATCACGGAATCCCAGAATGAGTAAGGTTGGAAGAGAGCACAGTGGGTCATCTTGTCTAACCCTCTTGCCAAGCAGGATCATCCTAGAGCACATGGCACAGGATTGTGTCTAGATGGTTCTTGAATATCCACAGTGAGAGAGACTCTACAGCCTCTCTGGGCAATTTATTCCAGTGCTTGATCACCCACACAGTAAAGTAGTTTTTGCTCATGTTCAAGTGGAACTTCCTGTGTGTTAGTTTCTGCCTGTTCCATCTAGTCCTGTTGCCTGGCACCACTGAGAGCCTGGTCCACCTCCCTGACACCCTCCCTTCGGATACTTATATACACTGAGGAGGTCCCTTCTCAGTCATCTTTTTGAGTCTGAACAGGCCCAGCTCCCTCAGCCTTTCCTCATTAGTGAGGTGCTCCAGTCCCTTAATCATCTTTGCTGCCCTCCCCTGGACTCCCTCTAGGATCTCCATGTCTCCCCTGTACTGAGGAGCCCAGAACAAGGCACAGCACTCCAGGTGCAGCCTCAGTAGAGCTGACTGGAGGGGCAGGGTCACCTTCCATGAACTGCTGGCAGTCTGTTCCTGATGCACCTCAGGACACCCTTGGCCCTCTTGGCCGCGGAATACACTGTTAACCAACCTTGTAATTGAAGAGCGGCTTGCAAGGCCAGGTTGGTCTTGAGCTAATAATTGGTCATGTGCACTACAGTGTTTTCCTTCTATTGTGTCACCTTAAATATTACTCATGATTGCTGCTGCAAATAAGTTGTTACTACAAAGTGACTTTGAAAGCAGTGGAAGGAAGTTACAAGAACGAGAAAAACCATTGCACTGTTTTTGCTATTTTTAATTGAACTTCTGACTCAGATTTTTTTCTTTAATAAGGACTTAAATGGATATTGTATTCCCAGGAGCATTAGGAGAGAGCGTATCTTCCAGACTGCTAGGACTGATCTGTGCATTTTTACATCAATTATTGGATTATTGTGGTCAATGTTCCTAAAATACAGGTTTTTGATTTAAGCAAATTTAAAGGGAAGATAATAGTCATAACCTTAAATGAAGTATACTTGGCTTTTTAAAGTTTTTGTCAAATGTAGTTGGCAATTGTAGAGAAAAATACTTGCTGTTGGGTTATCAGATAGGATCAATTTTGAAGAAGATACTAAACTACATGCATTGTGTTTTAAATGTCCATTAGTGGGAGATCTAACATGTGATCTCTTTGCATATTGTGTGGTGTCTGATGCCAGCTAGAACCGCGTTTTGGATATGAGATAAAGTGGACCTCAGATTCAGTCCTCAATGACAACTCTTTGTTACTTGTAAATATTCTTTCGTAAATGACACATAGATTCTCTTCTATTTTTGTACATTCCAAATGTGAAATAAGCACAAAATTAATTTATTGGCATGTTATTTGGTGACACACCTTTTTTAGGGGAGGCTTGTGCCTCAAAAGCCCACATTTAAAAAGGGAGGGTTTCTTTGTGATTTTTTACAACACTGCCGAGAACAATTGGTACTGAGCTGGTCATGAATTTTACACAGGAATTGTGTATTACAATTATAAATCTTTCATCTTAGAAACCGCTTGGTACAACTACTGTTGAATGTAAAAGTTTATTGATTCTGGTTGTATTCCAGAGGAGGTTTTTTTTACTTCTCGTGTTCTTTTTATTTGGCCACATGTCATTAACTGCATCTGAAAAACTAACAGTTGCTATTAGCAGTGAAATCTATAGTCTGTATTGCTTTGTGAAGAAAAGTTTCTTATGCAGGTTTGTAGGTACCCAATCTTGTAAGCAGATATGATCAGTACTGCCTATTCTGTATTACATTTTTCATTTATCTGTTTCAAATCATTGAGTTGAAATTCCTTGTAGTAGTGCTTGCCTCATAAAGTTATTTCAGTTTTGTTTGCTAGCAGTGTGTCAGTATGAGCTACGTATATTCCAGGGGTTTGTGTCTGTCTTGAGAGGCTCAAGGTTCCTTTTCCCCTTTAGGGAAAATCATTTATTATTCAGGCATCCAGTGTAAGGGATTTTATCATATTTTTGGAAATACCTTGTATTTTACTGTATTTTTAAAAACTTTGTTTCTATGCTTACATATTACTGTGTAAATAAACACAGCATTTCCTTGTAGAAGACAGTACCAACCACCGATATCCAAAAATAAGGTTAAGTATTAATGGCATTAGTCTGATAGACAGGAAAAGAAACATAAGCTTCAGTGAACACCTTTAAAACCTTATATTTAAATACATCAAAAATATATATTTCTTTTTTCCCCTCTCTTTAGAGTTGATCTCTCTAATGTCTTGGACCTACATGCTTTTGACAGTTTATCTGGAGTAAGGTATGGTGATAATTTTGCTGTCTTCTATTGGAAAAAGTATCTGTGTATGAAACAGACACACAGAAATCCTGGCTCAAATTGGCATCTGATTTTTTTGTTAGAAATTCTAGTTTAGTCTGTCCTGTGTAGACCAGGACAGTCACAATTTGAAAATGATTGCTTTATATGTGGTAATACCAGATGGAATTTTTTTCCTCTTCAAATACCTGCAAAAGCCTTTATGACCTTATAAAGTTAAATGAGCCAGAGTGTGTGTGTTTGGTTGGCTTTTTTCACCAAAATGCAAGTTTTGTTTTAGTATCAGTATTAGAGTAGATTTATACACTTTTGTGGTTCTTTTAAAGCATTTCAAAATTTTTCTCCTTTGTATCATGATGACATTGAGGCCTCCTTAGGTTTCACAGAAAAGAATGAGAGACTGAGGTTCCACAGCAAACAAAGGCTCTACAAATTTTGATCATTGTGTTTCTCATTCCTGGGGTTTTTTAATGCCAAATGCCTGCTTCAGCATCCTGTATGGGTGCGGAAGTAAAATGTGAAGGAAGGGGAAAAGGTCTTTCTGTTCATTGTGTGTGCTGAAGCACAGCAAAGAGAGTGAGGAGTACTGGAGCAATCATAAAGGAAAGGAGGGAATATGCAATCGAGGGCAGTATCAAATGAGCTTTCATTTTTCTTCCTGCATGCACACTTTTCACTTCAGATAATGGGATGGAGCCACTTCCTTATTGACAGAAGGGAGAAATTGCACGGGAGGGGAGGACATGCAAATTAGTAACCTTTCTTAGATGACATGTGCTTGTGAAATTTCCTTCTGAACTGGGATGGTACTATCAAAATGATAGTTATTTGTTTGGTTGGTTTTTTTTTTTCCTGGCACTGGCTTTTCTGATCAGTGAAATACTGTAGTGTTTGTTTCAAGATTTCTGCCAATGGCAGCATCAGGGAAATACCAAACTAGGCATCCAAAAGAAAGTTAAAGGAGGAGGGAGGCTGATGTATCCTTTAGAGGCAGTAGATAACTATTAGTTCGTAAGCCAGATCATAAAACTGTGTTCCAAGTTCTTATAATGGATCAGCTAACCGAATTTACTCATGCTGGAGCCACACAACAGAGATAAAGCAGTAAGAAGATGTGAACCAGAAAAGGGTTGTTCTTGATAACAGCAATTCAGTTAGATCTGATTACTTGTAATACTAGGTAGTGTTCTGCAGAGTTTACTAGGAAGTGCTGCCCTCCACAGATCGAAGCAAGTCCTTAAGGAACTGACATAAAAATATCATTATTGCTTTCCTCAGTCTAGTCTTCTCTCTTATCTCACTCAGTTACTGTAGAGCTTCTCGGTATTTGGTATTAAAACAGAGGAAACACTCTAAAATGTCAGCATTTAAAGACAAATTCTAAAAGTACCAAGAAAATTGTAGACTGCTTAAAAGAAGTTCAGTTTATTTTGTTTATATTTGAACTCTGCACAGCAAAATTGCTTACCCTGTTTTTAGTTCCTAGATACAGAAATTTCTACATGAAATATTAGTGGTGGTTTCTGTGCCATCATCTGAGCAGAAAGACTCTTTGCATCCAGCACCACTTGAACACAAATACACACCAATATTCATTAATAAATTTGTTCTTTTAACGGTATACTGCAGTAAGGATTTCTGTCAGCATAGCAGACAGATACAACACGTGATGGGTGTGACTGTGTGGTAGACCCTTCTAGTCTGTATATACCCTGAAGTCACAGGAAATACATCAAGAATTCTGGATTCTGTGAAAGGCAGTATGAGAATAAGACAGCAAAGCAAAGCAGATAGGAGAAGTAGGAATGTGAAATGTTACTTCTGTAGCAGACAGTGCCTTTTTTCCCCACCATAAAGGCTTCTTAAAATTTACAGTCATAAAATTAAGAGGAGGGATTTTTATGGGCAATCGTTTGGTTGGTGGCAGAGAGCTGTCGTCATAGTGACTTGTGCTGCAGCATTTCTTCTCTGCATGTTATTCACAAGACAGAGAGAAAACAGAAACAGTACAGAAGATGGTATTTGAAGAAATTTGGTGCTATCTTGATTAATCAAGACAGATGTGGATGTGAAATCTAAAGCTGCAGTAAAGTTTTGTGTTGTCATACAAAAAGATACAGTAAGACCCTAAATACTGGTTTACAAAAAAAGTCCCCAAGTTCCTTTATTGAGTGGAAAGGATCTGTTTTAAGTTAGCAGGCACACTGCGTGGTAGAAGTGAGCTGTACAGCTGAAAAGTGGAAGCTGGTATATAGTATTGGTGTTACAGATTTTGTTCTCACAAGCAACAGCTTTGTACATTCTTTTCTTCTTTTCATTCTTGTACATTCAAATAATTGTGAAGTTTTTTTTAAAAATCAGCACCTGTTAACTTGATAAATTCTAGTAGTTTATTTTTTCTTGCTTGCTTTAATGATGTAGTTTGCCTTTTTTTTTGCACAAAGGAAGATCAAGGGTGTTGTATTAATTGAAGTATAAATATTTTTAATGCTGAAGATATTGCAAATCAGGACTATAATTCTCTTCACGTTTTAAAAACCCTAATTTTCTAACACAATTAGCTATATCAAAGAAATATAATTAAACGTTTCTATTTTGAGATTAAAATGGAATTAACAGTTGAAGCTTATTCTGAATATATAGTCTATCCTTGATATTTCAGTTTTGCTCTGCAATACTGGAATTTTTTAAATTTTGAAGTAATGACATTTTGACCACACTACTCAAACGTGACATTTAACTTTACTTATTTTCAGTTTGCAGAAAAAGCTTCAGCATGTAAAGACAACACATGCACATCTAGATAAGGTAATTACCAAAAATACTGCTTCGATGTTTTTGCAAACAGGGTTGTTCAATATTTCGTGCTAATTTTGTTACCATTTCAGAAGGTTTCGGTTAGGGAGTAACATGTTCTAAGGTATTTGGAAGATTACCTAGATTACACAAAAGGAATATGCTTTGTTGTAGATGGATTCTAAATGGCTATATTAAGTCTCACTTCCAAAAATAGCTTATAAGGTTCCAGTGCTCCAGACAGTCATGTCATTTGTTGATTCACATGGAGAGTATTAGTGAAACAAATAGAACTACTTTTTTTTTAAAAGTATTTGCTGAAACAAGTCCTAAATTTGTAGCTAGTCTGTCCTGTAGGTTTTCTGTCGAAAACAAAATCTCTCTGGTTGAATTGTGGGTGACAGTCCTCCTTGGGGTATCCTTAAGTGGGTGGGGTTCAGCCATAGGCCACAAGTACCCTCAGTGGCTGCAAAAAAGTAAAAACTTATATATTTTTAAGATGTCTTAGAAAAGTGAGCTTTCTTCAGAAAGTTTCTGTGATTAAATTTAATGTTCAGGTTAAAATATGATGCATACAATGCCTGTGTTTTTCTTTTTGAACTGCATATTTTAACTGTGAAGTTGCTAGTCTTGAAAGCAGGAAAAGGCAATTTTAATCTAATTTTGGAACTAAAGATTAAATACAAAATCAGTTCATGCTTAATTATAATTACAATGACAATGCTAAGCTGATAGTTTTTGTTTAATTAAAATTCTTGAATATGCTCAGGTATAGAACCTTAATATATCCCTAAAGTAGGTTAAAAAGTTAAGTAGAAGCCTTCCTGAATGTTATGCGTTGTAGTATCCTTGAATTATTAGGAGATTATTGTTAGTTTTGTAGTGTGGAGCCATTCGACAGTGAGAATTCATTGTTACTATCTCTCTTTAGTTTTACATCCCCGTGCTTAAGATGATTGTTGAGACATTTGAGGCATAAATGAGGGCAGAACACTTCTCACAGTAGGCTGCAAGTCCTTGTGGGACGATAAAGTGTGCTTTTAATCCTCATACGGAAGGTCAACAGAAACAAATGGCACTATGCTTGGAGCACGGTGAACTTTCGTCTGCCATGTTTTGAAGCTGCTCAGAGTGTTAGCTCTTGGTTGTTTAGATAAGTTTACTTGGTCATTAGACAAATATTTACTGCTCGTTGCTTTAATTTTTTTTCCTTAAGTTAGACTAGTCATCTGAAAGTAGTCGTTTGATAGGATTACTTTGATAGAAAGTAATTCTCTCTCTGTTCTTCAATACCATAGAGCAGTTATAGTGACAAAACCAAAACTTACTATTTCTTCTTTAAATAAATTGTTAATTTTAAACTACATGTTTTATATTCATATTTTCTTTTGATAATAATTGATCCTGAGCAGTAAGCCGATGGTTGCTTTGGAACAAAACTTAACTTCAGCCATCTTCACTTTCTGAATCTATTCCTACATAATCTGCTTATAAACAGCTTTTCTAAAGAGGCAAGTACAGGTTGCCTCTTGTGAAAACTATGTTGATTATTTTTTGTCTGATAGAATTGTGGTGAAGATTGGTATGCCAAAAAATAGCTTTCTTATCCATATTTGAAAGCTTGATCATAATAGTCTCTACAACAAAGAATTACATGGTAGCAGCTAATGGCATTAAACTGTTCAGACCATTGTGTATGCCCTTGGAGTGGACACCCAAACAGAAACAAAAAGTAGAGCTTAATTTAGCAAATTAGAGCAGAACAAAAATAGAGATTTTTTTTTTAATTTGACATTGTCATATACTTGCCTTTTTATGAGGTCAAGTTATAAAGAACACTTTCTGAAATTACTGTAGCGAGATGTTTATTCAATGTGGTAATAATAAGTGTATCTTACCATTTGCAGGCTATAATTACAGTAACATTTGAAGTTCCAGGAAATATAAAAGAAGAAAACTTAAATCTCTTTATTCAGGTAAGTAATATGTCACTGTCAACTCAAAAAATCATTGTGGCTTGTTATAGAAACTCATCCCATGCCATTTTGTTTATGGAAACAACTTTTCTTTTCATAGAATCTTCTATGGGAGAAGAATGTGAAAGATAAGACTGGGTGCACTATGGATGTCATAAGACTGAAGGTTAGTCAGAAATTACCAGCTTCTTTGTTTTGTGCTTTTCGTCTTTACACCTGAAACACTGCAGTGTGCTGTCAGGTACAGACATGTCAAAGGCGCTGCTTGATCACTGTAGCAGAGCAGATGAAATGAAGAGTAGCAAGTTGTCATCCCATGAACAACTCAGAAAGGGAGAGCTGGCAGAGGAGCAAACATTGATCCTACTTGTTTTGAATGGAGGAGGCAGATGTACAGTCCCCAAACATCAATGGCAGGGTTAAAAATCAAGCCATAGTTAAGTCACTTTTCACTTTCCACCTCCATTGCGTTGAAAGATACCATCCATCTCACATATCTAGGGTTGGGATACTATAGATTGGATCATATAGATTGCTAGGTGTACTTACAATTGTTGCCATAATATGCAGAAATTCAATTTGGCATAACATAGGAAAGCAATAGTAGTTGTGGTGTACAATTAACAACTACTTTTTACAGTATTGTCAGGCTGTAGTTTTAAAGATGCAGCTCATAAGTATTCATCTTCGTGGGCTCTTCATGTGTTTTTCAGTTGCCTGGTTTTGAGAGGAGTAGATGTGACAATTCAGGATTTATTTTCATTTACCTTACACCATGAAGTCAAGTACATAATGAAAAACTGAGAATCCAGTCAGTCATTTGGCAGGCTGTAAGAAATAAAAGAAAGTAAAGCTCTGGTTTGTTTCCTGAGAACACTTGTGCATCATAGATAGCAACATAATAATTTTAGTTTTATTGGAAGGAAAGTTGTTTTCTTACTTTTTCAGCAACCAGATTAGAGTATCCTTGTCTTCCCATCCCTGACAAATAGAAGAAAGTAGCCACTGATGTATTTGAAGCTGCCTGAAAAGCAGTAATGCCATGCAGAAGTATGTTTTTGGTGTATTAAGCATTTGAATCAAACCAATCCCTTATGGATGTGAGGCCTGTGATGTGTGCTGTACCTCAGTCACAGACAAATACACCAAAGCAGGCAACTAATTACAGAACAGGTTCCAAAGTTTGTTGCTTTTATATTTATATTTTATGTGCAGTCATAACCCTTTTAGCAGTAATAGTCATAGAATTCCAATTAATAGGTCAAATTGAGACCTATTTTATTAAATATTTTTAACTCTTTCTTTCTTCAGGGAAGTATAAGACATGTTTTACAGAATGTGTTGCACTAAAATATTTTAGAACATTGTTCTGTGAAGTGATAAAAACTGTTTTAATAGAGCTTTTGGTGTGTGGGTTAATGGACTCACTCTGACTGTAATCCCTTCTAATTCTGTTGCTAGTTGTTTTACTTCACAAATGTTTATTCTTCCTCCAATATTCAGAGATTCTGTTTCAGAAAAGTAAATATGCTGAGCATAAGTGCTTAATTGGACTAATCTGAAATCAAGCATATTTGTTCATTTTACATCATCTTGTTGGCAGGCAGGCTTTAAATACTTATATAGTGCTTGACATGGTAGTCCATAAAAGAGGCACAGTAGATAATGACATTTAATTTTTGCTTGAGCAGGTTAGGTACTGACAAATGAGGAACAGAAGACAAAGTATGGTAAAGTGTAATTCTTAGCCTTTAACAAAATAAGGAGATGTGAAAATCGATGTTATGAGTAGAAGTGATGATTGATAATATATGTTTATTTTGACTAATAAGTGCATAATTGCCAGAAATAATATTCCCTGCTTGAACTAGTTTGAAAGTTTTATTTCCCCTCTTACATATTTTATTTTTAAAGTTTTGTTTATATACCCTAACAGTTATTTTTCTGATAAGGGACTGGTATCTATTCAAGGCAAATCTCATCAAGTGATAGTCCAAGGTGTCCATGAGCTCTATGACCTAGAAGAGACTTCAGTAGCCTGGAAAGAAGATGAAAAGAGAACAAACAGGCTGGTCCTAATTGGTAAGAGAAAATTACACATCTCCTCGTTTGAGTTTAAGAAACTGTTTTTTTCACCGACAGTCCTCTGACTTGGCCAGTGAAAAGCAATCAGGCTAAACTGGCCAGAATAAGTGCAGTGAGTATGTTCAGCATAACCCTCTCTCAAAGGTTGATCCATCAAAACTTCCTGCAGTTCAAAATTGCAGCTGAGAGGAGTCTACACTATCTCTATTAGTGCCACCAAAATAAAATAAAATACTAAGTTTTCATAAATTATGTTGGCATATTTAATGTTATTTTTAAAATCTGTAATTATAAATTGGGTGATGGGAATAGTTTGAATGTTGGATCAAATATTCAGTAACTGTTAGGAAGGTTGTAGCCATTAAAATGGTTAAAATCAGTTTTGTTTCTGAAAAGCTTGCAGTGCTGAGGTTCTATGTTACTATTTTCTATTTATTTCTATTTGCTGTGCAAATGTTTTATGACCAAAAATAACCTAGTTTTTCCCCTCTCCCTTACTTGTGCAGCTTGAAGTCTGTTGTTGCCGTAATTTTATACTACTATTCTCACTCATTGATATAATAAACATTTTCTTTGCTGAGAAGAAGCTATTTGTATGTGGTTTTTTGTAATGCACTGTTAAATACAGTTAGGTATTTTATTTCTCTTTACAGGCAGGAACTTGGACAAGGAGACCATCAAAGAGGTATTCATAGCCACTGTGAGAGAAGAACAAGGAAACAGTTGACATCAAACTATAAAGTCTGTTTTAATCCTGCGAGTTTTTTATGGCAGAAAAGACTGAATGGCATGGGCGGTAGTAGTTTCTCTATCCTCTTGCAGTTTATGCAAGAGTTAAACCCTGAAGTCTTCCTAAGAATTCCAGCTGACCTACTGCTTGAAGATTAGCTCCTATGGTCTAGAATCAAACACAATTCTCCTATTTTGGATTTGGCTGAAGTGGTGCCAGCAACATCATGTACCTGTGCAGAAATGCAGATAGGCAAAAGGCTGTTATGTTCTGCGTGAATCATTACTGTAGGGATCTGGGAAACGTGTTTGAAGCCTAGTGCTTTCCCTTGCTAACTCTCTTACATTGGGAATGAAGCAATAGTGATTATTGCCAGTGATGTAATCACAGTACAAAATGTTTAGTGTTTACTATTAAACTGTCTTCCACCTCTTTCCACTTGTTTTGTGATTTTTGAATGTATGCACCCATCCCAGGTACTGCTAAACCTGTTGTATAATGAAACTAAGAATACATAACATAGCAGAGGCGCAAGATCACATAGAGTGTATGCTGTCTACATAAAAGCTGAAAATGCAGTGTTTGGTCACATAGTGAACAGTTTGCAAGATGTAGCTGAACTCTTAGATCTTCTAGGCCATGACCTTGCCAGTTCTGGATTTGGGGAACTGGGGACTGCACATTTCCACTGTGCCCTGCATGATTTGTTATGGGGTTCTGTGACAGTACTTTGAAAACCTAGTCTGAAGGTTTTATCTCTCTAGTCATTACAATTTAGAGTTGAACTTCCTGCCCTGTACGTTCTCCAGTACTCTTTGTTCACATCTTAGCTTTGAGGGATATTTTGACTACAGCTGGGTGAAAGCAAAATGAGTGAATGCAAGAAGATAACGTAGAATTAAAAATGTTTACAAACAAAATTCTAGGACATGCAGTTCTGAGGGATGGACTTTTAGCTACAGTGCTTGCTGTGGGTGCTTGGTGATGAGTCTGAAAAAGTAGAAATCTGTTTGCAATACTAGGAGTGTGTTATTTCTCTCACACCTAACAGTAAAAAAAAAAGAGGGCCATTCCCTTATCAGCAGTCTTAAATTTTTTCACTTTGCCTCTACTAGAGTATGGGAGTTTGGAATTTGTTTTCAAAAGAGCTGAGGATGGAGACATTTATTAATCTTTCACTGCCAGGAGCTGGTGTCTCAATTGGTGAAAATATTTGAGTCATGTATCTTAGGTAAGATAGTCTCTTTAGTCTCCCGGTAGATTCATCAGCAGGCATGACTTCATTCCACACATCAGAAGTAGGTTTAGATAGCTTGAAGTAGTTTTCAGAACTTAATTTTTTCTCTAAAGTAAGGTATAAAGAGAGAACAGTTTCCTTATGCTATGCTGCTTTCTGTTTAGCAGAGCTTGGTGGCATTTGAGTGAACTGGGTGTGTTGCTGAGTGATACTGTGACTGTTTCCCTTAGCAATTACAACTCTTCATTTTTAAAACTAGTATATGTTCTTACACTGTTTTGGACTGCATAAATGACACACAGTCATGCATGAAAATTTGTCAAATGATTGCCCTAATTGTTATTCATTGAGTAATAAGATCACATAAATGTAAATTTTTCAATAATACATTTATAATTTTTGCTGCTTTTGCTTCCATTTGTCACAGGAAAAGTGATCAGAATACCTCTTATAAATGCCTAATGTAATGGAAGAACTCTGCTGTCTTTAGAGAGATTAATCTCTGAAGTGTTACTGACTTTCAATTTGAAAAAAGTTCAGAGACCTAATAAGAGCTTCAACCACGAGTCGTAAGGGAAAAAGCCATGCATGGCTTACACACAGTGATATTTTAGATGATTATTTTTTAATATTTGCTCACCCACCACACACTCCACCACACTCTAAAATTTCCATGATGACTGTCAATATACTGGCGTTTTTTTGTTGCTGTAGAGGGGCATCTCTGCAGCTGAAAGTATATGCTCTGCACTCTGTATAGCTCATATTGGTACCGCTTACCCTTTCTTGTTAGGACTTTCCGTGCACTGCTTGCAATGCTAATGTCAGCGAAGCTCTAGTCAGTATGCACATCTTTGTCTCTGCTTGTCATCTGTAAACTGCCTGCACATTTCAAGGGATCCCCTGGGATGGAGAGCAAGCAGCTCCTGGGCAGGGTGGGAGTTTGTACTCCTCTGTCCTTGCTGGCTCTCAGGCTGCCCCAGTGCTTTGTCCCCTATTCTGTTCACACATAACGATGCTGGTAACATGCTGAAGGCCTCGTCTTTATCATTGTCTCCCGAGAAGACCACTGGTTACATTTCTTGGTTATTTATTTAACCAGCTTTTTCTGGTCTGTTCTTACATGCCCAAGCTGAGATGCTACGCCTTGTCTTTGCATCATGCCAGAACAAAAAGAGGAGGAAAGATAATGCCAGCTCTGTGAAAGCTGCCCATAGTGAAATCAATATAATATTAGTGTTACTGGGAGCTGTGTCAAGAATGGCCTTCTTCAAGGAACTAGAATTGTGTTGAAGTGAGATTGTGGAGGAGGGTGAAAGGGACAGGCAGCAACCACTCAGCCCTGTCTTGGGGTTGTGGCATGGATGGTGGGGCAGCTCAGGTTGGGGGATGCTCAGGTTGGGGTGAGGAGGGATCTGGAGAAGAAAAGCATTAGCAGTTCTCCTGAGCAGGTCCCAGCAGGGGCACAGCCACACCTTCTCTGAAGAAATGATGGCCATCCAGACCTGGGTTTACTTCCCAGACAGATAACTCCCACTAATGGTGCTTCAGTGCCTCCACCAAGAGACACAAAACACTAGGTAGGAAGTGATCTTGCCAACAAACCCCACACGTTTTGCTCTCTAGCAGAGGCAGAGGAGTACCTGTCCTAGAGGCAAATTGCAATGATTTGATCACTTCTGTGCCTTCACGAATATCAAACGTCTACAGAAACACTTTCCAAAGCAGCATTTTTCTCCACACTATTCTACTTTCTACATGTTTTTACGAGCTCCATTACACTTGAAACTAACAAAAATATCCTTGCACTCTTGTGCCATTTGTTTATATCACCTGTTGGGTTTAATCTTCAGGAATTACCCAGGAAGGTGAATGGATGATCATGGTTTAATTTATTATGCCCTTTAAAATTCAGGCAGTTCTGAATTTGGTAGTATTTTACTAGATTCTTACTTTTTAATCCTTATGTATAACCTCCCACCTGCTGGAGCAGGTTGTTGTCTGTGTTCCATCCCAACTCCTGTAGGCAGGATGTGGCCAGAGGGGATGGGATGGATAGGGTTGGGGTCACAGCCACCTGCTGTCCTAATGAGCCACCCTGTTTCTCTGCTGCTGTCATCAGCCCAGCTGCCCCATACAGCCCATAGCAACAGCATCCACCTCTCCCTATGAGGCATTTCCTCTGCTACCAGGAACATTACCCAAACAGTGTCCATTGTTTCTTATTCCTCCCTCAGTCCACATGAGCTTTTCATTGTGTTTGCAAACATGCTTTGCTTGTCCTGCGCTGCTCTGCAGCTTCACACCGCATCCAAATTTGTTATATAAATTATATATACATTATATACACTATATAAAGGTCCAGGTCTACATGGTTTTAACTGATTGTAGGTAAATTGTTTATAGCAGTGGGGTTCCAGCGCTAGGCATTTCTTATCACCCCTTATGCCTGTACTCCCCTACAACACATCCTTGTCTCCACTTCTCAAGGCCATGGATACTGTATCAGTCATGTTTCTCTATGCTGCATCATTACATAAAAGCCATAAATATCTCATTCTACACAGAATGGCAGCTTGTTACTACTAGCTGCAAAAAATATGGTTGTGACATCCAAGGATAAAAAAGTAAAACAAGTTAGCAATTTACACCTGGCCAGTCAGAGAAACTGCTGTCACAAATAAATTGAGGAACTCATGGCTTCAGGCAGGTCAAGAACAGATTGGCCAGGTGTGGCAAACCTCAGCCCCGAGGTGCTGCACACTCAGTGCAAAGCCTGTGGCCTGTTACTGGCAGTGGCAGTGGCATCCAGCCGGATGACAAGGCTACATTCCCATCCCAACGCCCTACATATAGTCCTTTGCTCTTCCAGCCGTGTACGTGCAGGCAAAGGGAACAAAGGGAAATCCAAGTCTGGCTATGGCCAGCAGCTTCACAGACCCACCCTGCTCAAGGCATCAGGGCTCCAGTGCACCTTGGCCTCAGTCCCGCACACACTGACATCCATAGAAATTTTCAGAAAATAAGGCAGCTGTAACAGATCAAGCAGTCTAGGATGTGTATTGCCCATCAAGAAATTAGTAAAACACTTGTAACTTGCACTTACTTTAAAATACTGGTCTAAAGTGTGGTTTTATTGTAATGCTTCCAGTCTTTGAGCATAATGGAGGGTCCCAGTGGTCTTACTGCCCTCACTCAGCTCATCTGAAATACCTACTAATTTCACATTGCTCTCTTAATAGGATTCAAATCTGTTGCATCTCTTTTGGTTCAAAAATTTCAATCTACAAGCACAGCTAAATTGTTATTTGGTTTCTTTATTACTTTCCCTGTACTATTCCTGCAACTTTCAAGCTTCTTTTTAATTGGAATAAGCAGCTAACAATGATCTTATACCATTAAAATTGGTATTGTTTATAATTTCACTTAAATGCAACAGACAAGGCTACATTTCTCTGTCTTGACCAGGCCAGAATTTTATTTTAATTCACAAGAGGTTGCTCAGAATCACAGCATCGAATCTCATCTTATGGAGAAAGTTTATTAAAAGCCTCTACATTTATATTACAATTGCCTGCTAAAAATATATAACAACATAATGCCATTCTAATGTTATAACAAGATGAAAGGACCTGGTTGTTGTAAACTGGTATGGCTGCTATCAGTGTACTGGGGATACCTGAGCAAAGGCTTGACATTCCTATGACATTTTAGCTGTACTTTCCAGGAGGTTTCAATCATAACCACAGAATCACAGAATCATAAAATAGTTTGGTTTGGATGGGACCTTTAAAGGTCATCTAGTCCAACCCTCTGCATTGAGCAGGGACATCAACTAGATCAGGTTGCTTATAAATAACAGCCTGAATAAACAAAACCTCTTCAATCATAGTATTATTTTTGGTTCTTTGTAGATGTTCTGCTACTTGTTTCTGAAAACATGCCTGTGGGATCAGCAACTGCCTTAGAGGAATTGGAGGAAGGTGTGCAAAAATGAAAACCGACATAGTTGCTGGAGTTCTGGTTTGCAAATAAGTGTATCAGAAAGTCCTGTATCTCAGAGGGTAACTCAAAGTTAAGACTGTAAAGCAGCACGCTACTTGAGCTGAAATAAAGACTTTACTATCCAATAAGTAAGCGAATTTTACTCAGTGAAGAACTCTGCTGTAGTTTCTATGGGAAACCAAATTTATTGCAAAAGAGGACTTATCCTCCATTTCTTTGTTTTTGCTCTCTAGTAGCTGATCTGCTCACAGGTAGGGAAATGTCACATTAAATGAGTATTTGGTGTCATCTAGCGGTAACATTTGTTTCAGCAACTTTGTTAGCTGTTCAACGATGGATATGTAGTCTTCTAGGAAATTCTATCTGATTTTGGTCTCATGCTCTCTTCTAGTTGATAAAGGAGAAAGTTTACAGAAAATTAAAAAATCTGTATCTCTTTAGACTGATGGTTCAGTCTAAAATCAGAGTGAGATTTTTTCCCCTGCAAATTCTTTCCTCTTTCTTCTGAAAGTAAGAGAATACTGACTTCATATTTTTGATGGAATACTTTGCTGACATAGTTGCAGGATTGAATTATGATATCAAAAGTGCCTGAGAAGGTTAAGTTTTAGCTTTCCACCCCCACCACCATAGGAAGAAGGATAACTTTAATCATGTTCTTCAAAAAGAGTGGTCAGAATGCAGTGTTGTCTTCATGACATATTCTTAGTTTGGCGGGGATTTTTTTTTTTACCTCCCCCCACCCCCCAGGTATTCCTGATGCTACAGGATGGACAGTGTTGCTGATTAACTATATGGCCATGAAAGTGACTGGATGGGAATTGGCATCACTGACATAATCTCACTCAAAGTAGAACCAGACAGGCAAACGTCAACAAGAGCACGCCAAACCAGAACCCCCGGTTAAACAGGTAGGTAGAAATAGCCCTGCACTTCTGCACAAGAGGAGCATCCTAGGAAAAAGAACTGGTAATTCTAGAGTAACTACGTTGGCATGTTACTTCTCTACTTCTTCACTGTGGTCTAAATAAGACAGACTTGTTCAAGCCAGTTCCATGACAGATTCATTTTTGCCATGGTAGGCTCCAGAGACCTCAACCCAGGCGTGCACTGCAGGTATAAATACATACATTGTCATTGTGTCTAGCAATCCTCAGGAAATGCCCTACTCCACACCTGCAACTTATTATTTTATTTTAGCTAACTTTTTATTGTGACAGCTAAGTAGAGTCAAACTTATTTCCACAATAAATCAATTTTTTTCCACTTACACTTTCACAGAATCTAAATAAGAAAATCTTACATTACCCTGGATTTATATGAACCAGATGAAAGGCGGCAAAACCAAGAATGGAAGACACACCAAAAGGCTAGTGTGTCTGATAACAATTTTCCAAAGGTGTACATACAAATGGATATCCCTAACTGAGCACCCTTCCTGGTTTGCAGGTCGAGAGAAGGGAGAGCAAATTCTTCAGAGATGAGCCAGGAGGTTTGGTAGGTTACATAAGAGAAAAATAAATCAGACTTTGGCTGTGGACAGAGCTCGGCAGAGGCTGACAGAGAAGACTGCCCGCAGAAGGAGGCGCTGCTCGACCACTTTCCACGCCTCACGGTGGCACCTGCAGTCGCGCAGAGTCCTCAGCTGCTAGCCAGGACTTGAATCCAAATCTCCTGAGGTATCCTGAAATTACACCTCTGACTCATTTTCTGTTGTTTTTTCCCCTGGACCTTTGTCAATGGTTTCTTCTGGATTATTTTTATAATTTTAAAGAATTGTTCTTATGTCTGTCTAATCTTCTAAAAGAAACAGAGTCACTTGAATATTGAAAGGTTGTTCAGCAGACACGGTATGTTGCTCTGAGAAATTTTCTTCCTTTCATCAGCTATTGTCAGAAGATAAAACAAATTCCCTGGAAAAATCAATTTTTCAGGTAGAATTTAACTATGTATGCTGAAAAATTATGTGACCTTTGAGATGAGAGAGAGAATTCTTGAAAAGAGAAAAATCTCAAGTGCTTTGTCCAATAGCATTCCCTTAAATGGCAGAGTCAGACACAGCTAGCATGGTGAAGTTAACTATTTATTTTTCAGTAGGTGCAAAAAACCCCAAAGCAAACCGTTAAGTAACTACGCAAAGTGATCAATACCAGATATAGACACTTATTAAGGAATCACTGGAATTCTGTCTGGGACTCTTCCTTAAAACAGGGCTTTTTAATCCTTAGGTCTCATAGTGCTCTATAAAAGGTCAGTGAATTTTTTTTGTTGAACTGAGACTTAAAAATATTGTGTTTTTTCCCAAAAACTCAGAAATAAAGCTGCTATTTAAATCCTCGTCCATTTGAGGAGCTATTTTTTTATGCAGCTTTAGTCTTCCTTTTCTATTTGTTTGTTTTTGTTTCTGTGTTTGTGCTCCTGAGTAGTTTTAGCTTTGAGTTCTTGTCAGAGAACTATGACTCAGAGCAGAGTGATGGCATTTTGATTTTATTACCTTGCTTTATCGTTGTAGAAGGCCAACATACATAAAGCCTGTACCAATCCCTGTACCAATCATTACGTTGAATGTATATCTTCCTTCAGATATGATGGTGAAGAGCTGTTGTGGGAACATTTCTTTCTCTGTGTTTTTAAACTTCTCATATGCTTTGACTCAATGTTACAAATCACGGGCTTTTAAAATGGATGAAAAATAGATCCCTACTATAAATTCAGTCTCTCTTTCACGTACTAATCTGTTAGTACAGCAAGAAAAACAGCAGTATTTCTGCAACCTTTACTACCCAGCATCCTTGGTTTGGAGATAGATAGGATAAATTTGAGAATGCATGTCCCATTTCTGTGTTATCACTGCCCAGCTCCCAGCATCAAACCATTGTGTCTCAGCTAAGGTTTTCATTTTACTCAGTAATTCCACTGCTGAGAAGGATGGACATACACAGAGAACATGCTTGCTTATAAGGAGTGGACTTTAGATCCTGAAGTAATTTGTTTGCCAGGAACCCACAGTGCACAAGAGGGTGATGATGTGAAGGAGGCCATTCAGTCGGCAGTATCTGTAAGATGTCTTTTGTCCTGGTTGTAGAACATGATGTCATCTGAGCATTACAGCCTGGAGAGCCCTGTTGTACGTCACTCTCATTGGATGCAGTGGCAGCACCTATTTCTTGCAGCTCTGAAAATCAGACTGGGAATCTGCAGGTCTGCAGCAGTAGGAACAGTTTGTAAGTTGTGTGTCGTTCTTTGCACATCATGTGCTGGAATGACAATCATATGGATAAATTTTCCACTCTTAACTGGTGGCATAATTGGTAAATAACCATAAATGGAAGTGTAAGGCTTCTACAGGATATGAAATAAGCTCCTTCTAAATCAGGCCTTGACAACACGGTGCTTGGCAGTACAAACAGCTTGTTAAACAGAACATACCTATCTCCGTCACACAGTCTAGCAAGATTGTGGTGACTGCACACTTAATTTTACGTAAAGTAAGATTAACTAACTTATTTTCAGTTAGAAAGAGAGTATTACTCACTTGAGAGTGGGAAAAACTTTGAATAAACTTTCTGCAGGCTTTGGATATTTTGGAGGATGTTCTTTTTATAAAAGTTGCTTTCTTTGTTAGGTTAATGATTGATGATTGTCTTTGTTCCTTTTCTTCCTTCCTGTTTCTCCTGATTAGATAGATAGTAACAGGCAATTTTGTAAGTAAGTCAGACCTGACCTACACAAAATCACAAGTTGCTGGCATAGCAGTAAATCAGTTATCAATTATGAGAAATATGTTTTCAGGGAACCTTTCCTGTTTGGGCTTTGTAAATCAATTTGCATGTAAGCTTGTGTGAAAATATTCCTTAAAACAATCACCTTCTTTCACAGTAATTACAGACTTTCAGCTGTAGTGAAATACAGCCTTTCTGGGGATTAAGTAAAATTTCCATAAAAGAACTTGACAAGTATCCATGAGATCATAAGTACTACTTCCCAACAAAACTCTGTAACAAGGGAACTAACTTTCATGTAAGAATATAAAATACATTTTCTCTGCCTTTTCTTACATAATAGAAATGCTCGCATAGAAAAACTTTAATTTGTGAACTGAAAGACAAGATAGATTAAGTCAGTCAAAATATCCACCAATTTTTCAATTTTATTTTCTCTTTTAATTTTTTTAACTCCTAAGTAACTTTCATTTTGAAACAAAATCATTGCAAGTCAAAGAAAACAAAGTAGAAAATGCCTCATTTGGAAGCACTGGGGTTTAAAAGTGGTTTTGTTTTTATTAACAAAACAATATATTAATTGAATTGCAATTTTTGGAGTGATTTAAATAAGCTGACATTTTATTTGTAGAACTTTTTGGTTTCAGTAGCTCAGGTTAACAACTTTCGATTGGTATGCCCCATTCTTCATATGATAACTGCACTATAAGAGGAAGTGGAGTATCCAGCTCAGTGGCAGAATGAGAATTTTAACTCCAAAACCATGGCACCACAGGGAATGGCTGAATCAATTTTGAGTGTCCACATTTCTATCTTGAACACATACAGCATAAAACAACAGTAAAAATATGTTTCCATATAAAACTCAGGTATTATACCAGTGATGAATTGTGAGCTTAAAGGCAAAACTTGCTCAGTTAATGACACTGGTTCAATTCCCCTGCAATATTTGCAAGCCAATACAAAATATTTTTCCTTAACAGAAAGGAAGCGTCAGGTCCACTGCAATCTCCCATGCGTTGGCATCAAATCAGAGCGGGGCTGGGCTTCCACAATCTACCCTCAAGAAAATCCATTAGTATTTTCTGCCATCTTGCGGAGGGGACACTTCAGGTCACCAGGTCAACTGAATTAGAAGTAATTGTATGGCTATAAAGGGCTTCTGTTGCAATGGGACAGACTTCTGTCCTTCAAGCCCACACAGGCAACAACCCCATGCCCAGCTCAGTTCATAAAAAACTGGACCTAAAGGGACAACAGTACCAGTACAATGCTGGTAAAAAAAAAAGACAGGCAAACACAAAAATATAGCTCTTAAAGTAATTAACACTGCCGTGTTGTCATAAGACAAATGAGTTATGGAAAACATTGTAAGGCTCAGGAATTAAAAAGCTTTAAGAATCAAATAAGAACCCAAGTAGGGGGTGAAAATGTTCCTGAACTAGACTGCATATGTCAAACCAAGTTTCTAAAATTGGCATTCAGAAAGCTAATTGTTTTAGTTGGAAACAGAACAAATTTAACATGTATCCTGTCACTCCATTAAGCTGGTTTTTATTTTAACAACCTTTAAAAAACTCACTCACAACACAGCTTGGTAATACTAAGAATATATTTAGCTGTTGTTTCCCAAGAAGACATTCCAGACTTTCAATATCATCCCAAATTGATAATTATCCATTTGTTGAAGATACACAGCAGTAATCAATTAATGCACTGCAGTATTGGCAATTTACAGAGACCTCCACTTCTCAATGACATCTGCTGAGAACAGAACTGTTTATGGGACTTGCATTGCTGTAAAACAGAAATTGAAGCACTTACCCATGGATAAAAGTATCAACATAATGCTAATCTGGGTGCTGTAAAACCGAAAAATTTATTTAAAAAAGTAAAAAATTGTTCCTTTTCTTCAGCTTTTGTACTAAAATGTTCACGCTCTCTAAATTAACTTCCTCATGCTTTGATCTGCTCCTGTGAAGGCTGGTATTTTATTTTTTAAAACAAAATCTGAGGTATCCCTGAAATAGCATGACTTTATGACACTTAGTTTTGCAAAGTATTACAAGAATCATAATGAAAGAGGGGTTACATAAACTTTTGGTTGGAATTACCTGAAGCAGAGCTTGAGTTTGAACTTAAAAATTTACAGTGCTCAGTACAACCCACTACATTTCTGGTAGTGTCTTTGTCAAGGCAATGCTTGAAAAGACTGTAAAACATACTTTTTCATTACTGTACATAAATTATATGGGTGGCAAGCAATTCTGGAAAATTGTCACTGATTGTCCCTCTTAAATATACATTCTGAAAATGTCAGTGTTTGCAGAGTTTTTAAAATTGATCCAAATTGAAATATTTTCTTCAAGTGCTCAACACATTTTCTCTGTCCATATGACAAATGAAGTCAATTCTTTATTTCAAAGACTACCACATTTCTTCTTACTTTGGCCATATGTTTTCCTTTATCTGGATCTTCTCTGTTCTTTCTAACACTTTCCATCTTTATTGCTGTTTCCTTGTTGGGTACTGATTTTATTCCAGCTTTCACTAATGCACACGAGTGCTATGTCATAGTTTCATCACTGGCAGCCCCCAAAATTATTTAAAATACAGCTACCTCATTTATAATTGTGCCTTGTTTACATTAGGGATATGAAAACTGGCATTTCCACTGGGCAGATTTTTTCCCCTTTTGCTATTTAAAATGCATTCTGAATCAGTATAGGAAGCCACAATCATGACTACAGGCTAGGAGATTTAACAAAAGAGACAGGTGAGATTACTGCTTCCCTGTATGTGCTCTGGCCCTCTGCTGCACTGTATGGCCCACTATAAAGGTATTCCGCCAACGGAGCTAGAATTCTTGCATCTACTTGAATGGATTAGGCTGTCTAAACTAAACTGTTGGACCTTGCCTATCATAGCATGTAAACTGTTTTACTGCGATGGCAGCCCGCAAAAGGAATGTATATGTAGCAGAAAATTGTATCTTAAACTGCCACACTCTATCTGCTATGAACCACTAAAAAGCCTGCAGAAACAGGGCTCAAAACCATGACTGAGTTCCTCTGGTTACCATTCAGCAGGTGACTCTCACTGACTCATAATGAACTACTGAATGAACTACTTAACGAACTCTTAGTCTCTGTAGAAGACAAAAGCATTTTACCCCATGTTTTCCTGGCCACCTCCTATCATTGCAGCTAATGCGTTGCTTTGTCAAACCATAACACTGCAGCGGGCTTCTGAGTGGTGTATGAGCAGACTCCTCTGTAGAAACCAGAAAAACGCCTTACAAAACTATTTTTGCCTGCTCAGATGCAGGTCTACACCAGGGATTTCATAAGCACAAGAATGACATTGAGGTTACACGACTATTTTTCCCAACTCTCCTACCAAGAGAGCTGTCCTGGCAAAAAAATGCTGTGTGGGCCCAGTGTGAAAAGAGCAATTGGATGGAAAATTTCAGCTGATGTTTGACAGTCACAGGCCTATATAAACACAGCCTCTATACTGGGAAATATCAGGCATCTTTGCAGTTACTAGTGCCACAACCCCTGCATTTCATTTAAGCAGAACGAACCCATGTCAATGAACTAAGCTTTGCCGTACATCTCTATGAAATGCCTTAGTTTATCATAGGGAAAGACACCTTCACAGGTGGTTGGCTTTACAGAGAGTGAGCATGGAGAGAAACGAGCACGGCCAGTTAGCAAGCCCCTCTTCAAGTTCACTTACTACACAAAAACCTCGCTTTTGAGCAATACAGTAAGGAAAAAAAAAACCCAAACCCACGATTCCCTTTGTTCATTCTTTAATTGCTCGCTGCCCTGTTTCCTCGCCTGGGACAGTGCCACTGCCCGGCCTCACTCCAGCCGGGATCCTCGGCCCCGTGCGGGCGCTGCCCTCGGGCGGAAGGCGCTGCCGCCGTGCCGGGGTGCGCGGCTCCGGGGCCCGCGGGGGTCGGCGGGGGGGGTCCGGCGCTGACAGAC
>VZTG01004484.1:70790-151307 GCA_013397845.1 Melanocharis versteri | reverse complement strand
GGTGGTGGGCAGCGACGGCAGGTACTTCAGCAAGACGGCCATCGAGATCGTCGTTCAGATGGCCGCGGCCAACGGGGTAAGCGGCCCCCTCACCCACTCTCGGCGGCCCCTGCTCCCCGGCTCTGCCCGCGGGAAGCACGGGGCAGAACCTTCCAATGTCATCACCCGGACAGCGCTCAGGGCACAGGCAGAGCCCGGAGGAGCTCTGTTTCGGCGCCGTGCCCGCCAGGTGCCCGAGCCGGCCCGCACGTGCCGGTTCCTGCGCCCGCTGGGCTGTGCCGCCGGGCTGTGCCCCTGGGCTGTGCCCTGGGCTGTGCCTCCGGGCTGTGCCGCCGGGCTGTGCCCCTGGGCTGTGCCCCTGGGCTGTGCCGCCGGGCTGTGCCGCCGGGCTGTGCCGCCGGGCTGTGCCCCTGGGCTGTGCCGCTGGGCTGTGCCCCTGGGCTGTGCCGCCGGGCTGTGCCCCTGGGCTGTGCCCCTGGGCTGTGCCGCTGGGCTGTGCCCTGGGCTGTGCCGCCGGGCTGTGCCCTGGGCTGTGCCGCCGGGCTGTGCCGCTGGGCTGTGCCGCTGGCCTTGGCGAGGCGGTGGCTCCGACGGGGATGGGGGCGACCTCGGGAGACTGCCAGCCGGGCCGCGCTGTTTCACGCCTTACTGTAGGAAGAAGGCATGGGTGCTGAAACACAGGGTTCACTCTGCGGGAGAAAGTGTGGCAGAGTTAAAATAAGTACGCTAGGAACAAAGGTATCGGACAAGCATCCACTGCTCAGGGTATTTTAAAAATATTCGAGGAAAATGGTACTGTTGAACGATGATGAATTCAGCATTTTATCCACATCTTAGGAAAATAATAGTTCTTGTCTATTGGCCACTTGCTAATGAATTATAAGATGCAGGAAGACAGCAGTAACACAAACCTCTGGTCAAATGGAATACAAATTTTACTTGTGCAGTTTTTGAAAGTAGGAAAGAGCTCGGGAAGAAAACTTTTGTCTTCTGCTAGATACATGCACATTCATGTGTGGATGTGTATGTACAGAAAGCTGGAAACACCAGATAATAACTGCTATCTCTTGTTATGATGCCTAGGCTGATCCTCTAGACTTGGCAAAAGGAGTGATATAATTTTATAGGGGTGTTTTTTGTAGGGATCTTTTTTTCCCCAAAAGCTCAGCATTTTAAAGGCAGTCCTTTCAAAAGATCTTTCAATTTTGAAATTAATCTCCATATGTGTTTGAATTTTCCCTGCTGATTTGTTGACATATACAAACTATATAGACCAACCAGTCTTGTATGAATAATGTCTGTTTTAAATTTACTTCTAAAGCATGTTCTCAACATGCTTTGATAATGCTTGATAATATCAAGCAGATGCTGAGTGATGCCTGAGATTTCAGAGACTGTGTTACATACTGTCTACCTAGTGCAAAATCACCGTTCATGTAGGGACATGGTAGAGGCCAGGGTTTATGTGGCCCAGGGTGTGGGAGGGCTCTGCGGGGGCCAGTGGTGAAAGTGGGGCCGGTGGAGAGACTAGCCCCGTGGTTCCATCTGCAGTGTCAGGGAAGGGAGCATGCAGGGGCTGAGTGTAGGGCAGGGGAAGTGGGCTGGTGCGTGGGGAGTTGCAGGGAAGGTGGGACAGGGTGTGGAGGAGTGCTGCTCCCTAGCCCCATTGCCCATGTAGCTCAGGGGAGATAGTCTCACTGATGGCATTGTACCTGTTGACCAGGTGGGATAAAGTGCAGCAACAGCTAAAGCAAGAGGTCAGCAGCAAGAACTGCCCTGCTGAGGCTGAGGTCCTTGCATGCTGGTAGGAGCTGCAAGAATGGGTTACAGTGCAGGGTGACCACGAGGACTGATGTGCTGAAGAAATTTAGGGTTTAGAAGAACCGGGGCTTCTCAGCCAAGTTATGCTGACTAATTTTTCCTGTCAGCCTGCCTCCTTCCAACTGCTTCTGTCACGTTCCTTGATGTTGCTTGAACATCTTTCTGACCTCAGGAGATTTCCAATTGGAGATGCTTCTGGCACCTTGCTGTGGGTGCTGTAATAATGCCTCCCCTTTCTTAAGTTACTGCAAGTTTCTTAGAAACACAGTTTCTCTCTAGTGCTTTCTGAAGCCAAATCCCAAACTTTTCTGCTCACGGTTCTCACAAATATCTGAATTCACGCATTATTATCTTGCTAATGACACAGTCCTCAGAAATTCAGCAGCCCAGCTGGTAGGGAGCTATTGAAAGGGCTTCTCATTTCCATGTTCTAATGCTCTGTTCCCTCTAACATCTTCACCCTGCTCACCCTCACCTCTGTTTCTCTCAAGCACAATGTAAATGCATAAGTTTCACATTTACTTAGTTAGTACTATTTGTATGTTTTATTTTTTGGCTGGTAAAATACAACTGCTGGGAAAATATATAAATCTCCTTGATAGCATTGTTCAGTGCTGTGCTATATAAATAGGGGGAGAGGAAGAGAAGACTCATGAGAGCTAAGATCTCTCGCTGTGGATGAGGTTAATATCATGAGAAAGCATGTAGCCGGTATCACAGGGAAATAAGTGGACTGATGTAGGCTGGATCAGATGAAACATGGGGAAGGATTGAAGGTGCATTGAAAATGTTCAGCTGCCCTGAGTGCCAGGAGAGGAATGGCCACGAAGTGCTGATAAACTGAACTTTAATCTCCTTCCTGGAAGACACATACCGAGTGTCATGGTTAGTTGTGCTGGCAGAGTACAAAAATAAAAGTTATTTTCTATTATCAACTGTAAATGGATTGCCCTTTAGAGTTGCTAGGTTCCTCTTGTTCTAACTTGGTGACTCATCCCACATTCCCCCTGTGCTAACAGCCTAGCACGGTTGGCATAGGCTCCAGTACAAGGAATGAGATGAGGTCCCCTGCTCAGTCAGCTGCCAATGCTTGGCCTGCCTTCTACTCATCCTCGGTTGCTGCTGGCTCATGCCCTCCAGCTCAGGGCTGCAGGTACATGCACCACAGCTGCAGCCTGCACGGCCTTCCCTGGTGCAGCAGCTACAGGCTGGCCCATGTTCTGCAGCTGCGAGCAGCACGTGCTCCACCCGCTCTTTCTGTTCCGAGCTGAGGGTGGCTAACCAGGGTCACCCTTCAGTGGGGCACACGGCTGGGCTGTTAGCAAACACGTTTAGGTAAGGGACTGCATGTCATGGGAAGGTGGGGGAAAGTGAGGAAGGCCAGATGGGGGTGCCCTACCATTCTGGGTTGCAACAAGCAGTTTGACAAAGTGGAGTGGTAGGAGAGTATTTGGGGCTCTATTTCCCTTTTCACCTTTATCGTGCCAGTAGTAGTGTCTGTCAGCCTTAATGTCTGGAAGAAGTGAGGTAGAAGGCTCCAGCAGTTGCAATACAGTTCCTCTACAAATTAGATGCAAATGTTCTATTAGACCCACCAACTGGGTGAGGTTGTCTCATTTTTGATGGAAAGTTTGGGAGAGGTTTAGATGAGAAGCTGTTATTTGTGAGTCTCAGTGGCAGATCAGAAGGTATTGGGTCTTACACTGAATATGGCAACTCATGACAACATGCTAGAGAGACTGCAGAGTATTGGTAGTGATGCTGTAGAAGTTTGAGATGGCAGAGAGTTGAGTTTTCTGGTTGTCTCCTATGTAATACCGTATTCGTTTTATTTTCCATGGCCTTTCATGCAAATCTTGCCCTCCCTCCCTGGGTCTGTGTGATATTTATTTTCTTCTACACGGAGCGTGGTGTTCAGTCATCTTTAGGATACTATAGTAAAAGATGGGAAGGCACAGCCCCAAGTTGTTCAGGATGTAATCTGCTTGCTTCGTGTTCTTTCAAGTATAATTGACTGAGGCATATGAGAGATTACTGGGGAAAATAATTTTAAAAAGCATTAAGTGACTGCATGGTAATCAGCTGAATCGTCTGAAAATGCGCAGCTGCAAGCGGTAATAATTGCATAAAAGTGTTCTTGTAAAGTACTTGCTAGGGTAGTTTATTCTTTCAGCTGTAACTGTTTGCTGAAGCTCTTTGTTTCTGCTGTTGCTACTAAAAGTACAGTGACAAAATAGAATGCGGTGTAGGGACACAGTATTAGAAGAGGCATTACATGCCTGTGATCTTATAGCCATGCAAGTTTTTGAATTCCAGAGATAATCTTTCCATGCTATGAAATTGTCCAAGATTTTCAGAAGGATATTACTGGAACTTTAATTGTGAGTCAGTATGTGGGTACAGTTTGGTTACTGTTTTAGCCCACATTGCAAGAAGTCTGTAAAATTGGATATTAATTAAGTTAATTAAAGAAATAATTAAATGCTAGTTTAGTATTTGTTCAAAATGAAGAGATTCTGAACCAGGAGAAGATGACCTTGTGCATTCCTGCCACCAAAATGAAGAAAGCAGAGGAAGATGGGTAGCACATTTACGCCTCTAAGGTCTGCACTGTCCTCAGGGAGTTTTGTAGAAGCACTGATGACCTTAATATAAGGTGAAACTTTATAGTAGTCCCTGCAAATAAAATACCAATGTATCATTTATGTGATTTGATTTGTAGGATCCTTAATTTAGAATACTAAATATTGTGGTATTCTATAGTACAGAAATTAGCATACTAAATAATATTTCTCAGAAATGTAGAAATAGTAGCTTCATGACAAGTGCTTAAGGCAAGTCAAATTACTCATATTTATATTAATATTTGACATCCAGAAAAATGGGAAAACTGGTTTGTGCAACATCTGCTGAATGGAAAGAAATGAAATATGGTGAAGAGATAGTCCTAGGTAATTTGTGCAGTCTGAATAATTTAAGTATTCTACTAACTTTTAAAAATACAGTGTTGTGCACGAAGACAAAAACTAAAACTCAGTAGTTTAGATTTAGAAATACTGAAAGCATGCTTGTGATAAGCCTGCCTGCAAGTATAAATACATTTATACTTGACTACCTCCAGGTAGATTCAGAGTGGTTGTTTTCAAGCATTTTGTAAAATGTTATTGCTGTCGTATTCCTTTTGTTTACCCATACACAATACTGTTTTAAGAGCTGGCACCCATTTCTGACAGCTGTATTTGGAAGATTGAGTCATTGCTCTAGCTTTCTACATGCTTCATAGTTTAAAAAAAGGGAGGGACAATATTCAAAACAAACAATTTCAAGGTTTTTTTAATAATATTTTTCTTTCCATAATAATTTTTTGTTTGTTTCTTAACTTTTTAGCTCTCCTGTTTTCTAGCAACATTCCATAGGCTTCAAAATTATCTGCAAAAACTCTGCTAAGAGAAGCAGGTAGACAAACAATCATTATTTTGTCAGAGCTTGAGGCAGAAATCTCAGAAGAGTGCATTTTCTGCACATTTTTAAAATTCAAAAGGAGATCGTGTGATTCTCAGTGAAAGATAAATGGCTAGACATAGTTTGTGGTTGGTGAGAGTTATCAAAAAAGTAACTTATGATTATGGTAGAAGTTGATAATTTCTTTGTAATCTTAATTTTAAAAATTTAAATAGTTCATAAAATCAGTTTAAATAAGTAATCTCCTAAACCTTTGCTTTTCTGAAATTGTTTTGAACCACACTTCTAAGTAACCATTAAGGTTCTTAATGGCATCTGAGTGCCAGAAGGTCACCTGTATATGAAGGAACAGCTCTTTATGGACTGGAGGCAGGTAGTGACACCTCCTGTGCTGTTGCTTTGCCACACAGGCTGTAGAGCTATCAAATCTCCTTCAAACTAGAGAATGACATCCAAAGTTCAACTCCTGGTCTGTTTTTAGATGGGGAGTGGGAGGGATTCTGTGTTCTGCCTTTCCCTCTGCCTCTCCTAACTGTCCTGCCCCTTCTCAAACTATTACTCAGTAGTTGTGGTGGTGAGGGGGATTTATTTGATTTTTTTTTTAAAATAGATGTTATTAAGAAATTCCAGACTTTGACAATATCTTTTTAAGCTCCACATGCAGCTGCCTCAGTCCTCATCTGTAACACTTATCCTCCCCTTCTCTCTGTTTTGTTGCGTCTTCCTGTTCCCCAGAAATTTGAGCTCCCTTGTATTTCTTTGTAAATACATTTCTTGTTGGCTCCTAGATTATTTATGTTAAGCTGAAACTGTAGTATCTGCGTAGGGGATGAAGGCATGGTTTTGAAATTGGAACCTCGCAGTGGAACTGCGCATAATACCAAACACATTGAGTCAGTGTTAAATAACACCACCTAAAAGGTTGGTTTGTTTTTTTTTTTTAATTTTAAGAATGGTGGGAACTTCCCCTGCTCAGCTGTGCCCTGGGAAACACACCCTGTTAGTTTGGAATAGCCAAGGAGTCACTGATGGCTGAAGGAGGAGCAGTGCTTTCTGTGGGGCAGGACATCCAAGGCCGTCTTGGCAATACAAGTGTAACTACAAGAGAGTGCAGGTCCTAGTGCGGGGTGATACTTGTGATTGCACTGAAAGGCTGCTCTGTGAAAGGCAGTTCTCTTTCTATTAAAGCCCCAGCCCTGCAAATGCATCCACGGAGTCAGCCCTAAAGTGTACTGGTATCTAAGAGGATTTGCTGATTTTTGGGGTTACCTGGCAAGTTTTGGTAGCAGGATGATAGCCTTGTGTTATGTTTGGGAACTTTGCAAATCCTTATTATTGCTGTGCTCTTGCTTTACTGTCATATCCAGGCCACTGGGGTTAGATGTGCCAGGATACAGTATTTTCTGTCAGTGCTCCAGGTTAGCGTGCAACCAACTCATGTATGTGCATTTTGCTGCAAAAGAATATGTTCCATACCAAGACTTTATCATTTCTATCCTGTACATATACGCCTATATGTGTGTGTGTTTATGTACTAATTTTCAAAAATTTAGTACTATTCAGAGTATTTTGGCTTGTTTTTTCCATGTAGATCGGCAGATTGGTTATTGGACAGAATGGGATCTTATCCACACCTGCTGTTTCATGCATCATCCGGAAGATCAAAGCAGCTGGTGGAATTATTCTAACAGCTAGCCACAGTCCTGGGGGACCTGGAGGAGAATTTGGAGTCAAGTTTGAAGTTGCCAATGGAGGTGCGTTTTTTTTAAAAAACACACTACATCTTGGTATACTGGAAGTGGCTGATGAGGATAACCAGCTGTCTGTAACTGTGTGTTTTTCATTTGCTCTGTTGAAACTGTGGAGAGCATAGGCATCTCTTTTTTTTTTTTTTTAATAATAGAAGTGTATTTGCATACATGGGCCTGAAAAAGAAGCATTAAATGTTCATTGAACACCTTGGGGTAGCTGTAAGATTTCTATAAACAATAGACTTGCCATCCAATTTTTTACAGTACTTTATGTAGTCATCCAGATCACCGTAACACTTCTGATCCTTTTATAAAGATGCCTATGAGGGAGCTCTGTTTTCCTCATATTTCTGTGTTGCTTGTCTTGGCATTTACTTTAAAGCCAGTAATTTCAGAAGTACTGTGGGCAGTATAACTTATTGCCTTGTGTGGAAGAAACCACTTCTTATGTTTACCCAGGAAGTAACTGGTCCAGGTAGAGAGTTGTACCATTTTACCACTGCAATTCCGCCATTGAATAGTGGAATTTGTTTATATAGCTAAAGTCTTGTTTTCCAAAATCAACAACTAACACATGTTAGGTATGTTATACATTCTGTATGTTTTACATTATAGATTCGTGTACACTCATATAACGTTATATAACCGTTGTATAAGGGTTGCTGACACCTTGTATACGTCACACATGTAGAGCGTTTTCTGTCTGAAAAAAACAAACTCAAAGTGCTTATAAAATGTTTCCTTCCCCATTCCGAAGGTGGGAGAACTTGAGAAGCGGGTGCTTTCTCCCTTCTCTCTTCCGTAATTGCAAAATGTGTGTGGTTAAATGAGTGTGATTTTATGAACAGAATAGGCTTGAATCCCAGAGAGATTGAAGGGACTGTGTCAGGTCAGCCAGTGAGAAAGCCAGGGTCACAGCACACATATACCAGAGCCAAGCTGTTAGATGCATTAGCACTCTATAAACTTGAAAACACCACATGCATCTAAAACCTGCTTGATAAATGGGTAACAGTTGGTGGTGCAGTCTTTCTAGTGTGCTTTGCCTTTTTAAAGAGAATTCAAAAAGTCTATTAAGCTTTATATATGAAACACTTCTCAAACACAGGTCACAATGTTTAATTATTTATGTTAATCAGCAGGTGCATAATGAAAAGTAGTTGGTTTAAGTTCCAGCTGAGAAAATGTGGGTTAAGTATTAGGCAAGATGTTTGAACTAAGACAGTCTTTAGGCACAGCAACAAGCTCCTAGGGAAGGTTTTTGTTGCTCTATGTTCTTGCTCAGTCTATTTTGCAGAGCCAGGTCAAGCAGAAGTGGCTTGTTTCTATAGCTGTAGAAGAAAATGTGGAGGGACTCTGTGGGATCTCCTTAGCTGGAAATATCAGTAGACAATACATCCATCTATCAAGGAAGACCTGTAGCTAATGATGTCCTCACCCTTTGTGTGGGTTTAGATTAGATGAGTAAGAAGTCGTTTTCTGAGCTAAATGAAGAGTTAAGTGGCTGTTTTATATTGTATTGGTTTGGACCATCTGTACACTGCATCTGAGATGGAAGACACTAATTCATGTGGCAATGCACTGCATTGCTAGAGGAATGGGAAATTGGCACTGAAAAAGCCTTCAAAGACACTTTGGATCCAGAGGGAGAACACATAAAAGGGAACAAAAGAAACAATTTTTAGAGTAAAAGTGTAGCTTTAATATAAGCTGTGAAGAGTCAGATAAGCCAGAAAGGACTTTAGTTGCAATTCAGACTCAATTGCAACTCAGATTCAACCTTTGCACTGCGTATGGCGTAGTTCATCTAGTAATTTTCGCATCAAGCCTGCAACTTTTATTTGGTTGACAGTAGATCTTCCAGGCTTTGGCAATGAAAGTAATTTCCAAGTAAGATGTGTTTTCTGTTTCTGAGTGGCATAACCAATCCAGGTCATAATTGCTAATTGTTGAGCAATGAAGGTATTTTGAATTCCTGCAAAGATAAATTTCATTCAGGTAGTGGAGGGAAACTGCAATACAGCACCACTGCCAAACTGGTAAGGATTCTAAAAGTGGTATTTTTTTCTAATGAAATAATGTGAAACACCAAGCTATCTGATCTTCACAGATCAGATTTTGTGTGTTAGCAGAAAGTCCTATGAAACACCAGAACCTGCTGCTGAAGAACAGGCTTTCCTTTAATAGCTATGTTGAGATTCCATGCAGAGTGAAAAAAGGCAGTCTTTGAGCAATAAGCCCAGACAAACGTGACTGTGGTTACCTCGTCCTCCTTGCCCCTGGATAATAATTGATTTAAATAATCTATGTAAATCAAAATGTTGTGAGTAATGCAGTGTATTTCACATTTTATTTTTTTGAAAAATGTTTTAAACCTGTGTTGTAGTGAAAGAACAGACCTTATTTACTACAGTACTTTGTTTTTATTTATTCCGTAGTAACTCAGATATATTCACAAAAATGTATAGCACTCATTTTTAATATAGGAAATCTTCATTTAAAAGAAATGACCCACCACCTTATTTTCTCTTATAGGACCTGCTCCAGACATGGTTTCAGAAAAAATCTATCAAATCAGCAAAACCTTGGAGGAGTATGCAATTTGTCCTGATCTCAGAGTTGATTTATCACGCCTAGGAAGACAAGAATTTGATCTGGAGAACAAATTCAAACCTTTCCGAGGTATCAGTGTGTGCTTTTACTTATGCTAAATCCATTGAGTCTAAATATTAGTATTGCAGCAGAATTATAATGGGTAATTATATAAGCAGAACTTCAGTTCTTCGAGATGCCTTACTAAAAGTTATTGAACTACAAGGCAGTATAAAATCGCAGAATGGTTTGTGGTAGAAGGTCCCTTAAGGATTATCTTGTTCCAACCCTGCTGTCGTGGGCAGGGAGACCTTTCACTGGACTGGGTTACTCAGAGTTCCATCTAGTCTCACCTTGAACATTTCCGGTGATGGGGCAGCCACAGCTTCTCTGGGCAACCTGTTCAAGTACCTCACCACCCTCTCAGTAAAGAATTTTTTACTGAAATCTAATCTAATTCTCTTCTCCTTCAGTTTAAAACCCTTCCCCCCTGTCTTAACACTATTTGCCTGTTTAAAAATTCGTTGTACGAGCTCCCTTTTAGGTACTGTAAGGCAGCTATAAGGTCTCTTCAGAGCCTTGTCCATGCTGAGCAGCCCCACGTCTCACAGCCTGTCCTCACAGGAGAGGTTCTCCATCCCTCTGATCATCTTTGTGGCACTACCGTGGGCCTGCTCCAACAGAACCATGCCTTTTTGCTACTGAGAACCTCAGAACTGATGCAGCACTGCAGGTGGGGTCTCAGCAGAGCAGAGCAGAGGGGCAGAATCCCCTCCCTGGCCCTGCTGCCCAGGCTGCTTTGGATGCAGCTCAGGACACAATTGGCTTTCTGGTCTGTGGTTCATGTCCAGCTTTTCATCCCCAAAAGCCCCCAAGTCCTTCTCTGCAGGGCTGCTCCCAGTGAGTTCTCCTCCCAGCTTGTACCTGTGTCTGGAGCTGCCCTGACCCTGGGGCAGCACTTTGTGCTTGGACTTGTTGAACCTCATGAGATTCTCGCAGATCCACTTCTCAAGCTTGTCCGGGCCCCTCTGGATGACATCCTAGCCTTCTGTTGTGTCAGCTGAGCTGCTCAGCTTAATGTCAGCTGCAGACCTGCTGAGGGTGCACTCGATGTCACTGATATGTCATTGGTGAAGATAATAAAGAGCACCCACTGGTCCCAAGACAGAGCCCTGAGGGAACCCGCTCCTCACTAGCCTCCACCTAGACACAGAGTCATTGACCACAACACTCTGGCTGTGTCCATCCAGCAAACTCCTTATCCACTGAATAGTCCATCCATCAAATCCATGTCTCTCCAATTTGGAGATAAGATGCTGTGTGATACAGTGTCAAAGACCTTAAAGAAGGCTAGGTAGATGACATTGGTCTGTCATACATCATCTGAAAGATCAAAACAGCTGCTGGAATTATTCTAACAGCTAGCCACAGTCCCAGGAAACCTGGAGGAGAGATTGCATTGAAGTTTGAGGTTGACAATAGAGGTAGGGTTTTTGGTTTTTTTTTTTAATCAAGCAAAAGGTCTCGTCAAGAGACTCCCCATGTCAGGGGGCCTGTTAGTAGACCCCCAACCACAGAGTCTCCTATGTTGGTCTGCTTCTTGATTTGCACCCACGGGGTCTCATTTTGTCTGTGGCAGTTTCTCAGAGGTAGCTCTTCACAATCTGAACCTTCCTTAACACTGAGCACAGCACCCCCACCCCTCCTTCCCAGCCTGTCTCTTCTGAAAAGCTTGTAGCCCTCAGCTGCAGTGCTCCAGCCGTGTGGCTCATCCCACCATGTTGCCGTGACAGGAATTAGCTCATAATTTTCTTTGGTTTCCAACTCCTTTTGCTTGTGTCCAGTGCTGTGTGCATTTACAGGTAAGTGTTACATTTGTTTTGCACTTAAGGAATATGAGTTGCAGACTTAAGTGCATCAGGCCTCGTCTTTCAGCCAAGTATCTTTGCCAAAGTTACGCTTGCTAGTAGTTAAACACGAAACACAGACCTTTTTGGACTAGGAATCGTTTGCTTATTGAAGTCTAATTGACAAAAGAGCAAGTGAGACTCTCAGTTTATTCATTCTTTGCTCACACTTTCTGAAAAGCTGTGGGATTTGTACATCCAGTAACTCCAAATGCAAAGGGATTGCTTAAGTACATGTTTAATTTTAGGCACGTGAATACTTTTATGCTTACAACTGATATAAAATTATCTAATACAACTGTTTTCTTGAAGGAGTCAAAAACAAATTAAGGGGTTCTGACATGTATTTCAAATTTCATGTATATTTCATATATTTCAAATACTGTAAAACTCCACGTGGCCTCAAGAACTTTTCCACATTCATGATGCCCTAGAATTAAAGCCATTTTGTTTTTCACCCAGACCTCACATTTCAAGACAAAAATTTACATTTTGAGAAAAAAGGTTTTTCATTATAAAAAGTCCTTAAATTTTGATTTCTCTGGGGTATTTTATTTTATTGCAAAGAATATATTTGGCTTTTTTAGGCAAACAAAAATCAAAGAGAATTCAACTGTAGCACCACTCTGGAATCATAGAATTGCTGTAGTATTAAATTTTGCTTTTTAAACTTTTTAATTTCTCCAAATATTATTTTTCTAAATGAAAATGAGATACTGCTCCCCCCTCATATATAAAAAAATGCATACAAATAGCTGCAATTTTTCTGTATGTTTTTCTAAGGAAAAAAAAATTTCTCAATCATATCTTCCAAGAATACATCAACCTGAGACAGTAGAGCTACCAGGGAGCCCTACTGAAGCAATGTAATTGGCTTCTAAGTGCTTGAATAAATACAATTTACACAGATTTGAATGCAGATTGAAAGTGCAGAAACAGTGAAAATAATTTAAAAAGTAATTTAAGACGCTATCTGATGTATTTAAAACTTCTGCTTTTTCTTCAGTTGTATGTACTAACTCCTGTGAATCAAGGCTACAGAGGTGTTGAAGCAAATGAGGTTGGGCTTGGCAGGAGTTAAAATCATTTTTAGACTTTAATCTTCATGTGCTTTATCTTCACATGTGTGAGCAGCTCGACCGGAGTTGCCACATTTGTTCGTATGTGTAGAGCTTAGGGCCTACTAAAATGCTGTCAGGAGCAGGGCATAGAAGGTATGAAATAATATAATCTTTGATACTTTCAGCATATGCCATAGAATTGACTCTTTTTCAAATAGGTTTTACAGGTCATTGTTCAGCCTTGAGAGCCTTTTTTTGTTTCTTCAAGCATATTGTCATGGTCTATTCTAAGTGTTTTTCTCAGGCTCAAAAAATGTCGGTGTCATTTTCATGTTACTCTAAAGAAGAGCATTAGTGTGAGGTCAGTGTTTCTGAGCAAAATTGGATGAGATTCTAAGTAATAATTTAACTTATAAGTAAGATATTTCAAGATATTCATTTAACCAGATGAAAAGACATTTGTATAACATGTGCTTTTTAATTTAATCAGGAAAAGTAATTAATTCCAAGATAACTGAGAAGCATGGTTTTTGACAGTTGTTTGGTTACTGCTTTCATTATGACAGACTTATTTTCATTAATTGATTTATGTTTAATGTTTTACATCCAAAAGAACTAGAAAAATTCTAGTGCTCTGCTTTTATGAATTTAAATTTCAAGTTATCAAGACCTTAGCAAAAAAACCAGATGTTGTATCTGAGCCTTACTTTCCTGAATCAGTGAGATCTACAATGCAAAAGTATAGTTTGTTGTCCATCTACAAGAAACTGAACACGGGTATTCCTGGTGCCAGAATTTATAAGAATAGGCTGTATGTCTCTCTTGAAGGAATGATGCAGATAGATACTGCTGTCAGATAGAAGAATAGAACCTCTGGTGTCAGCTTGTCATGAACACCTTCCTCGTCTGAGAATAAACCTATTTAGCTTGCAAAGTTTTTCAGTGGTTTAGTGAATGATCTATGAAGAGTTTACTTTGATATAATATATGCTCATTAGTGTCTTCAGTGAAATAGGAGCTGTCAGCTTACGTTATCTCTGCAGTCTTTTAGTAGGCAAAACGGTTGATCTTTTTAAGGCTTAAAGCTTGGTGGTAGCCACACTGAAGGCAGTGGGAGCCTTAGACTTTTGTTCTGTGAACTTCAAAGCAGAGCTGTGTCATATAGGGGTTTGTGTGCTCTGACTTGAGTTGAGCTGGGTGGAAGAGAGCTGGAAGAAATAACTTTGCTTGTGTGAACTGTAGTCACTTTTCTTCTGTGTGATTTTTCTAGTGGAAATTGTGGATTCTGTGGAAATCTACCTCAATCTCCTTCGAGGTATTTTTGATTTCAATGCCATCAGAAATTTGCTGACCGGACCCAATCAGATTAAAATAAGGATCGACGCCATGAATGGAGGTATGAACTTAAATGCTGTTGAGACAGAATTGTAGGTACAGGTACACTGACATAACTCCCCAACAGAAGTTGTGCACTGTAATGGTTTCCCAGTAACAATACAGCATATAAATGTCAGATGTTTATGTAATAGAAGTTGCAGGTAATAAGAAAGGATTTGAACCTTATACTACCAACAAAGGCAATCTTAGCAACAGGTTAGATTTCTTACTAGGCAAAGAGGTTTATCTTACTTGATAAATTAGTAAAGACGTGTGTGTCCAATAAAAGTTTTCTTTCTGCATTTGGAAGCAAGCAGAATGAGGTAATCTTGCCATGACAGGGTGGTGAAGTATGTTGCAGTGTCCAGTGACCAAGGAGGTTACAAGGCAGTCTCTACTAAGAGGAAATTCTAAATGGTATAACACTAGTTAAGTCTGAATAAATAAATTAAAGAGTTAGCTGAGACGTCTGTCTCACTAATGTTAAAAGTGACCAAATTTCAGTGTACTGTGGACGAGTTGAAAGTGTCACAGGAGACAGCAAGGGAATCAATGGTGTGCTAATGTTAAAAAAGTATAAGCTGTGTCACTTGGGGAAGCACAGACCAGGATGAGATCTATTTTAGGCTACATTATGAAAATACAAGTAAAGATTTCTGCAGATAATGAGCTGAAGGATAGGAGTGTAAGTAAGACTGTTCAACATTATCTTATGGAAAACAGATTACATCAAACCAACCAGGTTTCATTCTTAATTGGGATTACAAAAACAGACCCATAAAAGGAGCTGGATAGACTTCTGTAAAACATTTTATCTAGTGCAGCGTGACAGTCGCTGTTCAGAATATCATAGTGAGTTCACAGTCAGTGTGGGCACACAGTTCACTGTGGCCAAGGATTATAGTCTGTGTCCAATCAGTGTGAACACCGAGTTTTGCCAGGCTGTGTCAAAAGGGCAGACGGTGTCCTTGAGCAATGCAGAGGGAGCAGTGAGGAAGGCACTGCCTCTTGTCATGTACCATACTGGAGAAGATGTTACTAAAATACCTTCTAGAGCTCTCATGTTCCAGTCTGTTACTGACTGTTAAGAATTTTTGCAGGTTGTCAAAAAGATGCATAGTCCGTCTTAGGGTTAGAAAAATTGATGCATTGCAAACATTTTAAAGGACTAAGTTTGTTTACTTTATTTACACGATGATAGAGAATTGGCTTTATGACCTTGCATTTTGGTGGAGAGATGGATATCTATGATTTAAAGTACATGTAGATTAAGTGTATACAAGTGGAGTATATTTTTATGCCGTACACACTGGTAGTTTAACACTGGCAAAAAAAAGGGTAATTTGACAGGAGTCCACTTTAGACCTGAATCAAGGTATATTTTATGGAGTTAACATCCACATTTTCATGAAAAGAAGTTTCTCTCACATAGTTTTACCTCAGGTCACAGCTGCTCCAGTTAACAAGATTTGGGAATAAGGCAGGAGAGAGCAGTCACTCATGCATTTTTTACCTCTGAGTGACCTCTTCACATCTGCATCAGGGATGCAGAGTGCTCAGGTAGTGACTGTTTCATCACCAAGTGCATGTAATAATTATGATATATAACAGCATGGGGTCTTAGTTGGTCATATCTTTAACAAAATAAAGAAGTTTTTCAGAGTTAGTTTTGAGAAAGTTTTAATTTATTCTCTGCATTGCAGCAACTAAAATGTAGTAAAATTCTTTGGTGGACAAATCTATTGCAATTTTCACATGAATTGGAATGTTAAGGTAGGTGTATTTCCCATATGCATTCCCCTACTGTTTACTTTCCTTGCTATTATGTGTCATTTAGACACATAGAATAGCGTTTTATTTTTATTCTAGTGAGTAAAACTCCTTTATGCGTGTGATAATTTCTTTACTTAATAAGGGTAAAAAACCCGTGTGTCTTTCACCATTCAGTGATTACTTTTTCACTTCCAGCAGTGGGGAACTGTGATTTTCATGTTGAGTTGATTATTTTCATACTGATTAATTATTTACTGTGAAGACAGTCACATACACCTCTGTGAAATAATAGTTTGGGGTTTGTTGCTAGGACAGATATATAGGATTGCTGAAAGTATGTTTTGTATCTAAGGTCCACAGTGCTGTGAAAAATTTGGATGTCAAGCATAGGCTTTTGTGATTGCATGGCAGATTTCTGTTTTCACAGTTATGGGACCCTATGTGAGAAGAATCTTGTGTGATGAATTGGGAGCTCCTGCGAATTCTGCCATAAACTGTATTCCTCTGGAGGATTTTGGTGGACAGCCTCCTGATCCAAATTTGACATATGCAACTGCCTTGCTGGAGGCTATGAGAGGTGGCGAGTATGGATTTGGAGCTGCTTTTGATGCCGATGGAGTAAGTGTTTAGATCTGTCTTGAGGTTCCACCGTGGTTGTTTTGTCTGGGGTCAGATATGGGATGTGTAAATATAATTTGTCTGCGTCACCCATTGAAGCTGAAAGTGCTATTACTTTCAGGTACAGGTGGTAACATTTGCAACCCATAAATCAGACACATATGTTGTGATTTTTCTCTGCAGATGACTGCAAATCAAGCAGGATTTGAAGGCAGGATGAGAATTATTTAAATATCAGGCTGCTTTTGTCTTGTGCTGGTTTAATGCCTTTTTCCCTGGTTAGGAACAGACAGCATATAGATAATACAGACTTGTCACAGTAAGCAGTTACAACATTAAGTCCTTTTTGGTTGGCATCGTGGATTAAGGGCTTTTTATCTAAATGAAGCACTGAATCATAATCTCTCTTTATTTTAATTTTTTAATGTTATATTATCAGCATTATAAAAAGCAGTGTATTACAGAAGCAACTTTCTGCTCTTACAAAGTGGGACAAAGATGAAGAGGTTCTGAAGAACAAAAGCTGTTTTCTATTCTCAGTAAACACAAAACACTCTCCTACTCCCATAGTAGTGTGTGTCATCTGCCAAAAGATTCTCCTACACAAGCATTCTCTTGGCAGGAACAGAGCTACTGAAGTGACGTGTAGGAGGCAGAAGCTAGAAACTGATCTGGAGCTTTGATTTGCAAGGCAGGAGGGAGTGATGGTGTGATAGTGAGATTATAAACCTGCCAGGATGATGCCAGTAAATTTTTCTGCCCAAAGAGGGATGTGAGTAGCCCAAAGCCTGTCCTTTTTTCCTCTACCTCTACTGGGTCTAGGAAAAGAAATTATGTGTCCTCAATACATGGAATTTAGGAAGCTATTTTAAATTTCTTTTCTTCTCCAGGACCGCTACATGATCCTTGGCCAAAATGGTTTCTTTGTTAATGCATCAGATTCACTGGCTATAATTGCTGCCAATCTGTCTTGCATTCCATACTTTTGTCAGATGGGTGTCCGAGGATTTGGCAGAAGCATGCCTACCAGCACAGCTCTGGACAAGTAAGATGAAAGATTTATTTGTATCACCTTGGTCATTACATTAGTTATCTCTACTTTTTATTACATAGAAATTCCAAAATTGTGGAGTCTTTTGATAAGAGCTTCTAATTTTCCCAATCTTTATGTGCTTTATTTTTTAAACTGGTTTTGACAAGCTTTTGTTTTTACCTAGACTAATGTTTCCCATCTTTACTTGCATTAAAAGAGTTTAATTCAGTCTGGAAAAGAAGTAAATTGGTAGATCTAGTGTACAGATATTTGACTGTATTTTTCAAAAAAACTTTTTTCTTTTTATTAGTAAATAATGGTTTACAGCCTAATCTGGCGGCCCTTTTTAGGGGTGGAAAGTCGTGGAAGTTTAGAATAGATAAAGTAATAATTCAGTACAAAACAAGTATTCGAAAAATTAAAACCCTCCTCTTATTATAAACTGATGAAAAATATAACCTGTTACAATGTAAAATGTTCCATAAGAGACTGCAGGCAGTTGAAAAATCCATTTCCAGTTTCAAGACTGATTAAAAATATATCTAAAACTATTTCTGACAAGTCCAATCTACTCTTTAAAGATTAGCTGGATGAGCATCTTGTGTTAGCAGCTGAATTTTGAACAAGTCTAATCTAGGCATAAATTTTCTGTAAATATCAAGGTAAGATGATTAAATATTATTACCTTAATATATTCTGTGTGGAAAAAGCATTGGCTAAATCAATTGTGTCTCAATGTTCATCATAAAGCTGCATAGCTTTACTACAACAAGAGTGATCTGCTGTTCCTCTTAAATGTGTCTAATCAGGAAACAGTAATTTTAAAGTGAAATGTAGGTTGTGTGGAAAGGTTGATTGCTGTATCTACAGTTTGCCTATCCAGGAAGCTTTGAAAAGCTACTAAATTTAGAGTTTCCAGCGTCCTCTAATGATTGACAGAGTCTTTGCAAGTATAGTCCTTACCTGTGGGTAGAACAGGTAAGGGATATATTCCTTATATTTCCTTATTTTAAGGAAATACTGTTAGGTCAGTGTTTGATGTGTTTTGTTTATTCTGTTCAGCAGTCCAAAAATCTCATTATTGTTATATTGAAATACGAAACAAAATAAGTAGAGTTCATTTTGTATATAAACACCATATCTGCATTCCTGTAAGAATTGAAGAAGCAGTGACATTTAAATATGTTTGTCTGTCTTCTTTTCATAAAGTTTGATAAATATGTCAGAAAGCATGAACTCAAGTCCCCTTCAATAACACTGTGACTGTTTGAATTATGTTCTTTGCGGTGTTTACTTGACCTTCTGGCGCAAAGATCGTCTCGTGGTCATTACTGCCTTATTTAGTTCTGTGGAGCTAAGCCTGGTTATTAAATAAAACTGAGCAACTGATAATGATGGAAAGATATAAATATTTTCCCTTCCTTTCTTACAAATATTTATTATTATGCAGTTTTGAGGTTCTATCCAGGACACTTGATTTATTTTTTTTTTTATTTTCTTTTGTGATTCACCTTGTTTTCTTGAAGACTTACAAGTTACGTGTTGTCATGTAGTTCAGTGTAGATCATGCAGTTTTCACATGGATCATGTGGTTCCAGCCCCCCTGCCATGGGCAGGGACACCTTCCACTAGTTGTGCAACTCAGGTAGTGTGTCTGGAGCACTGTGGCTGGTAAGGAAGGACTGAGGGAAAACTGCCACTGAATTCCTCAGCCATCTCCATGTCCTCAGTAACCACATCTCCTGTTTCTTTCTGAAGAGAGTCCACATTTTTCCTAGTCTTCTTTTTATCACCAGTGTACCTATAGAAACTATTCTTGTTACTTTTGACATCTCTGGCTAGATTTAATTCTATCAGGGCTTTAACTTTCCTAGCATTATCCCCAGCTACTTGGACAATTCATCTGTATTTCTCACAGGCTACCTGTCCCTGCTTCTACACTCTGTAGGTTTTCTTCTTGCGGTTAAGTTTGTCCAGGAGCAACTTGTTCATTCACACAGGCTTCCTGGTGTTTTTGCATGACCTCCTCTTTGTTGGGATGCATCAAGCTTGTAGGAGGTGATCCTTGAACGTTACCCAACTTTCTTGGGCCCTTCTTTCCTCCTGGGCTTTGTCCCAAGGCACTCTATCGAGCAGACCCTTTAAGAGGCTGAAGCCTGCTTTCCTCGAGTCCAGGGTAGTGAGCTTGCTGTGTGCTCCCCTCACAGCCCTGAGGATCTTGCATTCCACCGTTTCATGGTCACTGCACTTCACATTCCCCAGCAGCTCCTCGTTGTGGTGAGATCAAGGTTCAGCTTAGGATGTCTCCTTGTTAGTTCCTTTGTCACTTGGAGAAGAAAATTTTCATCCATGCACTCCAGGGACTTCCTGGGTTGCTAGTGCCCTCTATGTTGTCCCTTCGACAGATACCAGGGTGATTGAAAGCCCCCATGACCACGAGGGCTTGTGAATGTGGGGCTGCTCCTATCTGTTTGTAGAGAGCTTTATCCATTTGGTCTTCCTGATCAGGTGGCCTGTGGCAGACCCTCACTGTTATGTCTCCTGTCATTGCTCTCCCTTTAATCCTGACCCATAAGCTCTCCATGGCTCATTATCTGTCCCTGGGTGGGTGTATGTGGGCTGACTACATGGATTGGAACACTGTAAGAAGTATCATAGACACCTTCCCTGGAGGTTCACTGCTCTTTGGCCTGCTTCTGAGCCTTGGTAATAAGAGTGGCTCTCCTGTGGAGGAACTGGATCAATGCCTGTCCACTTGGCTACTGTCTCCTGAGGTCACGGAGGTCTCTCCTGAAGTCTGTGCTAGACAGCAAATGAAAACCACCTCTGTGTATGGTGTGTCCATATTGCGTGGCCACAGTTTAGCCTAAGTAATTGAACTGGAGTTTTTCCTTAGCTGTATTAAAGAAAAAAAGTATGCACAGTAACTTAAGGATTTAGAAAATCTGTTCCTTTTTCACTTGCATGACATGCATCACTGTGCATGATGTGTTGGTTAAGACTTTTTCAAAGGACATTATTAAACTTAAAAAGAAGGAAGCAGTAATCCAAAGGACTCTAAATGTTACTTAGGAATATGGCATTAACAAATGGAGTGGTGAATTACAAGAGAATTCACTCAAAATGTTTAACCAGCGTTGTATGTGTTTGCTTGAAGTGACTGCTGGAATATACTAGCATGTGCTGCAGGGAGAGGATAACATTTGACAGGAAACATCTGCTTTAATATGCTCCAACATCAACAGGATTGTGGCAGTATGTCTCCAGACTTCAATTCTCTGGCGATATGTACCCATAGGCTGGTGTTCTTTTTGTTTTGGGGAATGTGAACCTGTGTTCCCTGTTCAAAAAACTATTCTTGTTTCATATCCTTGTATTCTGATTTATCTGATGCCTGCATAACAGGAAAGGAAATGCAATCCTGAGATGTTAGCTAACAGTGTACATAATGAGAATCACAAGGGTGAGTAAAAATTGTTTCTGTAGGAAATACGAAGTTGGGTGTGTGTATAAAATAGCAGTCAAGATGGTACTGGAGAAAAGTGTTTCTGAGAGAATGCTACTGTGACTAGCATCGTCTGATAGATTGTTTCTACAACAAGGTTGTTTCAACAGCATGTAGGTGCTTTCATTACACTTAGCCTGGGCAAAGCTAAGCACCTTACCGTGCTGCACCCTGCCGCTTTACATCTGGGAGCCTATCCCTTAATGTGACTTTGACACATCAGTGTTCTGCTGCTGATTGTTTGTTTGTTGTCTGGTCATCTAGAGACAGCTTTTAAGGAGGGCTGCAGTGACAATGAGTCTTCTGGCTTATTTAAAGAAACATCATAATGTCGTGAAGGACAGAGATGCAGTGAGCTCTAATCATCTGTCTTGGGTGCAGGAAGGAGGCTGACCCTGGCAGCAAGAAACGTGGTGGTTTAGGATGTGGTCTGTTTTGTTTGAAGCACACCAAGAAGCTTTGCTTAGGTCATAGACACGTTTAGGTTGGGAAAGACCCGTAAGATCATGGAGGCCAAGCCTCCCTCCCTCCCTTTTATTTCTTCTTGTCTTTTGCTAAACACCTACTTTTATTTTTGTTCTTTTTCTCGCCTTTTGATTTCCCATGTTTTTCCCCTGTTCCTCTTATCCCACTTTTTTCCCATTCAGTGTCTCCTCTTTGTCTTCAAATATATACCTCAGGCCGGGGAGAGCAACACACCATATTCCACTTGGGCCTTTGTCATTATTTACTTGAATTCTTAAGATACAAATCCCTCATGGATTTTTTGTCAGTCTTTTCTTGTGCATTTCTTCTGTATTGTTGATCATCTGAAAAAGTTTGTGCCAGAAGCAGGATAGGTACCGTGTGTTTCTTTTTCTCTACGTGGACATCCTTTACTGTTGAGATCAAGGGATTTTTTCAACATAAAGGCTTCTCCAAGTCATAAATATATCTTTTTACATGGTTGATACTGCATTCGCTCTGTGATTGTGATTTGTTCAAGTTATGCCAGCCATGACCTTACTCTTCTTATCTTTCTTCAGCAGGGTAATTCAGTCTCATTCCCTCTTATCTGAAATAGGCTCACTGTGAATTTTTTAAGACACCTCTGTCAAACTGAGCCGATGTCACATACAAGCAGTTTTTAAATTAGATAGAGCAGAAGGACAATTTGTGTTCTGGAATGCTGCAGAGGAACAACTTCATAAAACCTTCATGGATGTAATTTAACATGTTTGAAACATAATATAAAGTTGTGGAGCACTATGAGGGGAAAGGTGTTCAGGATTTGTAACTTTTAAAATAACATTGCAATATTAAAAGTGTCCATGTATGTCCTCTGCGTACTTGCATATTTAGTAAAAAAAGTTAGTTTTTTCTGTATCAGCTTTCAAATATGTTCTACGGCTAAATGTTTTATTTACACAGATATGACATGTTTGAGAAGACTTGTGGCAGAAAAACCAACTACCATTACAAGGCACTGATGTTCTTTCTTTAACTGTGCCTTAGTTTTATTCCTACAATGTGCTTGTAATCTAGCTGTTTTGCTTTCGTCCCTGAATGTTTTTCAAGCAGTGGTGGTGATTTATCGTTGCAAACATTTTCGAAGATATTCTTAGGGGTTGTCTTGGTCTTTATGTTTTCTTTGATGCTGGATTTGGTATGCTTTAGTATAGTCTGACATACTTGACTGCTTCAAACCCGCCATATGCTTGACTATCCAGTGTTTCATTTTCCTAGCCTGCACTGGTGAAAACATGCTATAATCATGACTGGCTTCATTTTAAATGTATATGGGGTAAATGTTTATTCTCAACACTTTACAGGACAGCAGCAGTTGGATACTCAAACACTTTTTCAGTGAAAGATGAGAATGAGCATACATCAATGTATTGCATACTGTTGACATTTAAAGGAGAGAAGTAATCTTGTGTTCTTCAGTGGCTGCTCATGAAGAAAAGGACAGAAAACATGTTACTGTCCTGTCCTGCGAAATATCAGTAGAATATTGATATTTCAGTCGTATCTCAGTGTCTGTGTTGTCCTTTACAGATGAATGGCAAGAGAAGCTAAGCAGTGCCATGGCTTGCCTTCTTTTAGCTGGCACACAACTTAGCTTTTGGGTCTGAGAGGGATTCCCTGGCTAATTCTGGGCCTGAAGGCAGCTATTCCCTGTTGAGAATGACAGGCTGCAGAGCAGCCTTACACAACACAGAGCTCTTACTCTTCTACAAAGGTGGTTGGATTCTGGCCTGTGCATGGAGGGGACTGCTATATCTGCTTGGCTTGAAACGAGCAGGTTCATGGGTTGTGCAATGTGAAGCTTGCAGGACTGAGTATATAAAGATGTATTGAAAGCTTTCTTCATATAAGAAGAAAAGATGAGTTTAAAACTATGCAGTGCTCTGTTTCCAGCTTAATCTTTGGCTGAGAATGAGGTTGTTTTGTCAACCAGAGTTAGAGAGAGCAAGATTTGGTGCTTGGTGAGAAATAAATATGTTTTGTAACCTTGACTGACTCCTGTTTAGAAGTATGTGTATTTGTAATTCTCACAAACAAACAGACTTTTGTCTAGGCTTAATGTGCCATATCTGAAAAACTACCTGAGAAAAAGAAACATTTTGCAAAATGCCTGGAGCAGGCCTTGCACTGTGCTGTATATTGATGTTGGGTAACAAAAAGTCAGAGATTTCTTACTGCCGCGTCTGTCTTACATCTCAAAAAGTATACAGCTATGAATAAACAGCAGGAATTCCTACAAATGTTCTGGTAAAAAGTCCAGAAGTGTTTTAATTAAAACAATCTGAGAAATTTTGCAGCAAGGCAGTTACAGAACACTTTGTGACTACTTAAAGTTTAAAGGCCCCTTTTCTTTCAAGGTCTTATGCAGTCTTATTATGTGCTTCAACTTAGAAAGGCTCCCTGGTGGATCTGCATGTCTGAACGTGTTTTGTCCAGGCTGGACCGCACAGCTGGTATCAACCCGAGAGCAACCTCTCCCATCAAAGGATTTTTTGTCAGTGGGTGACCTTCATGGAGAATGCTTCCTGCTGATTTAAAAGAAAACTTTTCTGGCACAGAATTTCGAAACAGTGTGTTTAAAATTCTACTTCTATTGTGTATTAAAGTATAATCTATTTAGATTGTTTACAAATTAAGAGGATGGTAAATTGTTCTTTGCATTCTGTGTGTAAGACTGGCAGAGCCAGGGTACTTAAAATTATTTGAAGAAGTTTGAGAGTCCTGTCACACTAGATCTTACTTTAAATAATCATCACTTGAATTGTTGTATTAATTTTGAAGGAGGAGAAACATTTTCTCACGTTTCCTTTTGTGGGGAAATGAAAGAGGCCTAAAATCTTTCCAACACCAAGGGTTCTTTGATTCTGTGGTAACAGTCTATATCTGTGGCATATTATACTTTCTTCTTCTTTCTGTATTTTTTCTATTAACAGTATCATATAGTTGTGAAACTGCTTTCTTCCTTTCTCGTCTCAGACAAGTCCTACAACCAAACAGAGCGCTTACTAATTTTCTGTCTCAAAAATCTACGTAACGATTTGCAAGAGAGAGAAAGCAAAATTAGTGTAAACCAGGCAATCTAAATCTAAATGGCATCATTAGGGAGCTGCTAGAATAAATTATGTCTAACCAACTTGATTGCCTGGCTGATAAAATATTGGAATCTGTTGATGGGGTTAAGATAGCAGATGTCGTTTACTGCCATTTTAGCAAGGCTTTTGAAACTGTCCCACGTTATTCTTGTATCCAACTCAGGACTTTATGATTTGGGTGGGTGGACAGCTAGGTAGGTAAAAGTCTGGTTTGATGCTCAGACTCTCTGGCAATTGGTTAATGAACTGGTAAAAAGTGGGGTACTGCAGGGGTCTGTTCTGTGACGTGTCCTGTTTAACGTCTTTGTCAGTGGTCTGAAGGGGGAGATGGAGGGCGCTCAAACCAGGTTTGTAGAGGACACCAAACTGTGTGTGTACTGGTTGATGTGCAGGAAAGCAGAGCCAGCAGTCACAGAATCATCAAGGTTGGAAGAGACCTACAGGATCATCCAGTCTGACCACTCACCTGGCACTGCCACTGTTGCCCCTAAACCACTAAACCCATCACCAGATCCAGACACGCCTTGAGCATATTCATGGGTAGTGACTCCACCACTTCCATGGGCAACCTCTTTCAGTGCCTGACCACCGTAACAGTGAAAAAGGTTTTTTTCTGGCGTCTAATCTGAATGTCCGCTATCTTAGCTTAAAGCCATTTTCTTTGTCCTCTCACTATGGGCATGTCAGAAGAGACCAACCCCAACCAAATAACAGCCTCTTTGCAGAAAAGTTGTAGAGAGTGATTAGGTCTCCCCTGAGCCTCCTCTTTTATAGACTAAACAAACCCAGACCCCTCAGACATTCCTTATATAACATGTTTACTAGATCCTTCATGAGCCTTGTTGCCCTTCTCTGGGCATGTTCCAGAACCTCGAAGTCCTTTTTGAAGTGAGTAGCACAAAAATTAGCATAGTGTAGCCTCACCAGTGAGGAATACAGGATGAAGATCTCTGCCCTGGTCCTGCTGGCCACGCTGTTCTTTATACAGTCAGGGGAACCTGGACAGCTGGCAGGAACGGATGGCAAAGACCTAATGAAATTCGGCGACGACGAACCATGAATCCTGCCCTCAGAAGGGCAGAGCCCTACAGTGATGCAGGCTGCAGCAGAGGAACTGAGGAGCAGCTCTGCTGAGACAGCCCAGCATCCTGGGAGGACAATAGTCTGAGCAGTTGCGTGCTCTGGAATCAGAAGAGACCAGTGATACCCTGGGCTGTATGAATGACAATGTGGTGCAGAGAGTGGGGGAAGTGATTATTCTACGCTTAACATGTGTGAAACCACTCCCAGATACTTTGGTTTGGGATCCCCACTATAGGAAAAACATCAGCAAACTGGAGTGAGTTCAGCATAGGATCATCAACACAGATGGGGGCTGGAGCACAGGCCCTAAGAGGAGAGGCTGGGGAGCTGGGTTTGTTCAGCCTGGAGAAGGATGGCTTCTCTGGTGGGACCTAACAGCAGCTTCCTATACCTGCGGAGTCGCTGTTGAGAAGCTGGAGCCAAGCACTTCACAGCTGTGCATGGTGGAAGGACAAGAGGCAAAGAAATTTGAAAGAAGCAAGTTCAGTGTCCAGGGTGTTGGACTAAAGACCTTCCATGGTCACTTCCAAACTAGATTATAGTACTGTGTCCCTATGGAGAGACCTTTGCTGGGAAGTCCTTACACCACCAAGATGGTTGAGCCTGCCTGCACCTTTGCTCTCTCATAGTTACTATGGAGCGGCAAGGTGATTAATAGAAAACATTCGTGTTGCTTTATATTATTTATTTTTTAATTTTCTTCAAGGAATTGCCCATCTGGAGAAACTGGACTGTTTCTATCCTGATCATTTTCTGAGCTATCCTGCTGACTCTGCATGGGAGGATGGAAGTAGTATTATAGTGCTTGGGAGGTGAAGAAGCACCTGTGGAAGCAACCACTAACTTCTGATATGTACCTAAAGCCATTCTTTCTCTGTTATTCAGATAATTCAGAATACTGATAACCCAACTTAAGTTGTAGTCAATTGCAGAGTTTTGTAGCACATGTATTGGTTATATTCACATCTGGTTTGCATCTTCGTCAATGAGCATAGGCACAGTGAACCAGCTGACCTCACTGTAGTAAGCCTGGAAAGGCTAGTGAAAATGAGACGTGTGCTCCTGGGTTAATGGAAGGTATTTTCCCTTTGCTTAGTTTATAGGATTATTGCATTTCATGAAAGAGACCGTGGGTCTTGCCAGTCTTTAGTTATGACATTACTGAGGTTCACCTCTCTAGGTATCTGCACAAGAACATAAGGAGAACACCTCTTGATTTATGGAGAACACCTTATGATTTATTATGTCATTTTTCTTCTCTGGTATAATAAAATCTTCCTGAAGGTTTCTGTAGAATTAGAAAACTTACCAAGCATTTCCTCTTTGCCTTAATAGGCCTTTGTATTGCTGAAAACCCATGGGTTCTGTATGCAGCAGTGACTGCGCAGGACTTGAGACTAGAACAGAAAAGATCCCTGTTTAAGGGTGGGGAGCTAAGGAGGCTTTAAGTATTGTTTTCTCCTTGTTGATGCTTTGGGATTTTTTGTTTTTCTGTAGTTTGCATTCATTACAGACCTGGCTGATATTTCCGTGTTGCACTAAACATGAAATTTTTCCTTTTTCTTGGGTGTGTCTTATATTCTTAGGTAAGCTTCATTTTCCAAGGACCAGCTTGCTTTAATCAGCCTTTTTGTTTGTTTCTGTTATTTCCGTGCATTAAGAAGATTGGTCTCCTGTCTTATTCAGGAAACCAGCAACAAGTCAGGCTGTTCACACAGCATACTACAGCATAGCAGTGACAGCTGTTTTCCTGTATGTGCATTCGAAAAACCCCGCCTTTGCTCGCAGAGCTTAGCTCGTCACAGGCCATGCTGTTGAGAATGGGGCAGAGAGAGGCTCTCTAAGCCTAAGTCAGTTGTTGTCATAAAAGAAGTGGACAGTGTCTTTTCTAGAACAAGGCATAATTCTCCTGCTGCTGAGCCATGGCAGAATTTGGAGGCTAAAATAAACTTGGAATCTTTAAAGGAATTACCTTTGTTGTGTAAAAGTTCACAAAATGCTAGAAGTCACTGTATCTGATCACTGTGCATTCTCTTTGTCCTACTGATGAGGAGGTAACTTACTCTATAGGCACATGAATGCGGAAATAATAATGAAAAGTGGTTCTTGTGTCTCAGCCAGGAAGGGCATGAATAACCCTAGGGATTACTGCAGTACATCTGGAGAGCATGGCCACATGCTTTCCAGCTGGTTGGACTTTTTGTTACTACTGTGAACTCTGCAATCAAACCTCATTCTCAGTGGAAATGCAGTACATATGTGTGCAATTTGTCACTGGTACAGGCTTTCCAGGGAAGTGGTTGCGTCACCACGTCTGTCAGAATTCAAGGAGCATTGGACAATGATCTCAGTCATATGGTTAATGGTTAGGTCATTGTGTGAGGAGCGAGGAGTTGGACCTGGTGATCCTTATGGGTCCTTTCCAACTTGAGATATTTTACAATTCTAGTTTCACCTCACAAGGACTCTGAGCACTATGCCAGCTGTTTTACTATGTGAAAGACGAAATTCTATTGGGGTATGTTGCTGCCAAAGCACATCTCTCTCTCATTAGGCTCACAGAAATGTGTGTATTGGCTAGTTGTCTGTAGCAAAGCAGCTTTTGTCTCTTGCTTTATCCTTACTTCTAGCCCAGCCATAGCTGAATACTGTATATGTCAACAGCTGTTTCTAATCATTCTATTAGAGCTTGTGTGAAAAGGACAATGAGGTTTTCATAAGGCACGGAGTCACAGGCGCTGTGTCCTGAAGGTTATACTTCCTCTGGGAGCTGACTCTTGAAACATTTACAAAAGAGGGTGCGAAGTTATGCATTTTGGATCTGAATCTCAAACTGATGACTAAAGCAACATGAGACAGCATTTGGTGTGGAACATCATGATGAGTACACCTGTTAACATCCCACACACTAAGGAAAACAACCCTGTAATAAGAAAGAGTTACACAGACTGCATCTTGTGCAGAACTTTCCAGTACATTTGTAAGCTATGATCCTTATGGGAAACAACGTTAGTTGCTGTAATACATTTTGTTAGAAATTATCAGACTTGTAAGTTTGGGTTTGTGGAAAAGTACATTTCAAAGGCAATTATGGCATTTTCACAAATTTGCATGTTATACATGGAGGGGTGTGTTATTTATGTTAAAGAGAATACATGTTGCCCATATGTATTTTTTGTGACTGTTATAAATAAATTGTTTTTTATCCTAACTGGTTTGACTGGGAACCCAGTGAGAATTTCATGTTTCATCACTTTTATCAATTATATTGCTCATTTGAATTTATGAGAAGAAGAATGAGCTTTGCTGTTGATGAAGCTTACTATAATTTTGCTGTCAAGTGGCATTTACTACCACTACAGCAACATCATGAGATTGCTACAATATTACAGTGTGAACCGTAAATTTCCTTAAAAGATTGCTCTTTTTTGTTTATTTCATTTGGTACTATGGATCTGAGCTGTGGTATGTGTAGTTATGGATGGTTTGACTGGCTTGCAGAATCTTTCTGTAATTCCAGAAAGGAATAATATAATGTCTCCGTATACTTACTGCTGACTTGTATTAGGAAATTAGCTTAGTCATAGATCTATTTGTAAATTGTAGAATTAAGTTCTTTAGCAGCTGCTCCTGACTGGCTGATCACTCGGTGCTGGAGTAGTCTGCTGAGTTGTTTTATCTCTGTGATCATCCAGTGCAATATTTTTCTCAGTAGCTTACCTCCCAAGTGCAGACTGATTTCTTAGAGAAGATGGAACATGATGGGACCATAAGGATAGCTCTTTTGTGGGCCAGTCAGCTTTGGTTGTCAGCCCTTGGGTGGTGGTCCACACCAGCTCTGAGGTCTTGAGTCTTTCACAATCAAGAGCTAATTCTACACCCCTCCTAGTTAACAGAATATTGAGTACATTGTTCCTCAGAAACACAAGAAATTGTTGTCTAAAATCAAGTTAATATGGTCTTAGGAGCACTGCTGTGAACTTACGGATCTCTAAGAGTACTTTCTCTTGTTCAAATAAATCAACTCCTTATCAGGTACAACTAAAGCTCTATTTGCTTCTTTTTGGCAAATCTCTGCACAAATATGGGTTTTTTTCCTCCTCTGTCATTTAGAAATGCTTAAGATGCTTGATTCATTCTTGCTTTTGCCAATTTGAGGATTTTACTGACATTGTTACCAGTCTGTGAGCTGTATGCTCCTTGTCCATTTTCAATCTGACTTTGCTCCTTTGCAGAAATTGTCTTTGTGGTGGGTATCACTCAGCCAGCATAATTAGAGAGCTAATTGAGGTTCTTGTAACTCACTGAAATGATGTATTAGTAGACTGTCCTGCTGAATTTACTGTAATGATACTGAACTGCAGCTTGAACTAAGCCATCAGACCCTTCCATTTCTATCTTTACAGCCACCATTAAAAGTGGGATGCATCGAGGCCCACATGTCATATTTTTCAGAGAACTTTGTTATTTTTATCAGATCAGTCAATTCTTTGTTTCACTGGAAAGAGTTGTGGAAAGCCTGGCAGTAACTTTTCTAGAAATTCTTCAAATGAATCATTCAGAACATTAAAATTTGTGACTAATGAATGGATGAAAGTCTTGGCAATGCTTCAGCATGTCTAAGAGTATTTCCATACCTGAGACAAAATGGGCAAGGAGTCTACTGTGTTTCTCCTGTGCCTGTTGCTCATGCCCCAGAGCTGTTTTACATGCTCCTTAATTAATTACCTATTTTTACATCTTTTAAATGTTAACCTGTGACTTGAGAGAGTGCTGGAAAGTCACCCCCAGTGAGTGGAATCCATGTGGGCAGAGTATCAGTGAAGGAAATTAATTTCTTAGCATTCAGTAGCTGATTATTTTAGAAGGCTTTTTTTTCTTCATGTGGATCTGACAAACTGGCCTTCCTCCTGTAAGCTTTGAAGTCCATCTCAGCTACAATTAACTTAGTAGTGATGACTGATACTTGGTCAAGCTAATTGGTTTGATGGACTTTAAGTGCAATGTTAGAGTTTTTCCTCTTGAAAATAGGATTTTCGTGTTGTTACTTCTGTTTAAAGACAAAGAAGGAGTCTGCAGGGGCTAGGCAGGAGGAACCCTTGCGATCTGTAGTCTCAGCACAGATAAACCTCTCAGCCAGGTGTAGTTACACTACAGAATCACTTGGCTTCTTTACACAGTGTGCAGACAGCATCCTGTTTTTCTGTATAAATTAAAACAATGATGAGAAATCAGAAGCAAGAGGATGAACACATCCATTTTGTACGTCCCTCCTTTTAAAGCAATAAACCTTCCAACTCATTTTTATTTACACAGATCTATTCACCTTGGCATAATTTTTTTCCATCTTCACAGGGAGTGGTATTTCTGTCTGTAAGGTATTGAATTTGTTAGCAGATTTCTTGGAAACAGTTCTTACAGTCCACATAACTAATCTTGTTTTATAATGGGTGTTTAATACTCAGTAAAGCGAAATAGTTGACATTTTCCTCTTGGTACCAGTTCAGCAAAATAATTAAGCCCATTTTACTTTTGGACTCATGAGAATCCCCAGAGATTATAAGGAAAGTAAGAAAGCCTTTTGTTAAAGTTTATTGAAAAAATAAATGGATGGAGAATATAGAAAAAAAAGAAGATCTGCACAAAAGTGCTGTTTTTTCTATTACTTCCTAGTTTTTTATTTTCATCCATTTTATTATGTACTCATTTCTTTCTGGCACTGAGCCCTTGTATAAAACACTTGTTGTCCTGTAAAGGAGAAATTGAAGCTGTGCTGTGACTGAGTCAGCAGCCCCCAGCACAAACCTCCTAGGTTGTGTCTCTTCATAAATCTCAGTGTGGGTGGCATGCTGAAGCCGGGCCAGAAGGACATAAGGCATGGAACGGGAAGAATGCTGAAGAACACAGCTCAGAAGATGGGGTTGCATGTCCAGTACTGTAGTGTGAAATCATGTAAAGCTTGTGAACATTCTGGACACTGCTAGAGTTAACGAAGATAGAGGTTCAGCAAAGCCTGAATTACACCTTCTTCACGCAGTGCAGTATTTTTTGTGGAAGCCTGGATAGGCCCATGTGTCTGCATGGTATCTGTGCAGAGCGGTGTGGAGATATTCTGTGGAGTCCCACTGCCTGTGTGTTTGTGCCAGCAAAGCACCAAGCCTGGCCTGTGAAGGGGACCAGCCAGCAGAGGCACAGTGCCACACTGATATGGGCCCAGACTGCCTCCTGCTTTACACATAGCTCCTTCACCCTGGGGTTACAGGTGCCTGCACCATGCTCCGTTCCTCAGTGTAGCATTTTTTGTTCACCTTCAGAGGTGCCTAAGGTGGGTGAGTATCCAGCAAGACTTAAATCACTAGTCCTCTTCTACCACAAAAATTTTGGCTATGAACTTTGCAGACCTGCCCCTGAGAAATGCTGCACACTTTTTTCTAATCTTCTTTCTTGTTCATTCTCATCTTGTCATGTCTGTGTTTTCCCTCACACACAGCAGAAAAGAACACTGTTATAAATACCATACCTAAAATAAATGCTTGCTCTTAGCAAACTCGGTCCAGATACAGGCATTCAGGTTGACAGTCTGGGTTACTTTTAAACACAGTGGATTCGTTCTGAATTTTATCATTCATTGGAAGAGAAAGAAGAGATAAGTGTTGGTAATGTAATAAGTTCAAAAGAGTGAACATTAATAGTTTGGAAAAAGAATTTTACGATCAACTTACTCCTAGTAAAAAGTAACTAAAAGTAATTTCTAGCAGTTAAACGTGAATTCACTTAAGATCTGATTCCATTGTTTGTAATGAGAGCACAAATATTTAATCTGAAATTAATGGTTTTGCATTATGATTAATTTAGCTTTTCTTTAAAAAAAAGGGAGGAATATTGGTTTTTCACTTGACCTAACAATGTATTTAATACAGATGAACAAGACAGTGTTCCTTATTAACTCTACTCATAGCAAACACTACTGAGTCAGTATTTATTCAGTTCAATTTTATTATTATTGTACCAAAGGCTATTGTCTAGGAGTTACATCCATTTCTGATTCATTTTGGAACATCTGCTCCATGCTAAAATCTGTGCTGTGATTTTTTTTAAAGGCTGACAGAAGAGATCTAGGCGGTGATATTTTTTATTTTCTGGAGACAGCAAGGAATTGTGTGTTTTGTAGTCTGACCTACCGCTTTCATGCTGACAGCAGTATCTGTACCATAATAGTCTGACTGAGCAGAAGTAGATGCCATAGACCTATTGGCCAGTTTCATGTTTGAAGTGAGGGGCTTCTCTTAAAATCCATGGTGGGATTTTTAAAGGCTGTATTTCCTCAAAAAACAGGGATAGCCTCAGTTTCTATATATATGAACTTCCGTTAAATTCAATTAAACACTTAGCTCTTCACAGAACTGTTTTCTCCTATGGAATCTCATTGCTGGAATTCTGTATTATCATCCAGATTTCAGAGAGGAATTTGTAAGCCGAAGTTGTACTCAAAGCCTTAAAACCTAGGCCTGTGTATGAGGACTCCACCAGTGTAACGTCCTAAAAGTGATTTAACTTTCCAGAAAGCAGACTCTTTAATGGCTCATAGTGCTCCCAAATTTGGGATGGTAACAATCTCACTATGATAACACGTCTGTAACTTGCACGCTCTTGATAGTTTTAACACTGGCAGTGATTTCGTATTTTGATCACTACAACAATTATCTATTTGGAGCACCTGCAAGTGTGGGGTGATAAATCCCAGCTTTGCATGCCATCTGCTTCATGTATTTTTTAAAGGTGCATTTACCATCCCTGTTCACCAGCGAGTTCTGCATCAGTGGCAGTTCACTCCATCACAGATTAGTGAGACTAAGATAAAGTACAGTGTCCATAAAAAGTATCCTTGCACCTCCTGCCTATGGTGGACAGGATTATCGCATTAGTTTTGAAGGCAGACTCAGCAAGGAGCTGTGCTGGCTATTTTTACTTTGACCACTTAACTCCCTGAAGAGTAGGGAGGAGGCAGTGGCTTTCTGCAGTCCTTTCTCAGAGATTCGAAGTAGAGCTGTGCTGCAGCTGTTGGCCTGCTTACAAATGCATTTCGGTTCTGCAGTGCTCCCCTGGCTCTGTACCTGGCTATGGAGTTAGGCATATGAATTTACTTTTACTCTCTGGGATGGAATCAGAAAGTTACCTGTTGGGATTGGGACACAGATTAGTTTTCCATTATTTTGTGAAGTGTCTCAAGTACTTTTAAAAGTGCTGTCTTTTTTGTATGTTGCACAAGGCGCTTGTAACATTAGACTGAGGTGTTACAGAGCCTGTGTAGGAAAACTTGATGGTATGAAATACGGAGCTGTGTGCTCACACCATGACCTACAGGTGGCAACAAGGAATATGATTGACTGTGAGGCCTCACAGTGGGTATTGGGGGGCCTGAGTTTCATGATGAGTGTTTTAATCATCCTTGTGATGGTGCAAGTCTGCTCCTGAGGGAGACTGATGAAGTCCAATGAATTTCAAGAGGCCAAGGGGAGATACTAAATTTTAAATTTGTTTGGTTTAGAGGTTTAAAGCCAAGTGTCTGACTTTCCACACAGTATTCCTTGGGTATGGTGGTGATTGTGCTGACCATGAGTTCCATGTAGCTCAGTTTCTAATATGCATCTATGGTTTCTCTGTATTACAAGACACAAGCCAGGTAGATTGTGTTGGTGGGTTTATTAGACAAACTGAGCAAAGGAGAAGCATTACTGGACCTGGACCAGTGCGGATGAGCTCATCAGAGAGGTCAAGTTGGGAGACTGACTGGAATGTAGCCACCATGCCTAGGTTGAGTTCATGATCCCAAGGAACATGGGCCTGGCAAGAAACATAGTCTGGATGCTGAGTTTTAGAAGAGCAAACTTCCAGTTGTTTGAAGAATTAGTGAATGTGACCCTCTGGGAAACTGTCCTTAAGGACTGAAGAGCAGGCTATAGCTGGCAAGTCTTTAAGATCACTTTTCTTTGAGTACAAGAGCTTTCCATCCCAGTGTTTAGGAAATCAAAGAGAGCAGGACAGAAACTGGCATGGCTGAGCAAGGATCTGCTTCTCAAACTGAGGAAAAAGAGGGAAGTGCATAGCCAATGGAAGCAGGACAGGTGACCTGGGAAGAGTACAGATATACCGTTTGGATGTGTAAGGATGGGTCAGGAAAGCTAAGGCACAGATGGAATAGGGCTTGGCAAGGGATATGAAGAATAACAAGAAAGGATTCTATAAGTACCTAGGTCAGAAAAGAAAGGCCATGGTAAAGGGAAGAACTGATGAAATCAGATATGAAAAAGTCTGAGGTACTCAATGAGCCCTTCACCTCAGTCTTCTCTGGCAGTCAGGCTTTCTGCTTCTCTTAAGTCCCTGAACCTCAAGGTAGGTGCTAGGGGAGTAAAGTTCCCATCATTGGCATTGAAGAGCGGGTATGAGACCACTTGATGAAGCTAAATAGGTACAAGTCTGTAAGTGCTGATGAGATGCACTCCAGGGTCCCGAGGGAATTGGCTAGTATTGTTGCCAAGCCATTCTCCATCATATTTGACAAGTTATGGTGGTCAGGCAAAGTCCCTGGAGACTAGAAAAAGGAAAACATCACTCCTGTTTTTAAAAAGGGGAGAAAGGGAGATGGGGAACTAGACTGGTGAGCCTCACCTCTGTGCCTGGGAAGATCATGGGGCAGATCCTCATGGAAGCAGTGTTAAGACATGCAAGACAAGGAGGTGATCCAAGGCAGCCAGCACAGGTTTACTAAGGACACATCATGCCTGACCAACCTGATGGCCTTGTATGAGGCAGTGACTACAGTGGCTGACAGGGGAAGACTGACAAATGTCATATGCCTAGGTTTGTGTTATGCCTCTGACATGGTCCCACATGGCATCTTATCTCTGAACTGGGGAGATGTGGATTTGATGGATGGACTATTTAATGCATAAAGAATTGGCTGGATGGACACAGCCACAGAGTTGTGGTCAATGGCTCTATGTCCAGGTGGAGGCTGGTGACGAGTGGTGTTTCTAAGGGCAGAAAGAGGTCTGGGGACTGGTGCTCTTCCATATCTTCATCAACGACATCAAGTGACATCGAGCGCACTCTCCGCAGGTTTGCAGAAGACACAATGCTGAGTGGTGCAGTTGACAAAACAGAATGAAGGGATGTCATCCAGAGGGATCTGGACGAGCTTGAGAAGTGGGTTCGTGAGAACCTCATGAGGTTCTCACGAGGTTCAACAAGTCCAAGCACAAAGTGCTGCCCCCTGGTCAGGGCAGTTCCAGACACAGGTACAAACTGGGAGAAGAACTCATCGAGAGCAGCCCTGTGGAGAAGGACCTGGGGGTTCTTGGGGATGAAAAGCTGGATACGAGCCAACAATGTGTGCTCCCAGCCCAGAAAGGCAATTGTGCCCTGGGCTGCATCATAAGAGGGGTGGCCAGCAGGGGAGGGAAGGGATTCTGCCATTGTGAGACCCCACCTGCAGCGCTGCATTGAGCTCTGGGGTCCTCAGCACCAGAAGGATGTGGACCTGTTGTAGCAGGTCCAAAAGAGGGCCATGAAGATGATCAGAAGTCTGAAGCACCTCTCCTGTGAGGACAGGCTGAGAGACTTGGGGTTGTCCAGCCTGGAGAAGAGAAGGTTCTGGGGACACCTCAGGGGAGCTTTTCTGTACTTAAAGAGGCCTTATGAAAAGATGGAGAACAGCTTTCCACATATGCATATAGTGATAGGACAAGAAGGAATGTTTTCAAACTAGAATATGAGAGATTTAGATTACATATTAGGGAACATTCTTCACTGTGAGGGTAGTGTGGCACTGAAACAGGTTGCCTAGAGAATTTGTGGACAGCCTGTCCCTGGGAGTGTCCAAGGCCAGGTTGGATGGTGCTATGAGCAATGTGATCTAGTGGGTGGCATCCTTACCCATGGCAGGGATGTTGGTGCTAGATGATCTTCAAGGTCACGTGCAATCCAGCTCATCCTATGATTCTGTAACTCTGTGATTCTATGACTTTGCCTTTCTGCTAGGGCAGTTTTCAGTTTTTGCTGTCGAAAGATTTCAAAAATAAAGGAAGGCCAATGGGAGACTGAGAGGCAGGAGAAAATATTGGAACAGTTAGTTGGCACCAGTTATGTTACATGAATGCCAGGAGGCTCCATTGATAGAAAACTAATTCACATAGTCCTGATTAGAATTTATTGATGATTTCTGCAATTATTAGCAATCCTTTACTCAGGACTATTATCAGCCAAAAAAATCCACCTGAAGTTACCAATTTTCAAGACAGAAACTACCCCTGAACACCAGAGCTTGATTCAGCATACCTTTATTCCAAGTGCATAAGTATTTTAGTTAAAACATTGCAGGGGTTGGGAGGAAGGAAAATAACAAAAAAATCCTAACTTTTTTAGATGCTTCTTAGTTAAAGTGTCTCCAGATGCTTTTTCTTTATTGATTTCTTCTACTGTGTTTGTTCTCTGTGAGATATAGCATACTAGAAAGCAAAAAGTAAAGGAACTTGTCTATTGCCTATTTTTTTCTCTGCCTTATGGTCCTTACAGCCTCTCTGCCAGACAGGACAGCTTATGTCTTATCTTGGTGATGTGTCCTGGTTATCTGTGTTGTGTGTGAGGGCTTAGCATTCCGCTGCTTTTTGCTTAATAAATTAAAGACTGGAAGGAGTAACACTGTAATACTTGACCATATAAGGGAGGTGACTGCTTTAGTTCTGCTCTGCACAATATGCAGTTGAGGCCTTTTAAGGGAAGGTGGTGCAGACAGAGTGAAAACATCCAGAAGCAGAGCATCTATTTCATGTTATAGTTGGTGCCAGTGCTGGTGCTGTCATTGCTACTACTGTGAATTTCTCACAGTCTATTGCAGTTGCATAGATAAAAAGGGAAGACTTAGAGATGGTGCTAAACAAAAAAGTTGCAACCATTCGGTTCATGACTCTTGCATCTTAAGAAATAGTAGGAATGAAGAGAGAACTGACCAAAGGTGAGATCAATTAGACTTCAGAAGTTGAAAAATGAAGTAGCAAAGAGCTCTCCAGTATCGGGAAGAAGAGACCAAAGAGAGAACAAGTGGAAATATCTCACAGTGAGAATGGGATAGGGACTCGGTGACTAATGAGGCAATGAATATGGTGTCAAGAAAGTTAAAAAATAGTTTGGTGGTTTTTGCAGAAGAAATTTGAATATTGAAGAGAGTGCTTTAGGAGAATGAAACCATTAAATTTTGGGTCTGCTTGCAAGTACACTTAAGGCAAAATCTGTAGTATATGGTTAGAAAATAGCTGACCCAGTATCTTTAATAAAGGGGTAGCAAAATTGATGTAGGCAATCGTAAATCACTTGTGTTGACCTCAGAAATGTCCAGAGTGTTAGAAAAAAAATCCAAGCAACTCAGGCAGTCAAATATAAAATCCAAAGATTTGTAGGCTAAAGTTAGACTGTGTGAAGACTTATTTTCAGCCAGAGAAATTATTTTCTTGATAAATCAGATGCAGATCCCTAATTGAGATATTTTTAATTCTTTGCATGAAGCAAGATGGCAGAAGTGTAAAGAAAAACAGTTTCTGTTAGTTTCAGTCAAATAATAGTCTTGTCTTTGAAATAAAATATGCTTCAGACCTAAAATCAAGTGAGGCTTTTATCAGCTGGAGATTAGATAACACAGACTACTTCAGTGGCTAAGTAGAGATTTAGAAGACCTAGTGAAAAACATTTTCCTTCTATAGCCGTAGTAACTCTGAAAGAAACCATTACAGAGGTTTGTTCTCTTTTGGAGTGCTGCTACAACACACTATCCTTCAGTGGCCCGCGTCTGTCCCACAAATTCCTTCAATTCCTCATGGTTAGCGCCTGTCAGTGCTTACCCTTCTGCAGAGTAAGACTTGCTGTTCTCTGAATTACAGCACCTTGTTTACCTCAGTGCTGGCACAGAGAGCAGCAGGATTGAAAATAAATGTATCCATGGAACACCAGTCAGTGTTTTGAAGCCTGTTCACCCAGGTGTCTGTAAGTATCTTTCACATGTCAGCTGATACCTACAGGTGATAGAAGATGAGAGACAAGGACATGCAATAGCTGCTTCTCTCGTGTTTCTTTCATTAATACCTATTTCTTCCTCCACGTTAAGACTCCAGAATGGAAGTGATGCTGCAGTTTACCCTAGACAGCATTTCACCTACAATACAAAACTCTAGCCAATCACTTACATCTTTACAAGTTCATGAGACCTGTCAAAGAAAGCCCTTCCTCCAGTGTTGTGACCTTTATCTTTGTGGTGAACAGCCATCACAACTTTGGCAGGATGATTCTGTCTGATTGACTGACCTATTCTTGGAAGTTATAAGAGTTTCACTGGCACAAGAAAGTCAGCATGCTGCAGGCTGTTGTATCTGAATGATTTATATTCATCAGGATGTTTTTGTGGCATTGTAGAGATTAAGTTGGAGAAAACTTTTCTCTGACTCTCATTAATGTAAGTCAGGATAATTCTGCTGATGTCAGAGGTGTTTTGCTAGTGCAAAACCACTGTGTCTGGGAGATACTATCAAGGACCACTTTGTTTTATTAGCCTATCTGTGATAAAGAGCCTGTTGTCTCTACTGAAAACTGAAAGAAAGGTATCACAAGGATCTTTAACTCTTTTAAATAAAAGAATATTTTTTTAAGAGGGAAAATTATCTTTTTACACAGTTTAAGCACGCTAATATTTTTAGAATTCCAAGGAAAATGATCTGAACTATCAAGAGTTCTGTACCCACTCTTCTCCTAATTAGGTGACATGTAGATGGCTATGAAGTATAAGGAGGAAGACCTGGGATATTCAGATGTGCAGCTATAAAATAAGTAGTCCAGTTGTCTGGTAAAGTTTTCCACATTAGTCTGTTAGGTCTTTCAGGAGTAATATTAGAACTAGCTGTTACATATTTTTTCTGTCAGAAAATTTTAAAAAATTCTAATCTTTATTAGAAGACTGTAATTATGTTCACTATTACCTTTACTATGAACTGGCCAGCTCATGCTTAGGTGAGACTCGCTGTAGAGTTCAAAAATAGGCTTAACATTTCTGTGTTGGTACTAAACTCTCCAATAATTCTGTTTTCTAGAGATGAAGTAACTCAAACTGCTTCTCAGGGTTGCATTGTATGCATTCTCCTAATGTTTGAATAAAAAGTGGGTGGTCAGTATACATAGTGTGGGACTAGCTCTTCAAAATAAAAATGACAGTGAAACTGTGAAACAGTGGGAGGGTAAATTTAACTATGGAACTGTACAAGAATTTGTATTCTTATTTTAACTCATTTTGTTATCTCCACGTTTAAAAGTGACTGCTCCTGCTTTTTTTAAATTCACAAAGTATAGTTTTAAATAATGTGTGTAATTGCAAAAAGTATAGTCCACTCTTCTTTGATTTAACGTCTTCTCCTTAATTAGTATTTCAGCATCCTGGGAACATACATGCCCTTGGTTCTGATATGTGCAGACTAAGATTATTCTAAGGTTATAACTAAGGTGACCTTTCAGCTTAGTTCCAAATGTAAATATTCTGTTTCCTAGTCTAGCAAGGGGTAATTACTGCTACACACAGACTGAAGAAACTTTATTGTATAATCTCATTGATGTAGTGAGCACTTACACTAAAAGAAGGCAGGCAAGAGTAGTGTTTGAAGTCAGTCCCATTAAATGTCCAAGATGACAAGAACCAGAATGTCCAGGTTTGTTGTATTCTTTCAACATAGTTCATACTCATGGACCATATAAACACAGGTATATCAACTGTGTGGTTGGACATAAATATAATGCCTTTACTTCAAATAGACTAGGAAAATGAACCTATTTATAGGGCATATTTGTTCCCAGTTTTTGTTTTGAATTGCTCTGGAAGTATATTCCATCCATCAAGTCAGGCCTTTTAACAGCCAATACCTACAAATATGAAAGCTCAGAGCCTGACGTATTGCCCTTACAGGTGCACCGCTGCATCAGTATCTTGTTGATGATGCATTATACATATATAAGGATATATAAAATTTACTCTGTTATGTGAGACCTCTGCAAGATGTAAACCCTGTGCAGTACCAGTTCCAAGACTCACTTCTTGAGAGAAGTAGTGTCCTCTCTCATCAAGAGATCTCATGTAGACAAAACTCATTATCTTTACCTGACTTTACATTTCTAACTCCCCAAATTTAGGGATTCTAGTGTGAGTATACAGAAAGAAGAGAAACTTGAAAAGCTGTACATACATAGTCTTGTTTGAACTGTCCTGTGAAGGTATATTGCTAAAAACATTGTAACATGTAATTAATGGACCTATGACTTGTTAGAGATAAAAATCCTTACTGTGACTCATCAGCAGTTCTTGCAGAACTGCAAGTTCCTGAATCCCCTATCCTAAGCATTTATTTGCCTAGCATCTATCAAGCCTGTCATGAAGCCATATGCTTCATTAAATAATGCTGGAAATGTTCAGTTCAGCGGTACACAGGAACTAATTTCCAAATTTTGGTCCACGGGGATTCTACCAGTCTCAACTGGAACTCCAGAAAAAAAAAAAAAACAACCAAAATAAACCCCAAAAAACCCCCTGGCTTCTTGCTGTAGCAGTGATTGAAAGCTGTGATTTTGTAATTTTGTCTATAAAAAAGCAGATTGGTAAATATAAAGGGAAAAAAAAGTTTTGGTAAATGAAAGTTATATAATTTTTTTAACTTTTTCTCTACTGAAGTAATACCAGTCATATTTTTAGTTTAGAAAGATGTAGATGTAGGAACATTAAAAATCCCTCCCCTTTCCTGCGTCTAATCTCTGTTTTCCCGGCTTTGAAGATCTAGTAATTTCATCATCACATATTAATTTCCTTCCTCTGAGGGTGTTTTCCTGTATTTTGTGTGATTATTTGTTTGATCTGATGCAGCGTATTGCTTCTCAGTGTCTGCAGCTTTGAGAATTATTGCAACTTCTCATGGGAACCCCCCTTATGTTTTCTGGGGTGATTTTTCATCTTGAATGTCTATACACTGCATAAAGGCACATTCTGCATTTATTGAGACTTCCAGTGATGATTCTTTATTTCAGAAAAATGTCAGTAAAAAAGGAGCATGCTTAATGTTCAGTGTACTTCTACTTACTTACTCTGTTAAAATATTAAGAGCCAGAAACAACAAAAAAAGAGAAGTTGCATGGAACAATCTGTCATATTTCTACTAAAAACTATTCATACTGTAAACTCTGTACAAAGTGAGCTAACATGCCAACAGAAACATCGTATTTTCATTGCTAGCCTAGTGCATAGAACTTTTTGAAAACAGCTACAGCCTCTGGAATCTTCTACTGCTGGTCAAGGTAAGTCCATCCTAGGCTGTTTTTTCCCCAGCTAGAGGAATATAGAAAAGTGAAAGGGAAAGGATTTCCTTCTCCAAAAACTGTACCAGGATATGGAAAGCTTTCTGCAGGCAAACATATTCCAGCTGTATTGTTAGGCTACCTTAAGAGAATTGTTTTTGCTCTTCCAGCATTTGTCAGGTATTGCCTTCTGGTTTATTGTTTTCTCTTTTTTTGGCAGTACAGTCCTGTTTCCAGCCTGAAGTTACTGTCACACAGAGATTAAATTCCTTTATATTCTTGTTTTTTTGCAAGAGCCAGACAGAAACCTTTTCAGCTGTGCCCTGTGAAACCTCCTTTATGGAGCAGCGTTTCAAAGGGTCAATAATATATGTAGTGCTGTATAAACACAAGGAGGTACATTCCCACCCCAACCTCTAAACTAGAGGTGTGAAATCTGAGTTTAGGATTAAACATTTTGATAATACCCTTTTCTTCATGTACAGTTTTAGCTCTTTTCAAATAAATATCAGCAATTCTTACTCTATCTAATTTAAAAACCAGTCCTTTTAGATGTAATATATAAGTACAAAAATGAACACCTAGGCTGAGTAGGAGGCAACTTAGATAGCAATGGATATTCTTACATAAAAGAGAGGTTGATTTGGAGACTTTATAACAGTGCAGGCTAACAGTGTAAAAATTTCAGAGAGAATACGTAAGTGCTGAACTGTCGTGTCACCACTTATGGTGGTGAATGGAACTAAGTCCAGTTGGTGGCTGGTCACTAGACGTGTTCCCCGGGATTCAGTACTGGTAGTCGTCCTGTTTAACATCTTTATCAATCATTTGGATAAGGGGATAGGGTTAATGCCCAGTAAGTTCACAGACAACACCATCTGGCAGGAGTGTTGAACTCCTGGAGCATAGAAAGGCTCTGCAGAGGGATCTGGACAGGCTGGATCCATGGGCCAAGGCCAGTGGTGTGAGGTCCAACAAGGCCCAGAGCCGGGTCCTGCCCTTGGGTCACAACCACCCCAGGCAGTGCCACAGGCTGGGGCAGAGTGGCTGGAAAGCTGCCCACAGGAAAAGGACCTGGGGGTGCTGGTGACAGCAGCTGAACATGAGCCAGCTGTGCCCAGGGGGCCAAGAAGGCCAATGGCATCCTGGCCTGTACCAGCAACAGTGTGGCCAGCAGGACCAGGGCAGGGATTGTCCCCCTGTGCTCAGCACTGGGGAGGCCACACCTCAAATCCTGTGTTTAGTTTTGGGCCCTTTACTCCAAGAAGGACATGGAAGTGCTGGACATGTCCAAAGAAGGGCAATGGAGCTGGGGAAGGGTCTGGAGCACAAGTCCTGTGAGGAGCGGCTGAGTGAGCTGAGGTTGTTTAGCTTTGAGAAGAGGAGGCTCAGGAGGGATCTTATCACTCTCTACAACTCCCTGAGGCCGTAGTCAGGTGGGAGTCAATCTCCTCTGCCACGTATCAAGTGAAAGGACAAGAGGAAATGGCCTTTAGTTGTGCAAGGGGAGGTTCAGATTCGATATTAGGAAGATTTTATCACTGAAGGAGTGGCTACACGTTGGAATAAATTGCCCATGGAGATGGTGGAACAGCTCTTTCGAAGTGCTCAAGAGGAGTCTGGATGTGGCACTTGGGGTGGTTATGGTGGTGATAGGTTGACGTTTGGACTAGATGACCTTGGAGGTCTCTTACAGCCTTGACGATTCTGTGATTCTGTCATTTAGATATATTTATGTGCCAGGTTTTGAAGGGGTCAGTGCTGGCTTATTTTGACAGTTATCCCATCTACTTTATGCGCTTAATTTAAGACAGAGAGATGTGCCATCAGAAAACACGTGTCCCTCTGTTGATCAGAAGGGTGTCTGCTTTCACCTTGATACTTTTAGACAGATTGTATTAAGTATGTTGAATCCACCTTTCTTTGATCTGCTTTCCTTTGGCTTGACTGGAGTTAAAATTAAGTAAACTGTCTCGCTTCTAGAAATGTTGTTAGGTATGATAGTTGAAGCAATTGTAAGGTCCTTGGTAGTTGGTCAGATTGCTTCACTATATCTCAGTTCTTACTTTCCATATTATAAAGCAGTTCGTTCTAAAGACCCTAGGCACATAATGAAAACCAGCAAATGTAATTAGAAAGAAGAAGATTGGTAATACTCATTCTGCATAAATCCCATCTTGGGATTTGGAGTTGTTTAGAGTTGTTGGGTGGGTTTTCTTTCTTTCTTGTCTTTTAGTCCAAGAAAGGATTTTTTTTCATTATAGTTTATAACAGGAATATTCACCACATCCAGCTTATAAGGTGGTTAATTTTGGTTCTTGAAAATACTGGCACATCACCCAGATAGTGGGAGGGTTTCATCTATTACTTAAGAGGAGACAGGGAAAAGAAGTTGAGATTCAGGCTGAGACTGGGAAAGGTTTTTAAAGAACGTACTGCATAATGGAAGCATTCGTGTATTGTCTTGTCTTTGAACCCATTACAAGAAGTAAAAGTATCTTTCAAGCATTTTGATATTGACCACCTGTATTTTTTAAAGGAAGGTGCTTCAACATGATACTTTCACTTCCATTTAAATACTAGGATAACAAAACTGTCCATCCTTAGATGAGCTGTTTCTTGCTCAGTAAGAAGAGAAAGATACTGGTAAAGCCTATTCAACTGAGGTCCTACTTTTTCCAAAATACTACACTTAATGTATGAACATACCTGGGTTGTGGTCAAAGTTAGATGCTGAGACAAGGATCAGTTTTGAATGGTGATGTTGATCTGTTCTTGGTTTTGTTTTGTTTTTCTTTTTGATTCTTGCCCAGCTGTCAAGAGACTTAATGAGACCTAGAATATTCCTCAACTGACCTCAGATCATATGTAAAAAAAGCAATGTCTTAATCATGTGACGTATTGTTGTATGTTTTTCAGAGTGGCAAAAGTAATGAAGGTTCCTGTGTATGAGACACCAGCAGGGTGGAGATATTTTTCCAATCTCATGGACTCCGGACGTTGTTCCCTTTGTGGTGAGGAGAGTTTTGGCACTGGTAAGTAATACATAATCAAAAATTATTACAGACTTTTAATTTTTCCTGGATGCCTCAAGTCAAACCGAAAAGAATCAGCAAATTAGCTCTGTCTCGTGCTGAAACAGAGAACTGTCTGTTGTTCACATCTTGAGGTTCGTCTTTTAAGTGTGGTGTCCAGCGCCTTGAGGCATGAAAAATGTGGAAAATGGATATTCAGCAATGGCAAGCAATCTTACTACTGTCCAGACAGCTTCTGGAGGTGCCTGGCACTGTCTTCTGACTTGGACATAATGCAGAAAAGCCTCACAGGTTCCACTGCTAGTCTTCACAGACTACAACGGCATTTGAAGGGATTTTGCCTGTGGGGAAGCCACGTGTTTTTTCCTAATATGATTGGGTGTACAAAGTATGACGATTGGTATATCTGATAGTACATCTAAACAAAACTGTTGCAGGCATCCCTTTTTGGGACATTGCAATTTCTCAAGCATCAGATAAAATCATCATTAGAAGAAATTCAGTTACATGTCAGCATTTGTGTTTTCCCTAGGTATTTCTCCTTTATTGGTCACAAGAACCAATCAAACAACAGAATGCAGAATGAATGACAAATTTGAGCCATCAGAAATATAGTATTGACAGTAAGCAGCAGAGCAAATAACTGAACTATGCAGTCTGTAAATCTGCATAAATGTGGTTTTAGTTTATGAGAATAACTGAATAAATTTCAAGAGTGTTTCTTTTTTTCTTTCCTGGATCCTGGCACAGAAATTCTTCCTTCTTATTTATTAGTAGGGCTGTATTACAAGTCTTGTTGAAAAAGCACAGACCACAATAACTTAATAATTTGCCTGCCTAATAGTTTGTTCTGTATTTTGATGTGAGTTATATGGAGTTCTCTATTTTGAATGTGTAATACTGTGGCTGCAGCTCTTCATTGAAAATTACTTACTATGCAGTGAAACTTTATGACAAATTTCATTTTGCTTTAATTGACTTATGTCACATATTAAGTTTGTTGGTTGGGGTCAATTAGAACACAATGCTGCTTTTTTGAAAATAAGGATACCTTTAAGCAGCCATAGACATGCCACTTCATGCATTATCTTGTTGTTTGCTGGATGGATCTGAATGGCGTATGATGGAAGAATCAAAAATATGTTATATTTCTTTGGGTCTTCTATGTAAAAAGGAAGAGAATTTAAATTTATGATGAATGTTAATTTTCTTTTTGTTGTCAGTGGGAACGAATGTCCCATGATTAGCAAACTGTATGCCTTCACTATTTGCTGTGAGTGGCGCAGGTTTGTATTGCCTTGAATGTGTCTTTTCAATAGATATGTCCTCTGCAGGGTGTTCTTTGAGGTCACTGAGAAAGATGTAATTTGGGGAGAGAAGGGCAGGAAGATCTTGCACCTTTCAGAAGGTACTGCTATTTATTGTGGTGTGTTGTTGAACTGCACCTCCATTAAACCATGAGAGGTGTGAACTGGGGAGTTTTCAACTCTCACTGCTTTTTAATACTTTTTCACTGGGCCAATTCTGTACCCCTTCCCTGTAAATACTGAAGTTCCTCCTGCTCATGCAAAACCAGATACTTTCCTGAAACTTTGGTGGTCTAAAGACATCAGTATGACCTCATTAGCATCCAAATTATTTGGAAAAAACTCCTGGCTTCATTATCATGCTGAAGAAAGTCAAGCATGGATTCTAACTGGAAAGAGCTTGTAAGAGTTTTGATGGTGAGTTCCCATAGGTTGAAGTGTATCTAGATACCTTAGCTCACCTTAGAGTGCAGCACCTCCTGCTGCATGCAGGCCTATGTGTAGAGATATGTAAAACAAGCAGGAGTGGCCTCTCTGTGCCCTTTGCCATGACAAACCACGGCCACAGATCTGTCTCCACTTGGGGAGTTATTCTCCGAGACCATCTTCATCTGATGATGTTGAGTATGACTCTTTTGGATGCTTTCTGTCTGAGGTAGAAGGAAGGAATCACTGGTTGTGCTTAGTAGAAGCCTTATCTTCTTGGAGGAAACTTGCCATTTAAATTTTAAGTTGCAGTTATAAAAAAAGACAAACATCAGATTTCCCTCTCACATTGCAAAAGCATGTTCAGGTCTTGCTAAGCAGGCTGTCCCAAGTACTGGTGGACTTTAGCCCTGGAGATCAGTCATGTAGAAATGAAAATAAAGTGTTTTGATCTATTGTAACAATGAAGATATTGTGATCTCTGTTGATCTAATTTTATTATCCTGAGTATCTGGTAGTGGTTAAATTTGGGAAGAGAAGCACTCATGGAGGTCAAGGAAGTGCCTCTAGGGTTTGGCTGTTCTAGATAGGCAAGAAAATGACCCTAACTTCTCTCTTCCCTTACTGTTGATGTTTTTCTTTGCTTATATCTTTCTGTAAGGCCTTAAAACAATTGACTTCTATACTATAGCCTCTCTTCCAAATTTGCAGCTCCTGTCTCCTGATCTCAGACTTGTCTCTACGTTCCTTACCACTCTGTATTCCTTATATTAATCTGGTTCTTTTGTCCTATAATTGATTCTTCAGATTCCTGATAAATCCCGACTCTTGTGCATGCTAAGATTGCTTTAAAAACATATTGCTGGCCAGCATAGAGAGCTGTTTTACAGCAGTATCGCGGCATCCCGATATGTTCTGATCAGATTAACTTTGTTGGACCTGCAGCACTGCAGTGCAGAAAGCCTCTTGACCTCCAGTTTTATCCAATTCCATCTAAAGGCAAATCTGGACACTTGAGATTCGACCCCATGGGCATCCAGAAAACTTGAGCACAGGGTTTAAATTCCTCAGTCAGTGCTGTGTAAAAAAATATGTGTCAGAAAGAGATTTCCTAAGGATGTTGTGGAGTCTCCCTCACTGGAGATATTCAAGAACTGTCTGGAGCAATCCTGTGCCATGTGCTCTGGGATGACTCTTCTTGAGCAGGGAGACTGAACCAGATGCCCTGTTGTGGTCCCTTCCAACCTGACCCATTCTGTGATCCTGTGGTACTTATGGGGCAAATTATGCAATGACTGTGATGTCTAAAGTTTGTTTTTCTCGCTGCCTCGATTTCCTTATCATCTTTCAATTCAATGCAGCTGTCAAAAATATGACCTCATGCCAGGAGGTTTATTTGTAAAACATGGTCTGGTTTGTAGATGACCAGTACTTTAGCAGTGTGAGCTGTTTTTAGCAGTAAATATTTACCTTATTTGGAATCTTTTAGTAATGTCCTTAGCTGTGTGACCCTCACATGTTTCTGCTAGTATTGGGCATTTGAATCAATTTTACAGCATTTGCCCAATCGTATCTATTTAGGGAACTGAAATTAGGCACTTCTTTAGCTTTCAGCATGGAATATTTATATAAGTGTACGATATAGTGATCAGAGTGGGAAACTTACTGCTCTGTGTAAGAGGAAGGAGTTTTAAAAATCCACCTTCTCTCATCAAACTGTATTGGAAACCAATTGCTTGTGTACCCAGGTAATCCAGCCCAGCTGGAATTTCCAAGTAATACAGAGCCCTGGTTTTATAACATAAGGGACTTTGCTCTGGCAAGTAAATAAAAGCAGATTTTCTGCTATAAAAGGAGAAAAGATGTTGAAAACATCCCATACAGCTGTATTTCCCAAATTTGTTTTCTGGCAGCTGGTCTTGGAGCTCAACCAATGCTTTAAAAACTTCTTCCATTTTTGTAGCAGTGTGGGGAGCTTGTCAGATGAGGTTAGTAGCTTTCTGGTTCTATGACTAATGCCCAGCACACAGTTCAAAGGAGGGCCTCAGCAGCAGCAATTAGCTTCTAAATTTCATCCGCAAGCTATTAATCAGGATTAGGAGAACTGTGTGGCTGATTTATCTCTCTGCAGTTTAAGCCACTTTAGCAATTGCAATAACTTTCTTAAATTTGCATGGTTCATCTCCAAATTTCCAGATTCTATTAACATCAACCCCTTTCTCCTGCAAGATTATGTGGAAGAAGAACTGTGGAGAATATGAAAATATGCTGTTGCTGAAATGGATGAAAGCCACAAAAGAGTTGTTTGGTGGTGTCTGTTGCAGTAATACAAATCTAAAATGGTCTCATTAACTTGAAAAAATTGTCAGATCAGAATGCCCCTAAATCTCCATTTGCCTAAAATATTGCTAAGTTTCAGACTGCTGATGATAAATTTGTAAGACTCAAGTATGTGCAAATGAAATGATTTGTTGTGAGTTTGTGTACTCCTGTCATTTTCTTGTTTTAAAATCATATTTACAAAATGCAGTATGGTGGACAGGGGTTACTAAATTAGGGAAAAGCAATTACCTTTATTCATGATTATGACCCACTAGGCTTGCTTTCCCTATCAGAATTGGATATCTCAGATACAGACAAAGTTAGACAGCTCTCAAATAGTAGAAAAATCATAATATGAACATATTTGCATGGTTTTGCTTTGTTTCTCAAGCTACTGCCTCTGAAGACTTTTCTTTAGTTTAAGACTGTGTAAGATGAGTACTTCTCCATGAATGGGAACGTGCTCTGAGAATTTTTCCCAGGTTGTTTACTCTGAGTCTGGACATAGCAATTTACTGTAGTAAAAAATAACTTTTGCTACTGTTATATGGAGAAATAACAAATTAACTTAAAAATAAGTTGTTGAAACACTTGCAGTTATATAATTTCCCTTACCAATGGCTAATTAATATAGAGAGTTAATCAGAAAAAATATTTGTTGACTCCTCTATTCTGTTGTCTCTTTCTGCTTCAGCTCATTGAACAGAATCAGGAATTCATTAACTGAGATATTTCAATTAAAAGTAGCTCTCAGAATCATCCTGAGGTTGCTCAGAGCCCCAAGCAAGCTGGGAGAGGTGTTAGTATTGCAATTTCAGGAATACAGAGCTGCGAGGCACCTTTTCCTTCTTCCTTTTGCACAGGACAGATCTGCCTCTGGAAATTTGTTGGATCTGTGGAGCAAAGAATGGTGTTAGCTGAATTGAGGCAGCAAAGTAAACTCCCTCCTTAGAGTTTCTACAATGTGAGCTGGGCAGTAGGACTAAGTTGAGAGAGCAAGAAAAGACACCTGCAAATGACTGCTGGTAGATGAACATCAGAGTAACAAAATTGCAGTAATAGATTTTATTTTGCTGTAAGAAGGAAGGGCAATAAATACAACAAAATATATGCATACTGTAACCAAGCTGATGGGTGTGCTCAGTTTCCCTTCTATTAAGACCAGCAAACTGAAACACTTCCTGGGCACACAGGATTATTGTCCCTGTACTCATATCAGGCTAGCATTTTTAATTGGTGACTTTTGATTCTGAAACACTTGAGTTGCTTCTAGATATCCAGCCTTTTGTCTCTGGCTTACTTTCTCTTGCCGGACAAGCAACAATTTATGTCCTATGCAAGGACAGACAACATGCCAAATCTGCTAAATGTATATGAAGAATAATACATTCAGCCCTCCTCATATGGATTTATGAGCTTTTTCCATACCAGAACAAAGCTCAGAACACAGCAAAGAGCTCTTCAGAAATGCTTCTGTCCATGTTTCACTAGAACATTTTGGTTCAATGAAATGTACTTAAAGTGTTTGCTGAATCAGAATACATCTCTTTGGTGTTCAGCTTAGCCTGTTGCTGCATTTTCATGATGTATAGACCATTTTGCTGAACAACTGCAGTGCTCTTCACTGTATGATTTGCTGGCCTGCAGTCTGCAGGGTGTTACACAGCAGGAGAATAAATGGTCATTCATATTGGAACAAATTGCTGAGGGGTTAAGCTCAGTTCCATGTCCACTTCCTGCTGGTGTCTGTTGGGACACTTAAGCCATTTATGTGGCTGGTGATAGTCAGCAACAGAGATGACATTTTAGGCTAAATGGAATTTTTTCTGTGCTGAGGATGAGTAGCTGAAAGGAGAGGCATGCAGAGGCATGTATGTTAAGAAGGAAAGGAACAGCCATGGTGGGGTGAGCCTTCTCTTACCAGGGCCCTGCCCCAGCAATGCTGCAGCAGGGCCAGTGTCCAGCTTCCCACAGCCCTGCTGTGCCTCTCCAGGGGTCCCCCAAAGCCAGGCCTGCCCGTGCTCCCACATCCTGGTCTGGCGTTGCCCTATCCCCATTCCCAGGAAGTCCCCATTCCCTGCTGTGGGAGCTGGGAGTGCCCTGGTGCCCCCGACTGCCCTGCTGTGGGGGCGGTGGGACTGGGACAGGCTGTGGTTGTTTGTGCCCTGCTGTTCCCAGTCCCCTGAGCATCCCCAGCCCCTGTGGTGATGTGATGACCTTTCCTGCTGTTACCAGAGGAACAATGTATGCTGGGGGGGAAGTGAAAGCTCTATTCTAGATTTCTCTTTTGGTGGCAGGGGCAGAAGCCTGCACCATTGTCTGAGAACAGACTCTTGGCTTTGGTGACAATTACTGTGACTCTGCTGTCTGCTTTGCTTACAAATAAGCTGACTTTGTTATCCATAGAACACATTGCTGGTGTTCCTGTAGAAGATTTCCTTAAGCTGATCTAGCATATAACTGCAACGAGAGAGTAGAAAAGGTGAGAGATGACCTTTAAGGTCCCTTCCAGCCCGAACAATTCTGTGATTCTATGCCCGAGTGTCTGAAGGACTGACTTTCTGTAGAGGGACATTTGTTTCCCTTTGTTATCTGAAGCTGTTTGCAAAGCTTTGAGAGCTCATAAATAACCCTGCCCTTTTTCTTCTGACTGGTTGGCACTCCATGCTTTCACAGCTCCCAGTACTGGAGCAGGGAACAGAGTGAGCTATGGCTCCTCTTGCAGCAGCTCCTCGGGCACCAGCCCTAAACTCAGGCTGTTGTAATGGAAGGCTGCTGTTGTTGCAGAGAGCTCGCAGATTACAGATCAAGGCAGATAAAAAGTAGCAAAAAAGACATATTCTTACTATCATGACCGCTACTTTGCAAATGTGAAGGCATGTTACTGTCTCAGCTCTTAAATCCATCTACAGTGTTCAATGTCCTTGTTTTCTGTAATACCTAACACATAGGCATAATCTTCATGCAAATCTTTATCCTCATCAACAGGTGTTCAGTAATCGTTCCTATAAAACCTGAATATTGTGCTGAGTAGTAATTTGCATTTATTTAACCCTGTGGTGGTTAACTTCATGTTAAGATTAATATTGGATAAAGAGGTTGAATGTAACACAAGAAGCATAAGCATAAGGCAGATCTGTGGCAGACCCAGGACAACAGGCTCTTAGAAAATCTATATGAGCAGAGGTTGGTACCCTGACTGTTGCTCGCTCCCAAGAAGAGGGACTGCAAGTTCAAGGTAACAGCAGTGACTGGAAGACTGAGCCCTAGGAATCATGGTGTCTCTCTGCACATCTTGTTATTTTCCTTATATGTCTTTAATATGGTAACAGTTTTTCACAGGATTAACAGCTTCAGTACATCAATTTGTATTATGGGAACTGTCCTCTGCCAGTAGCAAAACACAGCTGTTTTGACAGATGACTGTGTGGACCTCGCAGGCTGTTATGTAAAACCAAGCCCTACAAAGCAGTCTTGCTGCAACAAAATTTTTGTGTTTGACGAGGGAGAATATTTCAGAAAACAGGTTTTCAGCCTAAGAGTTTTTAGATTCCTCTCTGATGGATTTTGTTAAGTATCTTCTAAAGACAGATAGTTCAATTGGTTGCTTCCATAATTGGTAGAAACTTAATGGAGTAAACAAAACTTCTCAATTTTTGCACTTGCTTTGTGCTCATGGTTTCAGTAATGTATGACTAGACGGAAAACCATAAGGCTGCAGTTAATAACTTTTACCAACTCTAGTATTATTATGCCAGAGAACTGGCTACATATTTGATATCTCTTCAAGTTTCTTGAGTCTGTTAGCTTATATAATTGCCATCAATATCTACTGAGTGCCAGGTGTCTTGGATCTTACTTGGATCTGAGACTGTGTGTTAAATCATGTGGGGTATTCCAAAACTGTTCCTAGTCTTCATTGTTGGAACAATTTCTCCCTTCATAAATACAAACCTATGAAGGGATCTGGACTGGAGCTTCCAAACATCTTTGCCACTAAGACGTATGGAGAAATATAGAAAAGGGAACAGTTCCGCTCTCTGGTTTCCTTGGGGTTTTTTTCTCTCAGGAAAAAATCTTTTCAAGCTCTTGGTTGTTGTCCTGATGGAAGGTCATGAACATTCTGGAAATTTGCAATTTTTATGGAATGGGGAAGTTCTTTCTCTGCATCTTGACATCTGCAGATGAAGATCTGCAGAGATAAGGAGATACTGTTGAACTTGACTCTCGTAAAGGAGAACATTCCGGCTCATGGTTGGGGTTTGCATATCTAGCCCAGTTCTGGGAAGCAGCAGCAGAGGTGTGAAAACACTCTGTGCATCAGTGAGCAGGAATAATGACTAAAAATGTTTTCATACTGCTACTGTGTCTATTCAAGTACTTCTACATATTTTTATTTAACTTTAAAATGTGGGCTTTGTAATGCATAAATAGATCACATTTTAAACACTGGTTCTGGTCTTCTGTCTGGAACATATCAGAGGTGCTGGGGCTAGTACTATTGATTACTGTTGTGTGGCATACACAGTTAAATGAGACATTTGTCCAACTTCCTTACCTTGTTTTCTGATTTGCAGTGATACCAAATAATATGCTTAATGTCTGTCTCTTTAGGGTCTGACCACCTTCGGGAGAAAGATGGACTGTGGGCTGTGCTAGTATGGCTTTCAATCCTAGCAGCTCGAAAGCAGAGTGTGGAGGAGATTGTCAGGGATCACTGGGCAAAATTTGGCCGGCACTACTACTGCAGGTGAGAAAAATGAGTAAAAGGCACTTAGCTTAGGCACAAAAAGCTCATAGGGGAATTCTGCTACAATCATTGCTTGTTTAGATGTGCTTAGCTGCACTTAGGTGTGCATTTGCTGTGCCTGCAGAATGAAAATCTGCCACGGATTTTCACCGTTTTGTAGATAGGTTTTTCCAGAGGAGTAAGTGTCAGAAAAAGGAGCTACATGTATATGTTACTGCTAGCATATGACAAATTGAATTTTTTAATACTGAATGGCAGAAAGATTTGAATTATTTACTTGTGGAATATATAGATGCAGCTTGTTTCATGATGTTGAAAAAGAAACATAATCCCAGCAAGATTTACTGCTGCGTTTTTTTCTGTGAGTGCCTCCGTGTGACAGTGTTTTAGTGTGAACTGATACCTATGCCTGCTTCCAATTCAGGATAACTCCTCCAAAGATGCAAACATTTATTTATTTTTATTAAGGTCTCAGTATGGTGAGTTCTAGCTGTCATTTTCATCTTTGCTTCTGTCTCTCTCTTAATCCAGACTTAATCCAGAGGATTTTGCAATATGTAAGGTGTTTTGCACGCAGCTGTTCCTCAAAACTTGTAGCAAAGTTTTCTCTATTTCATTTGTCTGTTGAGTACTGCACTGATTGTGTCATTCAGTTTTGGAAGCTAGCTGTGTATTGGTGATGTTTTCTATGCTACTTTAGAAACTGCATTTTCTAGATGCTTTCTGTTGATTTAGAGTGAGGTGGCCAGTGTAGGACTGTGGTTGCACATATGTAATGGTTAGATTGTGCAGAACTTGCATGTGTGTGCTGGTTTAATTTGCAATCAGTACTTCAGTGGTCCACTTTTGATTTTTGAAGTAAGCAGTAAATTGCTAATTATGAGTATATAGAGTTCTGCGAAAGCAGAACTGTTTGCTCTACTCTGGGGACTTACTTTCTGGTTCTACTTTTTTTTATATATGTGCAAGGTTTGATTACGAAGCACTGGAACCCAGAACAGCGTATTTCATAATGAGAGACCTGGAAGCTTTGATCACTGACAAATCATTCAGCCATCAGCAGTTTGCTGTGGGTAACAATATCTACAGTGTGGAAAGAACAGACAGCTTTGAGTACATAGATCCTGTGGATGGCACTGTGACCAAAAGACAGGTATGGCTGTAGTGATGGAATAGCAAAGTGTTGCAGCTGTCATATTGTCTCCAACAGTGTTGTTTCGGAAGTTCAGCTGGCGAGACTGTCCATTTATTTATGGGATGGTGTTTCCTTTGCTATGATAGATATTGCATTTCCTACTTGAGATTAGCTCAGTCTGGATAAGATAATCCATCTTTAGTTTATCTTGTGCTTGCTGTATGTAGCTGGAGACAATAGTGTCACAGTGAACATAGGATGGGATGAAGTCCCTGCTGACAGCAATGCATGTATAGGGAGGCTTCCTTTTCCCAAACAGTGGAAAATATCATAGAGAAAGAAGGTCTTTCCTTTTCCTATTTTCTATCTGAAATCTCCACTGGCTATACATTACAAAAAAAAATTTTCTTGCTCTTGGTGACCCACAGGATTTGCATAACCGGGGTGCAATATCTGTCATAGCCAGTAGGATGCAGAAGACTTCAGAAGATTGTAGCTTATGCAGACACATTTGACTTCCCTAGCCCAAATTATCAGTTCCTTCTGGACTCTGTCTATACTGAGATTCCTTGGTTATCAAGAACTGCAGTGCAAACTGAGCCTTCAGTGTTTGGAAATCCATGATGTGCTCAAAAGTAACCATGTATTTTCACCAGGTGTAAATATATATCTTGTAAATGTAATGTAAATGTATCTTGAATGTGAGCTGTGATTCGTATTAAAGTTTGTCCTGATTTTATGCTGTTTTCATTTTTATGGTCCTGGTTTCTCTGGTTTTTAGATTATTTGACCTAAACAGACCCTAGCAAATGATATTACAAGCCATTAAAGCTATTGTCATGCCATTCTGCTCAGAGTCTTTGTAGTTTCCATTCTTCATTGCATCCAGAAAATATAAGCAACCCATCTGCCACTGAGCTACTCTCTTTTTGCATATTACTACTGAAACAAGATAAGAGGATATTGTCATATCCAAGTCCAGGGGAAAATTACAGGCGTGGCACACTTGCGACCTTTATAGTTTAAAAAAGCAGCTTTTGAATTTTCATTGCACTTTTCTGTCCCTTAATTTTTTTCATCCAAAGCACTTACTCTATATTGGAATATAATTGCTAATCATATCACCATGTAACACAAACAGAGAAACATGACTTGGATTGTTTCCAGACAGACTCTAAAAGGGAGCCCATAAAACCAGAAAGCATGTCTTTTCATAGGGAGAAGCTCTTATTTATTCAGAGTACAGTTCAACCAGTTTGTCCTTTGGCAAGGACACATTCCTAGCTTCATGTGTCTGCAGCCTCAGTGGGATTCTCCAAGCACAATAAAATAGGAGAGGATATTGATCTATGCAAATTAAACAACAGTTCACTGCTGCCATTTTCCCCGGGTAGCTTGCTCATCATCTAAATGCAGATATCTCTTTCAGACTATCGTAGGCTTTACGTGGATTTTTCAGCTAAGTATTCAGGAACATGTTCCAAGTTATGCTCCGCAGTACGCAGGGGAGAGAGATCTATATTCAGTGTAACTGCACTGTCTCATGAATGAGAAGCTGGCTACATGATAACTACTCAGTGTTAATAAACAACATATTCAGAAAAGAAACACAGCAATGAGAAAATAGGCAGCAAACAATACACACAGACTGTTGCTTCTAATTAATTCTGTCTCTTGAAACCCATGAATATTGTTTATCACAGTGTAATAATAAGACTTAAAATTAAATGAAACATTCTGTTGTTCTTGAAGACTGTTTTAATTTTTAAAGCTGTACTGTGTTTTTGCACACATCAGCCCATAACAGTGCTGCTCCTGAGGGTCCAGCAAGCCAGGAATGGGACCAGTTGCATTTTTGTGTGAAATTTGAATTATAAGGATGAGAGGTACAAGTTGGCCATTATACTAAGAGACGAAAGGCTCCAGGGAGACCTTATTATGACCTTTCAGTACTTCAGGAGGGCTTGTGAGAAAGATGAGGACAATTCTTTTAGCAGAGCCTGCTGCAGCAGTACAAGTGGTAATGGCTTTAAACTAAAAGAGTAAATTTAGACTAGATATAAGGAAGACTTTTTTACAATGAGAGTGGTGAGACACTGGAACAGGTTGTCCAGAGAGATGGTGGATGCCCCATCCCTGAAATCATTCAAGGTCAAGTTGGATGGAGCTCTGAGCAACCAGATCTGATTGAAGATGTCCCTGCTCACTGCAGTGAACATGATGACCTGATGACATCAGGACTGGATGACCTTTAGAAGTTCTTTCCAACCCAAACCATTCTATGATTCTGTTATTATCAAACAATGCTTTTTATGATGCTAAAGGTGATTTGGCATATATGTGAGGAAACAAAGGTTTTACTTAGGTTTTACTTATACTTTAGAATAATGGCATGCTCTATTTCCAACACCAGTATCTTGTCAAGCTGCTGATAAAACTGGAAAAATAAAATGCATCTCTTTTAATTCTCTTCTCTCATTTTTTAATGGTTTACTGCCCTTAATGAAAGTAGCAAGGATCTCAGTTTGTGCACTAGACTTTTGACAACAGAAGGACTAAGGGGAAGAAAACGTCAGTGGCTTATCAGAGGTTGCACTTAGTCTAAGGGTACCATTTACATAAAGGGAACTAGAATGTGTTTTAGTGCACAGCTGGTAGAATATTGTAGCACTACAGCTATTTATCTGTGCAATTTAGTCTTCTGGTCTTAATGGCCTTCTTGTAGAGAAACTGTGGATCCAAGTATATGGTCTGTGGTCTGTAAAAAAATGTGTTCATACATACAGTACAAAAGGGGGAAGGAGAAAAGAAAAAAAGATGTGACGATGGCAGCAAAGAGCAAATTTTTAGTTAATTAAAAAATTAATCAATCCTCTTTATTATGCACACAGTGTGCATTAATTAGTGTACTTGAAGTTAATTACACCTTAAGTTTTCCAAATTGTACTACAGACTTACTAAAATTCTAGCAGTCATATATTGATGCATGGTGGTTGAGGGCTAGCAACTGGTCCTGTCTTTTGTATTCACTACTGACAACTGTTTTTTTGATCCAAGGACTCTGTAGCTGTTTCTTAGGCCACTTACCTTTAGTGATCTTATACCTATTTCCCAGGCCATTGATTCTGTGCTCTGCCACACAGAATAAGAGCAAATCAAGTAAAAGAAATAAAAACATCAGTAAGGGAGTATTTGTTATGAGGAATGAGAGGGAATGCACAACATCATTTCTAGTCTTCAGATGGGAAAAAAGAGTAATGAGTGAGTTGTCCAAGATTGTGGGGAAAGAAGAATGGCATCCAAATTACTCTTCATTTTGAAGCAGCGAGTGGTGATTTGTAAAAGTACTGCCACCTTACATATATGCTGTCCCTTCTCCTTTTGTAGGGGCTGCGGATTATTTTTTCAGATGCTTCCAGGCTCATCTTCAGAATGAGTGCTTCTAGTCATGTGAGAGCTACTCTGCGGATCTATGCAGAGAGTTATGAAAAGGATCCTAGCCAACACAACAAGGAACCACAGGTAATGCAATAGCACTGTAGTAACTCAGTAAGTAATGTGCTGCCTCTGTAATAGTGGTGACTACAGGTTTTTATCTTTGATCAGAAGCAACACTTGACACTTTGACCCATGTACTGTGTTTGTAGATGATTTCCCTAGGCTTGTAAATGTACACCTTTTGAGGAAGGACCAGCACTTTTAAAATACATTAGTGTAATATCTAACAAATTGGGAATGTCAAGGGCTGAGATGCCTCATGTTAAATGCTGGGCAATGACTTCAAGTCTATTAAGAGAAGTCACTCTAATTTGAATTTTTTTCAGAATTTTTTTAGAGTTGTGATCTGATTTATGGAACAATATTTTAAAAATAAGATAACCATTTTTTCAAGCAGATTATCTGGGAACCACTTAGTTGGGGCATCCCAAGGATTCCTCACAATCAGAGTACAGTTAGGAAATATGGATAGCAGAGTCTGAACAATGTAGGGATTCCTTGTAAGGGAAAGACTTGCAGCTGTCTAAGAACTATCTCTTATCATAACCAGACTTTTTCCTAAGAAGAGTGAAGGTTGAGAGCAAGTTGCTGGATTGTCCAGCAGATGCCTTATACAATTAATAAAATAAATCACTCTTCACACTCCCAGATTCTTCCCGGTAAATGTTCTTTATGCTGTGATATACAAGAGAGGACTAAGGATATTTCATGGAAAAGAAGTTAAGCATTTGGCTTGTACTGCATCAAAACCCTGCAGTTTTAAGTCTCGTGTAGTTGTGTGTTCATGACTGGAATGCAAATGCAATCTGCCAAAACATATATGCTGTCAAATTATTTTGAACCCTAGGTAAGTATTTGATGTTTCTCTTTCACCAGATTCTGACCATAAATTTAGTGAGTTTCTTCTGCTGCTATTAAGCAGTCATGTATCAGTCATGAAAAGTGCTTCAGTTGTCACAGAAATGTTGCAGATCCCATGCCTGCAGATATGATCTATTAAATTTATTTGCTTTTTTTTTAAATTAACAGTTTGCATCTTTAGTAACTTCTTGGATAGAATATTTAAAATAGTAAAGCTCCAGCAGAGTAAAGGACCACATTTTAGCAATTTTACTGTTTTTCTGTATATCTTGGTTTGCCCAGCTAGCAGGATCATCAATATATTTTGCTTGGGGAAGAACACTTCTACAACCCCATTTGCACTTGCTGCTGTACTTGGTTTACATGAAAAAGGTTTGGTATCTGGTGGGCAGCAGGGTTCTTCTTCTGTGAGAAGTTGCTAGCAGCTGCTTCTGTGTCTAAAAGAGACAGTTCCAGCTGGCTCCTAGATGGACCCACACAGGCCAAAGCAGTAGCCCTCTGTGATAACATCCGTAAGCAGAGTAATAAACCCACTGTGCAACAATAGCAGGGAAGGGAGAAGTGGGATATTTGTGAGAAACAGCCATGCAGGCACCATGGGCAGTGCAGAATGGAGGGGGAGTGGTAGGGTGGCCTGGGGGGCACCTGACAACCAGCTGAGGTCAATGCACCACAGCTACATCAAATTTTGTTACAGCACAAATTGTTTATCAGTTGTGATTGCGCTAACCATTTTAAATATAGTTCTTCATGCTGTGCAGGTAAGGCACAGATGAAAATAAATCATGGCAAGAGACAGACTACAAGTTGATCTTAGAGGTTTGAAGTGGATTTACAGTAACCTCATTATAATAACCAAAGTATGTGATCTGAACATGTTTCTTGCCTGACAAATCCCAGCAAAAAATGCTGGAAAACAATGGAGCATATTCTGGCAGCATTTTCTAGCTAAACTTTTGACAATTTCATTGCAAACGAGCATGTGCATTTTAAAGTGGAATCATTACTGCATTAACGGATTGTATTATTTTCTATGAGAGAAGTAATAGTCTGGCAGAATTTAGGCTTGTGTGCCTCCTAAAGTAACGTACAGTAAATGTTCAGTATTTAACATTTGTTCTTTTAAATGAGTGGAAAACAGCAAATGTTCTCAGTGAATTTTCTACTTGTGAAGAGACTAGATTGAGGGAGCAGTGGTTGTCCTCAGAAAATGAGGAATGTGCTGCCCTACTGTTCCCTTCCTTCTCTGTTGTGCTTGTATTTGCTTGAGGGAAGTACATAAAGTCTCGCCAGCAGTACAGACCATGTCCACGGAGCAGCAGGAATGGGTCTGCTGCACAAGGCAGTAGGAGGCAGGCACCCAGACCTGCTGCACCACAGGCAGGTGGTGGAACCCTCCTTCTTCAGGGGACAGTCCCACAGCAGGAAAGTGAGGAGGACAGGGCAGATCTCTGGTAACATGCTCCCTCAACAAGTGATGGACCAGGTTTAGAGTTCATCTGGAGCAGCAGGAGATGGGACCGGAGACAAAGCTGGAGACAAGGCAACAGTGTGGACCTACCCAGGAGACAGGGTCAAAGTCAAAACTAGAGGCAAGATACAACATATATCCAAGCAGTCTTTCAGGGAAAGAAGCTGCCTATAGCATGGGCCTGAGTTCCACCCAGGCAGCAGAGCCAGAGATAAGGCTGGAGACAAGCACTCCTACAGCTTAGCTCAGGCTGGGACCAACACCCCTGGGATAGGCTGTAGTGGGCCTTGGGCAGGGTGCAGGGAACATCCTCAGGGGATCCTGAGCAGGTCCGTAGGGCTTATGACTGCCCTCGAGGATTTCAGAGTTTGGTCTTCCATTCAGCACACCAGAAGGGTCTGTCATTCCCAAGGACAGAAAAAAGGCTGGAGGGGATTTTTTCTGTGCTGGTATCAGAGCCTGTCAGATCGCAACACTTCAGGCTGTTTAATCAGGATATTCACTAGTGAACAAATAATCCCAGGGGTAGAAACGTCACTGCCTTGAAACTGGCTGCAGGGACTTTCCTGCATTTATGCAGTGCAGACAGACATCTTAATATCCAGACTGCCTCAGGAAATACATGGTACTGTAAACCCCATCCTCATCTCCTGCCATGTGCCCAAAATCTGGGATAAATGGCAGTTTCATCTCAATTAATGCAATAAATTCTTTATTTGGTTTCTCATTGCATAGTATTGCACAGTTCCCACTGCTTCTCTTTCCTTGCCCTGGCTGGATGCTTTGCCAACAACGTGAGTGCATTAGAAACAGCAAGGTCATAGATTGTATCCGACAGGCAGATGGCGGACTTCAAGGCAGTACATAAATTTTAGGAGATCCTCATGTACAAAAATAACTAAACATTTCCCAGGAACGCACTTGACAGTCTTCAGTGGAGTATGTAAAAGACAGTGAATAAAAAACTCCTTTTTCATGAAAACAACATTGCTAGGAAGGGGCGCCATAGTTTTCCTGATACTGTAATTCCTTTATTGTTTGGTTCACTTTGAAGTTCATGCTGACATGCACACATCTAAAAGAGCTGTGACAGATTTGGAGTTTCAAGAACTTTGTTGCCTATTTGCTGTCAGTATTAGGAACACAGCATATACGTAGGTGGTCTGTTATGGAAAAAGCACAGACATAAAGAAGTATGTTAAGTATATACCTTACGTATTACCTTACGGTATTTAAGAAAATTGTTATATATGGAATGATAAATGCATATTTTTCTGTAATTGATCTTTGTAATTGAGGAGATGACTATATGTGGTTTCTGTATTATTGTACTCTTTCTGAAACAGCTGATCAGGAAAAGCTTCCTTTCATACCTTTTATATCAGAAACCAAGACATAAGATTATTTGATGGTTGGATGCTTAAGTAGATATTCAGTTGGTTCCGTTTATTGCACCAGCATCTTTCCAGCATCTTGTTTTAGGTAATGCACTGCTCCGTATTTTTCCTGGTGACAATTCCAGTCAATACCTGAACTGAAAGGCAAAAATACCTTTTTGCTTTTTGTCACAAAAAATAAATGTCTCTGTCTTGACAGACAACTCAGTCATGTTGGAGGTTCCATTTTGTGGAATCATTATGGTAATTAGCTTCGGTTTGCCTCATACCAGCACCCTTTTTTCCCCTTCCTTTCTTTTCAGACAAAGCCTTTTCCAAAATTAATTGTCCAAGTTTTCAGTAGTGTTCAAGTTCTTTTAGTTTGCTCCTGTAGTCTTTGACAATGTGACTGCTGATGGTGAATCTTTCACAGTTAAGCAAACATCTAAATTACATCTTCCAGTGTGCCTGTTGAGATGTGCATATTATTCTGGAACAGTAATTATGTCACTTTCTGAGTTGAAGTGGACTTTTTTGACCTTTTGTTCCAAGTTATTTGTGGGCCAGTATGTGTTGTAAACCGTAGGTGTTAAGTAATGTAAGAATCACCCAAATCATGTTTTAGTACCGTCTTTTGTGCAATTAATTGGTACTTTCTACCTAGAATAAAGTATAGACAACTTCCTGATCTGCAACAAGTGAGTCCAGGGGAAAGTGGTAAAATATGCCAATAGTTAGAAGTCTGAGGTCATGAATAAATGTGAATAGCCATGGCTTCTGGCTGTTGAATGATCCATTTAAAGAAATTTGCAGAAGCAGCTTCATGGATACCTGGGAGATAAGGGGTGGCTACTTTTTTCCATTCAGTTCTTCCTGTAAGCCAGTGTCAACAGTGAAAATCAGGAGCAATAAAGAAAGATTACCGTCGTACTCTCTGCGAAGTATATAAAAAACAATTGGATGTTTTCAATTCAAACAAATCAAATTCAATTAAATGTGTTACGTAATTATAATGGTGTAACTTAGAGTGGTGATGCAATCTAGATCTAAAACAAAGTGTTGAAAACAATACCCAGCACTTCTCTAAAACGGAAATGTTCTGCTCTAGAATTAAAGACTGCTCCATTGATGTGCCTTGTCACAAGTGATGCCCCTTATCACTGGGCATTCCTGAGAATATTGCTTACCAGATAGTTTTTACTGGAAGATTTATATTTAAAAAGTATTTATTTGTTTTTAACTATTCAAATAGGCATCCAACTAGCATTTCAGAAAGCTCAGTTTATTATAACAATCAACAGGTTTCTCTCTGAAGTCTGATAAGGATTGGACCTTTATGCATTAGCATGTGAGCAGAGTTATGAGTTGTCCTAAATTTAATACAGATGTAAAATGTAGAGATATGTTCAATGGGCATGAAGTACTAAAATAAGAGTTTATTGGCCTTTAGTCTCATTTATAGCCTTACTTTATTAGGTCACCTCAATATTTGATATTTGCGCATCCCCACACGTGTCTTGTCCTTTGTCTAGCCACATGGATGTGTTATTGAACTTGGATAAGATTCAAACAGGAAGTTTCATATACAAAGACGAAGAAAGAAATGATCTACTATGGTTGTACTCGTAAAACCACTGTGTTCCTCAACAACGTATTGTGCTGCTGTTTCAGGATAAGTGTCCTGGAAAGAGTGTCAGTAGTCAGTAGTCTGCATTATTCTGACAATGAATGAATTAGCTCTGTTTACACTACGTTATTATTTATTACGTTAATTCTGTCAGCAATAAATAGATGTTGTCGTAGAGTCACAGAATTATGGAATGGTTTGGGTTGGAAGGGACCTTAAAGATCACCTCTCATTAGACCAGATTTCTCAGAGCTCCATCCACACCTGACTTTGAAGATGGAGGATGGGACATCTACAACTTCTAGAGGCAACCTGTTCCAGTGCCTCACCAGCCTCACAGTAAAGAATTTCTTCCTAGTACCTAATCTAAACTACTCTTTCAGTTTGAATCCATTCCCACTTGCCCTGTCACTACATGCCACTGTAAAAAGTTCCTCTCTTTCTTGTAGGCTGCCTTTAGGTACTGGAAGGCTGCTATTAGGTCACCCCCAAGCCTTGTCTTTGCCAGGCTGAACAAATTCAATTTTATCAGCCTTTCCTCATAGGTCAGGTGCTCCTCAGCATGGTGCCGCTTCTTTGGACTCACTCCCACAGTTCCATGTCCTTCCTGTGCTGGGACCCCAGAGCTGATGCAGCACTGCAGGTGGGGTCTCAGCAGAGCAGAGCAGAGGGGCAGAATCCCCTCCCTGGCCCTGCTGCCCACGCTGCTCTGGATGCAGCCCAGGACACGTTTGGCTTTCTGGGCTGGGAGTGCCCATGGCTGGGTCATGTCCAGCCTCTCACTCCCCAGCACCCCCAAGTCCTTCTCAGCAGGGCTGCTCTGATCTGTCCATCCCCAGCCTGTGCTGGTACCAGGAGCTGCCCCGACCCAGGTGCAGCACCTTGCATTTGGTCTTATAAACTCCATGAGATTCCCATGGGCCCATTCCTTGAGCTTGTCCAGGTCCCTCTGGATGGCATCCTATCCTTCAGGTGTGTCAACTGCACCACTCAGCTTAGTGTCATCTGCAAATCTGCTAAGGGTGCACTTGATCCCTTCGTCCATGTCACGAATGAAGGTACTAAATAACACTGGTCCCAATAGAGACCCCTGAAGGCCACCACTTATCACTGAAGTCCATTGGGACTGTGCCATTGACCACTACCCTCTGGATGTGGCTGTCAAACCAATTCCTCATCCACTGAACATTGAATCCATCTCTCTCCAGTCTAGGGAGAAGGATGTTGTGGGGTACTGTCCCAAAGGCTTTACAGTAAAATGACAGATAAATGACATCTGTAACTCTTCCCTTGTCCACTGCTGCAGTCACCACACATCTTGTTTGGTATATGAAAAAGTTTTGTTATATGTGATTGTGTAAAAGTGATTATAAAAAGTGATTTTTTATGGTATGAGATGGTCCAAGAGCAGGGAACTGAAATCAACAACCCAGAAGTCCTGGGTTCTATATCGCTTAATTGGGACAAAATGGAAGGAATCTATATGGTTCTGTCAAGACACTGATACAGCACTAAGCACTTTACTTTTGAGGCATTGGGCTTTTTAGTATGGCTCTGGTTAGCTAAGTATGGTCCATAAAAATCATACAAAGTTGTTCTGGTTTCATCTGGCTAGAATTAATTTTCTTCTTGGTAGGTGGTACAGTGCTGTTTTGGATTTGGTATGAGAATAATGTTGATAACACACTGATGTTGTAGTTGTTGCTAAGTAGAACTTTACCTGTGTCAAGGACTTTTCAGACTCCCATGCTCTCTCAGTGAGGAGGTCCACAAGAATCTGGGAGGGACCATAGCTGTGATAGGTGACCTGAACTGGCCAAAGGGATACTCCATACCACAGAACGTCATGGTCGGTGTATTAACTGTGGGGGAGTTAGCTGTGAGGGGCTGAGGGCTGCTCAGGTCAGGCTGATCATCAGTCAGTGGGTTGTGGGCTGCTGTATTATACATCACTTGTGGGAGTTTGGTTGAATTTTATTCCTCACTCTTTTTCCTTTTATTATTAATTTTGTTATTGTATCTTAGTTTATTTCAGTTATTAAGCTGTGCTTATCTCAGCCCACGGGTTTTACATTTTTCTGGTTCTCTACCAATCTGCCAGGGGCAAGGGAGTGAGTGAGCAGCTGCAGGATACTTAGTTGTTGGCTGGAGTTGAACCATAATAAAAGTTTTGCCTTTACTGTTAAAATTCATAAGATTTTCTCAGAGGACACATGGAATGTGGAGACTTATATCTGTTTGAACACTCTTAGATAATGCAGCATGTTTGTGCTATTCAGGTAATTTAGCTTCAGATTCTTCCCAAAGTCACACTGTAGAGTGAACAAATTTTAAATCAACTGGGACTGCAGAGGAAATAAATCATTTGGCAGTAATTATAAAATATTCCACAAATCAAAGGAATTAGTTAATCAAGCCTGATCTTCCCTCAAAGCTCTTTGGATATACTAGGAAAGAACTAATCTTTTGCAAACATGGATATCTTCATGCACCACTTGGTTCACATTTTCTTTCTGTTTATTTCACCCCTCATGCCTGCCCTCCTCTATTGCTAGAGGCAGAACAACTGGCTTCTTGATCTTTATTGTAATTTTGTTTGAGTTAACAGGCAGACCATGCCCAAGAATAGAGAGCTCATTTTCCATCTTTTCTGTGGAAGGTGTTCTACTTTATGGTAATCAACTGAACACCACTAGTGCTGTGGATGTTACAGAGTCAATTCAGTTTGTTTCACAATGAACCACATCGTTTAGATCTTCTAGGACAGGTGGCTGTAGCGTAAACCTTCCCAAAGACTTCTGGGGTTTTTTGGAATGGAAGGCCAAAGCAGGCACACTGTGCTGAGCTGTGTGTTAAGCCCTTAGGGCAGAAGCTCTGCGAGGTGTACAGGCACATGCTGAGCTTTTAACATGCAGGCAGGTACATTTCAGCCCTGCCTAACTTTTTGATAAACCAGATGCTTCATGGGACAAATCTCATCTGAGACCTTGATTAGAAGAGAGGAAATTGTATGGAATTTTCTTACAAGATCACAGAGAGAAAAATTGCTAATGAACCAAGCAGGAATGATATGTGTCTGACAGCTCTGGTAGAGATTATTTCCAAGCAAAAGTCTTGTAATCTTTATTTGCCTGATATTAGATATCTGCATGCTTGATTTATTTCCTTGTAATCATTCCTCCCAGTTTCGGTTTTTTTTGAAATGTAACTTCTATCTGTTATTACTAAAGCAAGATTCTGATTAAATCAGTTCTGTTAATTTTCAATTCTTAAATTTTATCTAAGGGTTAACATACCATATGTCCTAAACAGTTGCCAAGAGATAAATGTGCTATTTAATACAGAGTAATTTCAATTGTCATTTAGAGTTGAGATGTCAATGGCAAAGTTTTACAATTTCTCAAGTAGACAGAACCAATGAAGAATACTTTTTAAAAATATCTCCTTGAGATATAGAAGTCTTTCCAGAGGAATATTAGTGATAAATGATTAATGGCTGAGATTCATCTCTTGCAACTGAATTGTAAACTATTCATGGCAGAGGTAAAGGAACTTTTAAAAGGCATAAGCAGTCCTAGTTTCTTGTTATTCTGTCCTGTTCCTGCCATTCCAAATAGAATGCACTTTTGCCTTTTTTACATCTTTCGGGGGAAGAAAGTATAAAAATTAAATTGAAGTGTGATAAGACAGAAATAAAAAAGGACTTTCTCTAAACTAACTGAATTGTTTATATAAATGGATGTCACATAAACTCATTTTATTCTGTGTTTTGTTCCAGCATTGTGTGAAGTCTTGCTTGTGTTTTTTTTTTTTAATTCAGAGTGCATTTGTTGCCTAAAAAAGTGGGGTCCAGTAAAGAGGGTCAATAGAGTTGCTTTTTAATTTTTCCTGTGCTTTTTAGATTAAATGAGGAAGAAGTTTCTTAGAGGAGTGCTGGAGAACTTCAAATGCTTTAGTCTCATCCAGACCTTATAAATTGGCACATTTTAATATTTACTTTTGCAGCATTTGCTCACGGATATGAATTTGTGCTCTACATATTAATCTTCTCTAAGTATGTTTGACTTTAATAGACTTGTGTTCTGCTTCAATGATTATTCAGTAGATACATATCTACAAATATGGAGCTTTTTTAACAATAACATGTCAGACTGCTCAGACTTGTGCGTAACTGAGCTTAATCATAAACTCACTTGACACCAGTGGCATTCATGGTGTTATTCCATGACTCTGCTTGCACAGTTAGTCTCTTCACTCTTTTGATTCAACTGTCTGACTGCTTGCATAAATAAAGCAAACACCTTGTCCTGTCAGAAACTGTTAGGTGGCTGAAAAAGATTCAAAGTATTGATTATATGGGCTTATAAAAAAAGATGTCTGTAAATTTCAGCTCTCCAGAGTTACTGTTTTGTTTCATTTGATTTTCAAACCTAATGTGTGTGAAGCTGGAATTAGTTTATTTGAAAGGGGCAGCCGTGGGAGATCTCTAGGGGTCAAAGAATGAGTTTGGTAACCAAATGTATGATTCTCTGAAAAGAAAGTTTTTACGCAAAACTCAGCTCTGCCATTTTGTATTTGTGAATCATTTAACTAACTGAAAGAAGATCCAATTGCCATTTTAAAAATTGTGTTTTGCTTGATTTTTATGTAGTACTATCGTAGTTGATATCTGTACTCACTCGTCCAGGCATATAAATGGCTCTTTATAAGGTCTGTAGCCTGAAACATGAAAGTTCATGCCGTTCTGTTGGAATTTTTGCTATTAATACAATTGTATGTGGAATTAGTCAAAACACACTTCTGTGAATTCTGTTAAGGTAGTTGTTACAGTACTTTCTGATCATAAGCTTCACATATTAAGTGTATTTAGGAAGAAAATATCACCAATGTGGCTTCCACTCATCAGAATACAAACGATTCTTTCTCTGTGATTTCTGGGTTGTTTTGTACTACAGATTTCAAAGAGCTCCACAATTCCTGTTACATAGAGATGTGATCAGTACAGTGTATATTTACTGGTTTCTCTTTTCTGCATAGTTTAAGTATACTCAATGTAACACTTCACGAAACGTATACTAAGCATGATACTTCATTGTGTCAAGTATAACAGTAATAGACACTATAGCTGTGTCAGTTTTTCATATTATTAAGTTATTTACTATTATTATTGTATAATTCTACAGTTAAAAGAAGGATTTATAAGTGTAAGATGTCTTTCAATATTTCTGCTTTATGTAATTCGATGTATTTCTTCATCTTTAGGCTGTGCTGAGTCCTCTTATAGCAATTGCACTGAAAATATCTCAGATTCATGAGAGGACAGGACGAAAGGGACCCACTGTCATCACCTGAAGCCACGGAAGATTGTTAAACCAGGGCCAAAAGAGGAAGCAAGGAAGAGAAAGAGCCTTTTTAAGACTTGTTAGCCATTTGTGCCTTGTATGATTTTAAAAGTTATCTTGGGGAGAGAAGTAGGGTGGGAAGAAAAATTCAATATAACATTGAGCATACTCATTTGCATTGATCTCCAAATGCAATACTGTATTGACTTCTTTGTTTTACCTGCAGTATCATAATTTCTGATAACAATATAACCAAAGAAAGAGGCCTTAACGTTCAGATGTTGTCAGTAATGTAGCAGAAAATGACAACTGCTTGGTTTCAAATGCTATGATAAAAGTTGGATAAATTTCAGTTAGGGGGAGAGAGGGAGTAGTTGCAAAGCTAAGACATGCGTGGTGAGTATTGTTTGGGATGCTTGTCACCTTCTGGTAAGTTTCTGAAGAGGCGTAGAGAGCGTGTCTGAGTCATAAGGCCGTGTACTAAGCTCTGCATGGGGAGTATTTCCTCCCCTGGCTCCATGCCTCCTCTCTGGCCTCTCCTGTTGCTCACAGATGCACGCTGACAGCGGTGTTGTACACACACTTACACTTGCTCCCAAAGGTGGGGTTATTCCATACTTTTTTACCCCTGCTTTTAAAACATATCAATGTGACTTGTGCTTTTAGATTTTCCGTATTTTTTGACTCTTTGGTTTTTTTCCTCCAGAAGGAGGCCTTTGTGCTGTAGAGCTGATTTTGTCCTTCCAGCAATATGTCGGGTATGGAATCTGACTGTCTTTCACAATATTTCTCATGTCAGGAGATGATACTGGTGCTTACTGTGTTCGAAAGATAATCTCTGCAAGTTCAGCAATTCTTTAAGAATGAGTTACTGAAGTTTTTTTGAGTCCTTGAGATACTCATGCTCCACTTACCACAAAGTAAATGAGGGAGAGGGAATTAAACAAACACTAATCAATTGAATAGAAATACTAGTTTGATTCACCCTCTGGACACGGTTTCTAATAGATTCTTGGTAACAGTGGATCATGCAATAAAAATTTGGGGAGTGCAAGAGACGTCCCGGCATAGATCTGAGAAGGCTTTTGGGGATATGGACATCAGCATTTTTCTGCTTGTGAAATAATACAGCAGTTCTAGCTACAATACTGTGCTCTGAAAAAGAACACAAACACTTTATGCATGTGATTTGCTTGCAAGCTTTGCTTCCTTGGAAACGGTGTGGTCACTCGTATCATTTGGCAAGGTGGCTTTGTGCAGCTTGCCTCTTTGCGGTGTATTTCAGTTCATTGTGGTTGTCAAATTTTAGTGCAATTTATATAATACTGCAGCAAAGGAAATTGTTTCAATTTCTTTCAACACTTCTGTCAAAAAATGGCTATGGCACTTAGTATAAAATAAAGAGTAATGCTGTATATCTGTCTTAATGCATAATTGTGGACAAGACACCTTGCACTCTCAAGCATCCTAATAAAATTGCCTTTATTATAATTACATTATTACTTAATTGACTCTAGACAAATGAGGTATGAATATTCTCACTTAGTATCCTACCTTACGATTAAGTGTTCCCATAAATCAAAAAGAGATTCTAAGATTTCAGTTCTTTTTATAAAAATTTTTCTTTTCTATGACCATGACATTCTCACACAGTTTGGACATCTACCTTTTAATGTAAGAGCATTCATCTTCACAGAAACCTAATATTTATGTTTATTGTAGGTTAAACTTTTCTGGGTGCAGGATAATAAGCTCCTAACTAGTAGATCACACATGGTCAAGTATAGACACACTCTGGATTGACAGTTCAAATTACTGGGTTGTGGGAAAGAACATTCTGCAAGTCAGTCCACTAAAATTTCTAAAATCTCTTGCACATTCTCTGACAGTGAAATGATTTTTGATCACATAGTGAACCAGCTCTTTATACTATGGAGTATCCGATTTGCCAAGCTTTTCTGGAATGGGGAGAATGCAGTTTGAAAAGTAAGATGTACTGAAGCCAAGTGTCTTTCAGGATGCAGTGAGAAGACTCAAAGAGAACAGATGAAGGCTGTGAAGAACCATACTTGTGCTTTAATGAGAAAGCTGTCACTAGAGCTGCAGATGGCAGTCTGCTTTCATGAAGGCGGTCATCATAAACAAAGGACATATTTTAAAATCTCTGTATTGACTTTGTCCTGAGCTGGAGAAACATTAGTTGTGCCTGTGTACTGAAATGGAGAAAAGGGCTGTTTGTGTGCGGTTTTGAATAGCTGTTGAACAGCAGACTTGCAGAAGTATCCTAACCCCAAATCCACTCACCATCCCTTTTTTATGGTGATAGGTGATACTGACACAATGTTACTTGACATTTTCCATCAGTTAATTGCTTTTCTCTGCAAGAAGATGAATAAAACTTTGTAAGGTAGAAGTACAGCTGTTTATATCTGATGTGTGTGAGAGAGGACTGTAGCCATAGTCTCATGGAGTGTGCTACATTTCCTGAGGTCTTTTGATTATTAACATGAGAGATGAATGTGTGGGAAAAAAGCAAGGTATGTGAACTTACAAAAAGATGTAAAGCTCCTGAAAACAGACCATACATTTAGCAGAGGAAAAACTATTATTAATATTGTTCATCTTATCACAGCGTCTAGGCACTGTGACAGAGATCCACACCCTTTTGTGCTGCTGTTTAATTAGCAGCTTCCTCAAGTCTGGAAGTTGCGAGATTCCTGTGTTATTCAGCTATGATTGCACTAACATTTAGTGGGACGATTCTGTTTACCAAACCATCATATTTTCTATGTTCAGAGACAATTTGGAAGGCAATATGCTATTCACCTGAACCACAGGATCACAGAATCCTCAAGGTTGGAAGGGGTCATCTGGTTCATCGGGACTGAAATCACCTAGTCTGTGTCCCAGCTCACAGCAGAGTCAGGTAGAGGAGGCTGTCCAGGACCATGTCTAGTTGGTTTTGATTATCTCCAAGGGCTGAGATCCCAGAACTTCTCTAGGCAAACTGTACAAGTGACTGACTGCTCCCCTAGTTAAGGCCAAACCTCCCAAAACCAAAAAACACAACACCAAAACCTTCTTGAGTGTTCAGATGGAATTTTGTGTGCTTCGGTGCCCACTGATTTTATGCCTGTTGCCTCGTGTCCTGTTACTGAGAAGAGCGTGCGTCCATACACTTCTTTCTTTTCCATCAAGTATTTCTAGAAATCAGTAAGATCCTTCAAAAACCTTCTCTTCTCCAGACTAAACACTCCCAACTCTCTCAGATATGACAAATTTTCCAGTCCCTTTTTCTTTGTTGCCTTTTGCTGGAGGTGCTCTGGAATGTCCATGTCTGTTTTGTGCTTGGGAAGCTCAGACCTGGACCCAGCACTCCAGATGTCTCTTAACTCTGCCAGTGCTGAGCAGAGGGGCAGGATCACCTTCCTCCAGGTGCTGCTGCTGTTTTTCCTGATGCAACCCAGGATGTCATTTGCTGTCTTTGCTGTGCAGGTGAGTTGCTGGTGAGTTGACAACTTTTTGTTAAGCACGTGACCCCCAGATCCTTCTCTGTGTAGCTGTTTTCCATCCCACTGGCCCCAGTATTGATGTCTGGGTTTGTTCATTCACAAGGGCAGGACTTCCCTTTGTTGAACTTCAGTATTGTAGAAGGTCATCAAGTTGGTTAAGCACAATTTGCCTTTCATAAATCCTTCCTGATCCTAATCACGTTCTTGTCCTTGGCTTTGGCAAGGGTTTCCAGGTTTGGCTAGTCCATCATCTCCCCAGGAACTGAAGCGAGGCTGACCAACTTGTAGCTCCCAGATCCTCCTTCTCTTAAAGACAGGAGTGATATTTGCTGTCTTACCTCAGAGACCACTCCCGGTCACCCGCAATCTTTCGAAGGCGGTAGAGGGTAGCTTGCAATAGCATGACTCAGCTTCTTCAGCTCTGTGCGTACCATCCGAAGTAATTCAGTGGATTTGTGTATGTTCTGACCTTTTTGTGTACTCCCTGACCTTTTCTTGCTCCATCCCAGTAAGTCTCCCTCTCTGCATATTTTTCCTCTAGTCTCAAAGGCCTACAATTCCTGAAGGCTGCTTTTACCAGTAAAGATGGAGGCAAAGAAGGCTTGAGCACCTCACCCTTTTCAGTGGCGTCTTTCAACTAATGTAGCTGTAGAAACTTTTCCCATTACTCTTCACATTTCTCATGTGTCCTAGTTTCGGCCAGTACAGAGTTATTTTTGCATTTGCTGGGATGGGAATGTGGGAAGGGCACGGAGACTGGAACCGTATGGATGTATGCAGGTGATTAATTCTGTACCACTCATGGTATTGGGGCATGGCTTTGGGTGGAAGAAAAGGCGGAGTGGAAGCACAGCCATTTTTGTTCCCTCTTTTCCTGTGGGAGCAAAGTGCTGCACAGAAGTGGTGCAGTCGGTGTGGTCTGGGCAGAGCGGTGCAGACTGTCTGGCTTGGGGGGGTTTGTCCATCATTGTCTTCCACTGTCTCAGGTTCGGGATAAAAAACCCGGCATTGGCTGTGGTAATGTCCACCCTTTCCTCCTTTGTCTCTGGAAAAGCTGCGTGGCCACCAGGGATACGGTAACACCCGCTGTTTTTCTCCTTTGTCTCAGCAAAAGCTGCATGCCACTGGCTGTGGTAACAATGGGACGGTTGGACTTCCATAAACATTTTTTGCATGTAATCACCCTCTTTTATACATTGCTGTTATTAGTATTGTTTCCTGTTACTGTTTGTTTTCCTTATCGCATTACTGTTTTTCCAGTAAATTGTTGTCTCTACCCATAATCTGTGTCTTTTTGTCCCTTTCTCACTGGAGGAGGTGGGGGGGAAGGAAGTGGCTGTTCGGAGCTTAATTTCCAGCTGGTCTTAAACCACAACATCACTTTATTCAACTCCAGGTGGGCTTTGGCTTTCCTCATCTCATCCCTGCATGATTGTACAGTGCTCTGTATTCCTCCTAATTCAGCTGTCCCCACTTCCACTTATCATACATTTCCTGTTTATATCTGAGTTTAGTCAGGAGCTCTCTGGCCATCCATGTAGGCTCTTTGCTGCCTTTGTTTGAGCTCTGCATATCAGGTTGAAACATTCCTGAGCTTAAAGGAGGTGATCTTTGAAAATTAAACAGCTGTCCTGGACTCATCTTTTCTCCAGGGCCAGAACCCATGTGACTCTTCCAAGCAGCTCTAAAGATGTTAAAGTCTGCTCTGCAAATTTGGTTCCGCTCTTTGCTGTTCTCCCTCCTCTCTAATTTCTGAATTCACTGTCTCATGATCACTGCAGCAAAAACTTCCACATGCCCACGCATTTCTTCTGGTGTTGAGTGCCAAGACTGGCTTCTCAGTCACCAGTGTCAGGAAGTTGTTTGTCAATGCACTGAAAGAATCTGTTATGTTCTGAAGTTTTAGTTTGACCGGTTCATATCCTTCAGCCCAAAGAAAATTTATTTTAATGTGAAATTTCCAGCTGCTACTCTTGGCTAAGATAAATTCATGCTATTAAGTATGATCAAAAGCAAAGTGTTTAAAATCTTTTGCTGTTTTAAGATTGTTGACATTTTTGAGCTCGTTGCCCATGCCATTTTGCATTAAATTCATAATCAAATAGCTCATTAGCTGAAAAGACAAAACTAAAAAATATTTTGTATCAAAATATTAGGTATTAGCTTTAATGTTCTTCTTATCTCAGTAACTTTTTTGTATCAAATACTTTATTACGTATTGTTGGTTGAAGATGCATTTATCTTCAGTTTCAGATTTCTGGATCCATTATGACCTCTCAACGTCTGCAAAGGGCTGGTGCTAAAAGGGGCATTGCAGGACTCTTGTGGAATTGGAAGAAAAGAAAGATCTTCCTGATTGTTCATAAATATGTGCTCTGAATGCATTTCCTATAGCAAACTGCTCCAAGAGCAAACTTCAGTGGTACTCCTGCAATACTTGCTCTCAGTACGACCCACATCTGTAGTGCCAGCCATTTCCCACTCTTTTGGTCTTACTTTAATATCATCTAGTGGAAAAGTTAAATTTCCTCAGGAAAAAAGAAAAATTAAGGTAAGCATGCACAGGACAAGCATTTTGCTGTGGGATATCTCCTGTTTAATCAGCTTCATCTGCTGTGAACGATTGATTGATTGATTGCCTGCGCTGATACTTGTGCAATGCCGGCTGCCTCCAGAATCTGAGACTCTGTAGTAAAGAAGGAAGAGATTTTGGGGGATGGGAAATGCTAGAAGGTAAGACCGTAAAGAGGTCACTCAAGCAGATCCTTTCTTCAGTTGTTTCGGAAATAATGTGTTGTGTTCCTCTGACTTTTATTGTTCTCTGTGCTGTGCTGCTTCTCAGTCATTTTGAAGAATATTTATATCTTCTGTCTCTTTCAGAGACTATTTTTCTCCCTCTGGGTGCTTTACTACATTTCTCACCCCCAGCTTGTCTCAAAAGATTTTTCTTCCTCTGTAGCTTGTCCACCCCATTTTATTCTTCTTTCCTTTCTACTTACAGCAACTGAAGAACTGTATGTTCTTCCCATAAAGGATGAAATTCTTTGAAAGACAAAACCAATGCAACTGTCAGTTCCCTGGCCTTAGCCATGGCTACCACCGTGGCTTGCATGTACAGCCAACTTATAGTCTTGCAGTACGTGAGCATCTGGAAAGTGTGATAGGTTTTCTGTCTCACTGGTCTGTAACAAAACCAGGAACAGGTCACCCAGAGAGGTGAAACATGCCCCATCCCTGAAAAAATGCAAGGTCAGGTTGGACAGTGCTCTGACCAACCTGATCTAATTGAAGATGTACCTGCTCATTGCAGGGCCTTGGACTGAATGATCTCTTCCAATCCAAACCTTCCAACCCAAAAAGAAAAATTCCATCTAAAGTAAATGTTACAGGTTCAAATCTGAATGAACACTCATGAAATTTTTCTTGTCATCTGGAATTATAGATGACAGTGGCCTGGATGCATATTTGCCTCAGTGATTTTTTGGGGGGAAGGATATATGTAACAGAAGGAGGATGAGTACAAGCCTGTCCTTTTTCAGCTATTTGTTGTGTAGTTATGAAGCCACTTGTGTCAGAAACAGGGTGCAGGGTCCCTTTTTTAGTTCTCACAGTCTTGAGTAAGCTGTGACAGAAGCAACTGCTCTTAGAACTGGCTCAGAGGAGTCAGAGATGATTTTTCCTCCTGCAATTTCTAGTTCCCTCTGAGGAGCTGTAAGCACAACCAGAGCTCTCTGTTTTGCAGCTAGGTAGTGTATTTTATTGTGCCCTTATCCTGAATCATGGGCACCTCGTATCATGTAAGCAAATAAAAGGCATTTGTTTTAAATACAAAGTTTATTCATGAATTCACTAGTAAAATAGGAGTTATTTTTACCCCCACATGAAACAAATAACTTGAAAGGCATACAATACAAAAATAATCAGTTGCAACAAATAATCTGCAGATTTCAAACAAAAGCTGAGTTAATAGGTTTCCCAAGTGAGTTAGTGTCTCAAAACCAAAAATGACAGCTTTTAGCTGAAACTCCTAATGAAGCACAAGTCAAGATTGGTAACACCATGATGCTTCATTTATCTTGCAGTATAAGAAACTCCTATTGCCAGAGATGGCAATTCCGCTGGACACAGCCTGAGCATTTCTATCTCTATGGAGATTTATTCTAATTTGAAATATTGAGCACTTTTACATATCTCCTCCAACTCCACTCTAAGTCATGGGTGATTGATGTTCTTGATGTGCAATTTCACCCTAAGTAGTGTACTATTAGGGATCACTGACACAAGTCTTCTTCCAGTTTTCCCTGCTTCACAGATGCAGGATTTTACTGGCTGCCTGTCTCTCATGTTTTGACAGGTGTTGCTCTTCCTGAGGTCCTCTGGAAGTCTGTATCCTGTTGGCAACTGATTTCTTGCACGGATAAATGAGAATTTAACTCCACTCTGGGGTTTGGGTCTTGGTCAGCTGTTTGCTGCTGCTCCACAGATGATGTGTATGGTGGTGGCTGTTCCTGCTCATTGGTTTCACTGACAAACTCTGCACTGCTTTCACTATATGGAGGCAGAGGAATATTGATGAATTCTTGCTGTTTTAATGTGGAGGCAACTGACAGTGGGGAGACCAGTTTTTCAGGATCTATGCTGTCTTCATAAGAGGGAGGATAGAAGTCAGGTCTAAAATAAGCAAACCAAAAAGAAACACATCATGGTGAAGTGTGATTTATCTCACAGAGCTTGGTTAGATGCTTTGTCTGTTATGTTTCCAAAATTTAGATGAGGCTTTAACTGTAAACAGACACCTAAGTGTGTTTAGAGCAATGGAATATATTAATATAAAAAAGTAGGCATAACTGGGATCATTTCCCTTGTCTTTGTACAAAATTTTTTATTAAAACACAGCATTCTAAAAAGACAAGTGTTCCGCATGAAAATTCCCAACCATGGCATACAAACACTCATGCTTGTGAGTATTTCAACAAGTGCCTAAGAAGGGTTTAATTTGGAAGAATGAGATCAGTGTTCAAAGTTATTTATTATTACAATAACCGTTTTTTTCCACAGTTTTAAAATAAATTTGGTATGTCTCTGCTTATCTAACCAAAATTTGCTGAATGTTGTTTTCATAGTGCCTTTAGACACCCATTGTCAGTGTTTCTAGTGCCGTTTCCACAACAGACTGGGAAAAGTAATTTGTATCCAGTGACCCTGTTAAAAAGTTTTGCCAGGCCCTGTGCCAATCAGTTTAAGAAACTCTCTCTCTCAAAGCATCAGACTTTGTTAAGAAACAAAATCATATGGTCACAGAATGTTTTGGGTTGGAAGGGACCTTAATGATCATTCAGTTCCTGCCATGGCCAGGGCCACCTTCCATTACACCAGGTTGTCCATCCAACCTGGCCTTGAACCTTCTAGGGATGGGGCAGCCACAGCTTCTCTGGGCAACCTGCTCCAGTGCCTCACCACCCTCACAGTAAAGCCTTTTTTTTCCTAGTATCTAAGCTAAACATAACCTTCTCCATTAGAAACCATTTCCCCTTGTCCTGTCACTACATGTTCTTTTTTAAAGTCCCTCTCCATCTTTCCTGCAGGTTCCCTTCATTACATGCGGTGCTGTGGTCTCCCTGGAACCTTCTCCAGGCTGGAAAACTCCAGCTCTCTCAGCCTGTCATCACAGGAGAGGTGTTCCATTCCCCATATCATCTTCATGGCCCTCTTCTGGACCCACTCTAGCAGGTCCATGCCCTTCCTGTGCCAAGGACCCCAGACCTGGATGCAGTGCTCCAGGTGGGGACTCACAAAGACACAGCAGGGGAGCAGAATCCATTTCCTCAACTTGTTGGTCACACTTCTTTGGATGCAGCCCAGGACACATTTGGCTTTCTGGGCTGCAAGTGCACGTTGCTGGGTCACACTGAGCTACTCATCAACAGACCCCACCAAGTTCTTCTCCCCAGGACTGCTCTCAATCCATTCTCTGCTGAAGCTGTGTTTGAGCTTCAATTTGGGCCAACCCAGATGCAGGACCTTGCACTTGCCCTGGTTGAATTTCATGAGGTTTTCAAACAGGGGGGACAATTATACAAGAAAATTTAAGCAGGAGCCTTATAATGAATGAGCTGAGGGCCCCTGCATGCCTCAACTTTGATAACCTACATGAGCGCCTACCACATAGCAGCATCTTAAATTGTCTGCTGAGATGGAACTCAGGATGCTCCTGAATGAATTTGGTGTAGCTGCACCTGCTGCCTCTCTGCATGACCTTGGAAGCTTTGGATACTCTGAAACTTTCTCTGTTTCATGTAGCATACCTTACCTTATGTATTGTTTGCATGAATGGCTGTTTGTACATTGCTACTTGCTCTAGCAAATGAGATTTACAGTTCTCTCCACAGAAAAATAATAAAATGGCTACACGATTTGCATTTTGTAAAAACCTTGTATTGCTTCTGTCTTCTCACAGTATGTTTAAAAAATAGCATCCCTCCCTCCCAATTCATCTGTGACACATACCTGTCTATGGTGCAGACATGTAGTTCTCTGTGGCTGGGATTTCGAATGAGGATGCCAAAGGCCCTGTATATCAGGACTTCATGGAAAGTGCTCCAGAAAATGCCAGTAACAAGGAGAAAGAGCCCTAAAGCTAACAGGCAATAAAACACTAGCTTGTTGTTCCCACATCTGCACGTGGAGGAATTTGTGGACATGCAAAGTACTCCCAGGCAAATAGTGGAGAAACTGAGCAAGAGCATAAAAAGACGAATGAAAGTAAGAAAACCTTTTGGCATCTTTCACAGAATACACAGCACTTTGTTCCTGTCTGCTGTTTGTTTGCTGGCTCTCTCTGCTGTACTTCTCATCTTCATGTACGGGTACTTTATATACTACAGGGCCTTTAGACAATGAAGAGAAGCAGGCAGTTTAAATCTACTTATTAACTCCTTGAGAGACTTATAAACTCTTTCGAGATTAATTTGTAACCTTTTACCTACTTTAAGGAAGGAAGTAGAAACTTTCTGAGTCATCCCTTTGCTGCTGTAATCTCTGGAGTGTAAACTTGGGCTGCTACCTTCACTGCATGATTTGCAATGGTTTGTACACTTCGCTGCTTATGAATGAGACCTGTATTTATTAAATTTGACTTATTTGACTTTAGAAGAAAAACAGCCAACAACCAACGAAGATGCTGTTCATAAACGCCCATTAAAAGTTTGAAGGGAAAATATGCTTTGTATAAATGCAGACATTGACGTGGGAGGGGAATAGGCATAGGTAAAAACTGCTGTTCTCTGTGGGTGGATGTCATCTTGCCTTTTCTCTCTGACTTGCCAAGATAAGGTAGCGCTAAAGAATATTAGTGCCTGACGGGTATCAATCTAAGTTCAACCAAGGATTTACTTCTCTAAGCACTAGCTGTTGCCATCCAATACCTTAGTCCTGAGAGCCTAGGAAGCTGACATGAAGCACTTGCATGATCTATGCAGTCCATAAAGGAGTCCAACACCTCAGACTGTGACATGGGGCAGCCTTGAGGGGTGTCTGTGAGCTCCCAGAAGAAGCAGCAGGAGGCAATACATCTCTTAGTAAGCAGGTTTCCTAGAAGTGAAGTTACCCCAAAGATATGCTGGGCTCTGACTAGCACTCGCAGCGTTCTCTCCAGCTGCCTAACTTGGGTGGTTATCACTGGGTGGAAATTGCAACAGCTCACACCTCCCTATACTGCTTTGTAAGGTTCGAGCTGCAGAAACAGCAAAAAATTCAACTGCAAAAGCAACTTGTGAGCACAACAAACGGATCACTTCCCTTAAAAGAGCTGCTCCACTGGAAAAAGACATAAAGTGGAGCAGATTCCCACTAATATGAGTTGCCACTTAGCACGTGTGCAGCTGCATGTTTCTCAGGGATGGG